>OZ024740.1:340371135-340701135 GCA_964016885.1 Eledone cirrhosa
TATTATGTGTGATGTATATATATATATATATTATGTGTGATGTATATATATATATATATATTATGTGTGATGTATATATATATATATATATTATGTGTGAAGTATATATATATATATATATATTATGTGTGAAGTATATATATATATATTATGTGTGATGTATATATATATATATTATGTGTGATGTATATATATATATATTATGTGTGATGTATATATATATATATTATGTGTGATGTATATATATATATATTATGTGTGATGTATATATATATATTATGTGTGATGTATATATATATATTATGTGTGATGTATATATATATATTATGTGTGATGTATATATATATATTATGTGTGATGTATATATATATATATATTATGTGTGATGTATATATATATATATTATGTGTGATGTATATATATATTATGTGTGATGTATATATATATATATATATTATGTGTGATGTATATATATATATATATATATATTATGTGTGATGTATATATATATATATATATATATATATATATATAAAATCACTGTACCTGTATATATAATCACGGAGAATGTCTATTATTATAAAAATTAGTGAGTCCTAAACTATTTATTATTGAAACCAACAGGCAGGCAAGTGACAGAGAAAACAAACGGATAGATGGATATGTGATGGATACGGAGGAACAAACAGACATAGATATGTGTGAGTTATTTTTTTAGTCTAAAATGTAATGAAAAAATATATACATATATTATAAGTAATGTTTATAAAACAGAAATATTTATTATCTGGTCTTTCATATAACCTGGATTGTCACTTCAGAAATTATTTATATAAAATGTATGAGTATATATATATATATATATTTATATATATATATATATATATATATAGCTTTTCATTTATATATATATTATATATATATATATATATAAGACAAAGATTGAAAGGGGATGTAAATTTATTTTATATATATATATATACAATCCTCCTTATCGAGCCATCTTCGGATTTTGGTCTTTGTATTTATTATTAAAATATATATATATATATAAGTGAAGGGCTGTATACAGAGATATAGAAAGAGAGAAAAAAAGAGTACATATAAATGACTATAAGTGTATTTAGTATATGAAGGTTGTTACAGAAGAGAGAGACTTACTGTTCGTAGGAGGCTTATCACAAGATATTGCAGCAAGATAGAAGTGAATTTACTAGTAACTGTTCTCTATATGCAGTAGTCACTAACTGACTAATTGCGAACACAATATATGGGTTGAGATATAATAATTAACCAGTTAAACAGGTCACAGCTCACTGCCTCCACATTCATTCCCAACTGGTAGAAGATTACGGACTGTGGATGGTAGAGAATTGACTTCTACATTGCGAAAGATAAGCAGATGTAGGAGTCGGTGTATAATGCAAATAGTAACAATAATGATAGTAAAATAACAATGCTGTGTCGTAATAGAGAGTATAGAAGTCACCTATTCACAGCAGTCACTGAGAAAGCAATGTCAACAATTGAATACAGGAGATAAACAAGTTACAGTCCTGTCGAATACATCAGCTATGTATATATGTGCGTGTGTGTCGAGAGAGAGTAGAGATTTATAGGTAGGTTGTTGTACTTGTTTATAGAGAGATGGTGAGAGGTAATAATAATAATGAAAATAATTGTTTCTACTTAATAATAATAAATATAGCAACAGTAGTAAGTGAATGGTGAAATATAACTTCGTGAAACTAGTCTGATAAAGAGATTAAGTCATTTACGAAATAATCTGTAGCGAGTGGTTGGGTAACATCACCAGATATAACAGGAAGAGACCATGCACGATTATATACTAAACGAGACCCGTTCTTAACTAAATATTTACTCTAATCATAATGGATGATTCATATTTATCAGCTGAGTCTATTTTAGTTTCTTTATTCTGTCTTTACTGACAGGCTGTAGCTATTGTTCTAGATAACCTACCCTTAATTCAGTAAAACCTGTTTTACACCAACCCGATAATTAACAAATAACAACCCTCTAAGAGAAAGGATCTGGGGGGGTTCCAGGTGACATATTTTGATAAAACAATTTTCAATCACAGACAATAAAGAATGTCGAGACAAAATTAAATAAGTGTTTCACCGATTTCATGGATGTGTGCATTTGTTCAATCGATTATCAACATATTAAGGCTCTTCTTTATCTAAAAAAAAAAGCTCTTCTAAAAAAAAAAAAAGGCTCTTCTTTATCTAAAAAAAAAAGAATTGGTTTGGATGGGTTTTATCTAAATTCCAAGTTAATTCCTGGTAAAAAAAAAATTACAAAAACTGCCACGCTACAACAACAAACATCTGTTAATCAATAAGTTTAGAGCTGAGACTATCGATCTGAAGTTAGGCTGTTCAAGAAAGCTTCAAACCGGCTTTTATTACTGTTTACTGGAACAGAATCAACAAGTCTGGGTATTAAGACTGCTAGGACAAATTACCTTTACTGAAAATAGGACACTAAATAATTAAACTGAAATAATCTATTGTATATTTTTTGCCTTCGTGGTAGATGATTATTGACAAAGGCTTGCTGACAATTAACAGCAATTTGATCCCACCCTCTAAGTTTACTATTCCTAAAAAAAATAAGTTCGTTTTTCTTCATAAAAATGTCTTCATTCTCGAAAAGAATTTGGTGAGTCAAATATTACTACCCTTGATAAATATATATTTTATACAATAAGTTCATAAATTGACAATGTTTAAAACTAGTAGGAGTTTATTTTTCTGTTTTAGTTTTAATTTGATTTGGATTACATAAATATTTCTATTGATTAGTTTAGTGAGCTTTTGAAGTCTGCCAAGCCATTATCTCTTTCAAAATATATCGAGAAATGAATGCAGAGAAGTTAGAACAAAAAAAAAGAACTAAAACGGAAACTGTTAAAAAGATTTTCAAAAGTTATATTATAGTAATAATAACCTTAAACCATTAGAATAGAGTTGCAAGTTGGGGAAAAATGCCTACCGATGACGTCTGAGGGCTCTGTAGTTTGTCGAGTTTTGACCATGTTTGAAGTGTACTCTAGCCTCTAGTAGATTCATCCCTTAACTGCTAGACATTATTCACTTCCCCACAGCTAGATAAAGGCTGTCCACCGCTACTACTGCTCACTTATGTCATGTACCTGACTAACAACACAGATTGTGGAAACACTTCGCTTTCGATGTATAACAGTGACGAGGTAGAATTTAACAATGGTCCTATTATTGATTTTAATTATCTCGCAATAGATAACATGTGCTGGCACTTTCTCTTCTTTTTTTTTGTTTTTCTTTCGTGGTTAATGAGTTAATAAAAAATAGAATTTGTAATTCTATGAACATTGAATTAATCTATCAAGCCTTAATTTAATTTCCTCGGTCGATTGTAAAGAAAAATATAAAATAAAATAGTATTTTTAGGAACATTAAAATAGAAGTGTGACAGCTTTAAGTAAAAAAAAAAAAATTGAGGACAAGAGTGAGGAAGGGAGATAACTGGACACAGTCGGCCATATTTCGACTATTACCTCTGTCTAAAACGAACGAAGATTTCCTGTTATTCCAGATCAGATTTTCCAAAGCGGTGGGTTTTTTACGTACGGAAATCTAACGTACAAATATCATTAACACCTATGCAGTTATTGCATAAACATTTTTTAAAACTATTAAAACCTCTTGTCCCGTTTGCTTCATTCTTAATGTGAGAGTTTTCCCCACATAGGAGTGTTTGCTGGGACAAGTAAGCGTCTATAGTTTTACAAATACGGGGTGAGGGTTGATGTTGGGGGCTATCTTTGACATCATGGTAAATACTTCTGAAAGATAGTTCTTTCTACATATGTATTTGTTGAGCAATTTCAATCTTGTCAGATTTTATCAGCTAATAATCTTATTTTTCAATTTCTCAGCAAAATAGTTTATTCTCCAGTACCACCTTCCTCAAAAATGCTATATTTTATTAATGAAAAAGTGGTAAAAGTGTTTCTGTTTATTGTTAGTGTATCGAACCAAGAACTATTTCGATAAGAACATTTTTTTTTTAAATTGAAGTGTATAAAGCTAAAAATAGATAATTATTTATCAGAAAATAATAAACAAGTAACAATAATTTGGATACCAGATCACACAGATATTAAGGGGGAAAGGAAAGCAGATGAAATAACAAAAAAAAAAAAGTAGTACAAAAAGAAATAATAGATAGAGATTACATTTATTAGTTTGAAATTACAAACACAAATGCCATATCTGTCAAAATTCAACACATACACATATATCTCTATGACTTAATTACATAAATATTCCACATGAAAATATAGAATCAAAACGTAAGAAAATATTAAGTCGATAATTCCCAGTATTTTAGAATTATATTCCGTTTGGCTACAGTAGCAGTGATGTTCACATTTACCGCAACATCCAGGATATCGGAAGGAGCAAAAGAGTCACTAACTGTGGCATCCCAAATAAGACATCTACCTCTTACCGAGGGACAAAGGGTAAGACCATCTGGTCTCTTCCCATCGACTCTGGTCAATCCAGCTAGCTCCGGAATTGAGGGGATATTTACCCAAGCCAGGACCCACTTAATAATTAAGTTTAGCTGGGTATGGCCAGTGAAACGACCAGCATTTAAGCGGCAAAACATCATGGAGACCTGTGGAGTTAAGGGGCCTACCACATTTCAGTCCTCCACACACATCGACTCCAACTTTGAGGCAATGGAAATTGAGTAGGCCACTAATGTTGGCCAAGAGCAGGGCATCAACCCAGTCCTGTGAGAATTTTGCATTTGCAAAAAGTAGGCAATACCTTAAGAATTGATCTGATTGGTCAAAGAGAGAGTTGAAAGTGTCTGTCAAATGCAGATGGTCCCAAACTCGCTGCTTCAGTTGATCCCCTCCGTATCAAGAAATGACAAACCTAGCTCCCTACTCTGTAGTAGAGCTTCATCCATCTCCCTGTAGGAACTAGTCCTTGTTGGTGAAGAGAGGATGTTACCTATCAAAGGGGAGCAACAATGGATAGAGGACAGAAAACAGGGAAGAGACAGAGACAAACATTTTCAACAGACCTAGGCTCCCAAATCGTGAGCTATCACAGAGTACACCCAACTGCAATGGAGTGAAGGTCGCCATTGGGCTCTTTGAAACCAAATAGTTTAACCCCAAAGAACAAGGGGCAAATATAGGGATAGACATTCTTAGACAAGAGCATGTTGACAAATTGAGTCTGACATCACTGGTCGATGGAGATACCATCCGTACGAGATTGGAGTCGTAAAACCATCAATCCCCACACTAGAACCTGCAGCAAAGGATGCAATTGCTTTCCTGTTGTTATCCGAGGTGAAAGATAGTTGTAAATGACCTGGTAGGTCAGGTCAGTGTTAATAGTCATCCGGAGGGGCCAGAAGATGTTTCTCTCTCAATCGTTCAAGAAAATTTGTATTACACTGGGAAAGGGAGGAAACAAACAGCCCCATTGATGTCAAATTTGCTGAATTTGGCATTGACAGCTTTCTTTAAGTTTGGCGATCTTTTGCAAGTTAAATCATTCTGCAAAAACATTATTTGTTCTGCTGCAAAAATTATCAATTTGATAGAATATTTTAAAACTGCTCTTAAAATGACTACCAAGGTTGGAGGTACAATTTATTTTTAAAGATCCACCAACCATAAATAAGATCTTCCAATTATGGAAGCTACAATAAGATTTTAGCCTTTCGATATCAATCCATCAAAAACTCCCTTTGATTCTATGAAATTTTCTTTTTAAATTATAATCTTCCAGCATAATATTTTTTTTTAAAATGTTATTGTTACTAATGCTAACTTGATAATTGAAATAGTTTTAGTAAATTCTACCAAATTGTTCATTGATTAATTCATATATAATAAACTTTTATTTAAAATGAGGTAATGAATGGATTAACAACAAAAACATTTAATTGTTTTTTAACTGTCCTTTTCCTCTCTTCTTTTTCATTTAAGTTTTTGACCCTTCTCATTTCTGTTTCTTAAGAGTTATTACATACTTTCTCCATATCTCATGGCTTACCACCTTTACAAGGATTCTTAAATTTATTAAATATTTTAAATGTTTTTAGGGGAAAGAGACCCACATAAACTTTGTAACTTCCCAACACTGGTCAGATTGATGCAGTTGATATTCAATTGATATATATATGAAAAACTGTGATAGGAATGGAATTCCAGAGGATTGACATTTCTAGGGAGGAATGATTACATATAGTGATTCATGTGGGACTTGGTAGGTGAGACAGAGAATGGATGTTATGAAGAAGAGAGATCATTACAGTAGAGAGGTGAGAGGCAGATTAAAGGAACAGCACCTCTGTGGGTTAGACATTGAAATGTGTATCTGCTGATCAATCTGATTGCATTGTTTTGGATGTAATCTAAGATGTTTGTGGGTATAGAAGCAGCACCATTTCATGTGTGGGTGAAGTATACCATTATAGATCTCACTTGAGCTTTATAGAGAGCCAGAACTTGTTTAACCCTATAGCATTTAAACTGGCCATATCCAGCCAGAACTCTTTCACTTCCTTCTGTTCAAACTGGTTGTAACCAGCCACTCATACTGACGTTAAGGTATTGTTTTCAAAATAGATATCAAAATCTCATAGATTCGATAATATGTGAGATAATTTTGGGAGATAAAGACTTTTCTGTGAAAATGCAATAGTAAATATAGAATAATGTGAATGCTAAAGGGTTATGGCTAAAGTATTTTGTTTTTCTGAAGAGTATGGTTAGTCTTTAGAATATAGTTTTGTTGTTATGGTTATGAATTAGCCAGATGTCTTCAATTATTCTGAGAATTTAGAACAACTACACAAATATTTCCTTCGACAACATCGATAGAGAGGGGAGACTGGCACGCATGGCCGAATGCTGGTCTCCCACAAAAACACATAGCCTGGGCTTATGCCTCAAAGGGGAACTTTCTAGGTATAAATTTTTACCATCATTTGGGTAATTCTAGTTATTGAGACACAGGAGCTTAGGATTGATTGTCTTTGGCAACTTTTACATGCTAATGAACTAGGTCTCATTTCAGAATCTATTGAAGACTAACAGAGAGTACAAGGGTAACTTTCTAGGGACCACATCTTACATATATACGTTTCCACATTTTATTGTGGCACCAGCTCTAGGGAGGGTGTCATGTCTTTGATACAACAAAAGAGTCCTCTCAACTCTTTATTTGGCATGTTTTTTTAAGGCTGGATACCCTTCCTATGATCAACAACTTTATGGAGTATACTGGGTGCGTTTTATTGGGTCATCACAACACAAGAAAGGTTGTCACTACCTTGACACAATTTTTTTGACATGGTTTATACAGCTGGAATCTCTTCCAATCACTATCCATCTTACAGAATGTACTGGGCACACTTTTTGTGACACCAGCATATATAAATATGTATATATATAAACCTGTGTGTTTGTGTGTGAATGTATATATGTATAAATGTGTGTGTGTATCCATGCACGTTTATATTGACACTGTTTAAAACAAACAACAATATTTGTTTATGCCCTGCAGCTAACCATTTTAATGAAGACAAGCAATATATACTATACATAACAAATAATTGTATGGGTTGGCATCAGAAAGAGCATCTAGCCATTAAAAACTACCACAAAATTTCTTGTCCAACCCATGTCAGCATGTAATATCAGATGTAAAAACAATGAGGATGAGCTTTTAAAGGCCACTTCTTAGTTCTGGTTTTATGATGTTAAGATGAAAGATAGATGTCCTCCTGAATTAGAAACTGATCATTCACAGATAACATTTCCATAATATTTATTGACATAGGCATAATGCCAGAAATTTGAGGGGAGGAAACAATTAAATCAACCCAATAGTTGACTGGTATTTTATTTTATTAACCTCTAAGAATGAAAGAAAAAGTTGACTTTGCCAAGATTTGAACTCCAAATGTAAAGAGTCCTAATTAAATACCACAAGCTACTTTGTTCAATGTCCTTCTAATTCTACTAACACACCACCCTCTCAATCATATTAACAACAGGAAAAGTAACGTTTTCCTGTTTACCATTACCATTACTGAGATATTAAAATCAGGCCTGTTTACTTAGTTCTGTTAGACTGTACTTCACTTAAACAATAACAACATCCGTTTCTACAAGGTTTCCAGTGTTACTGTTGACACAACAAATACATTCTGGTCTTTTGTTTGTTTAAACAATATATTATTTCTTATGATATATAACAATTATTTTTTAAATTATAATTATTACTCCAGAACAATTTAATATATAAAACCACATGTATAATTATCGCATTTGTTGCAGTTTGAATACTTATGAAGTAAGGATGTAGTTTGTTTTATAAGTAGATTTTATGTCAATATGTCATGTTAAATATCTCTAGTTCTCTGCCATGGAATAAATGGTTAAATGTTTCATACTCAACTCATTTCTTGGTTCACAAATCATCAATTGTTTGATATATTCTATTTCTTTCTTATTTATTTACTGTTTATTCAGAGAGAGAGGGAAGAGTAGTGTCTTTAACTCTTTTCAGGGTTTCTTAGATTGTGAACTCCATTAAAGATATACAAAGGGCTAAGCTTAAACCAGGCAACAGACTAAGTCCCCCACCCAAGTAGGCTACAGAACTAGAACAAATATCTCATTCAATACTCTAAACATTCTGACAGTTTGCTGACCTGGAACAATACTTTACTTTATTGTACCTGAAAGAATGAAAGGTCAAGTTGACCTTGGTGGGATTTGAACTTAGAGAAAAGAATGCCAGAACAAATGCTACAAATCATTTTGACTCTAATAACTCTGCCAATTCACGACCTTCATGTAGAAGAATAATTGTTGTACTTTGGTCATGATAAAATATCATAAACTGATGGTAGATAAGTTTCTATGTAGTTGCTTGACCTAGTAGAAATAGCAACCAAATTTCCCTCAAATCATACTCTACAAAAGGTGGTAAAGAATTCAATGACATTACATACAATGTCTGAAAACAAGATGGGTTGGTCATGGTTGGACAACTTTGGATTTTTTACAATTCTGCATACAATTAGATTTAATATTTGTCTGTTTATTAATTTTGTCAAAATTGTGTTATTAACTTTTTGTGAGCGTATTTCTAATGAAATACTATTTCAATTAATTAAAGAATTTTAAGAGATTTACTAAAATTATTAATTATTTCATTACTAAGATAGTAACCTAACATATAGTTCTTGTAGCTTTGTTTCATAGAACCAGAACCAGTTTTAGCTGGGTTGGTATCAAAAGAGTTAATTAATGTGTCACAAAAATAAATATTTTTAAAAAACATGTTACCAATGTGAAAAGTTGTGAAAACTCTGATCTAATGTATCCTTTTTATTTTTAAGATGATTGGGTGTGATTCGAGAAATTTAAATGCTACTTGTGACAGGTCAAACAACCAAATAGGAGTCCCTTTATTTGGCTTGTTAGTCTACATGATGTAGCTGATGCTAGAGTATATAGAATGAAACCTATTAAGTCTACCTCCCTAGTAGTCTACAGTAGAATGCAAAGAGCCAGAACAAATATTGCCACTAAAATTTTGATTGCTCCATTACGAGCACTTTATTTTATTGACTTAAAAAGATAAAAAGCAAAGTTGAACTCTGGGTTTTGAACTCAATACTATATGTAAGGCATTATAAAGATCCTGCTATATATATATATATAGGCGACGGATGAAATCTGTGGCTGGAGCACACCATTAGGCAGGAGGAGAGTGACATGGTGGTGGAACAGTAAGGTGGAGGAGTCAATCAAGGGCAAAAAGCAGGCTTGGAAAGAATGGCAGGATAGGGGTAGTAGAGAACTCTATTGGGTGGCTAAGGAAGAAGCTAGGCAACAAGTATACTTTGCAAAAAGGCAAGCAATGGAGATGTCCTGGATAGAGGATACTATCTCCTTCAACTGCCCAGATGGTTCTATAGAAATAGTAGACACTTTCTGTTACCTGGATAATAAAATCAGCAGTGGAGGAGGATGTTCTGAAAGTACAGTATCCAGAGTTAGAATGGGATGGAATAAGTTCGGAGAGCTAATATCGTCGTTGGCCACAAAGGGTTTTTCTCTAAAAATAAAAGGCTGATTGTATGATGCTTGTATATGAACGGCAACATTACATGGTAGTGAGACCTGGGCGTTGTGTGCAGAACACTTGGGTAGATTAGAAAGAAATGAAGCTTGCATGCTCTAATGGATATGTAATAGTAATGTATGCGAATGGCAAAGCATAAACAAATTGAGAGAGACTAAACAAAAGAAGTATCAAATGTTGTGTGCAGGAGAGGAGATTGCATTGGTATGGACATGTGATGTGTATGAAGGACAACAGCTATATAGAAAAGTGCAGAGCGATCAAAATTAATGGAAGCTACGGAGTAGGTAGACCAAGAAAAGCATGGAACGAAGTGATAAAAACTGACCATGCACACTTACAACTCTCTAAGACTATGTCACTGGATCGAGATCTTTGGTGCTATGGTGTATACATACAAACTTAAACCTACTGTTAGTAGGCACCCCACTCCCTCCCATTTCCATCCACTGTAAAGTGGTCGTGTAGGTGACACGACAAAAAGCACCCAGTCCACACTGTAAAGTGGTCGTGTAAGAGACATGATAAAAAGGCTCCCAGTCCACACTGTAAATGTGGTTGGTGTTAGGAAGGGCATCTAGCCGTAGAAAACCTACCAGAAGTAGTTCTGTACGAGCGAGACACGGTCTCCCGATCAATCTCACCTCAAGTGTTAGCGTGGAAGATGGATGTTAAACGATAAAAATGATCGTATAATCATCATCATCATCATCATCATCATCGTTTAACGTCCATCTTCCACGCTAGCATGGGTTTGGACGGGAATTTTCCCAGTTGAGACAAGATTGGTTGTCTTGCTCGTATAGGACTGTCTGGCGGGTTTTCTACGGCTGGATGCCCCTCCTAACACCAACCACGTTTACAGTGTGGACTGGGAGGTTTTTACCGTGTTACCTACACGGCCACATTACAGTGTGGACTGTGTTTTTTTGTCGTGACACCTACACGACCTCATTTGTTTTGGACTGGATGTTGTGGTACCAACATAACTTTACATTGGAAGGGGTGGTGTGGATGGGACGGGGGTGTATTTTTGTTAGAGGTGCCTACTGACTGTAGGTTTCGCTTTGTACTTAGGTAAGGCGGGTCTTCTGTATTACTGTGTAGCGCCAAAGATCTCGGTCCAGTGACATTGTCTTGGAGAGGTGTAAGTGTGTGAGGTCGGAATTTATCAAGTCCCAGGTTTTTATGGGTCTGCCTACTCCGTGGCTACCGTCTATTTTTATCGCCCTGCACTTTTTTATACAGCTGTCGTCTTTCATGCGCATCACGTGACCGTACCAACGTAGTCTTCTCTCGAGTAAACAGCATCTGATCCCTCTTATTCCTAATTTCTCCCTTAGTTCGTTTATGCTTTGCCGTTCACGTATATTAATATTACACATCCAGCGGAGCATGCAAGCTTCGTTCCTCTCCAGTCTGCGTATATCCTCTGCACACAATGCCCAGGTCTCACTGCCATGCAACATTGCTGTTCGTATGCAGGCATCATACAGCCTGCCTTTCATTTTTAGAGAGAACCCTTTAGTGGCCAATAGTGGTATAAGCTCTCTGAACTTTTTCCATCCAGTTCTGACACAAGCTACTGTACTTTCAGAGCACCCTCCACCACTGCTGATTTTGTCACCCAGGTAACGGAAGGTGTCCACTATTTCTATAGAACCATCTGTGCAATGGAATGAGCTAGTAATCTGTGGGCACTTGCTGCTACTTATTGCACCAGAGCACCGGCCACATATAAAATCTATATTCTTAGTTAGCTTACCTGTGATCCCACTACATCTTTTATGCACCCATACTTTGCATTTGGGACATAAAATGGAGTTTCTGCCTACTCCTTTCCTACACACTGAGCATGGCCATTTCCCAGATGGGACTGGTGCCCTATTTTCCTTCCTACAAACTAGAACTTTAGTCTTAGACAGGTTAATTTTAAGGCCTTTTGATTCTAGGCCATGCTTCCATATTTGGAATTTCTTCTCTAGTTCGGCCATTGATTCAGCTATGAGCGTTAGATCATCTGCGTATAGGAGTTCCCATGGGCAGCCGGTCTTGAACTCCTGTGTTCTAGCCTGAAGGGCAATAATAAATAGGAGGGGGCTAAGGACGGAGCCCTGATGAACACCAACTTTTACGCTAAACTCTTCACTATATTCGTTGTTAATTCTAACCTTGTTGACTGTTTCTCTATACATGGCTTGTATAGCTCTCACAAGCCATTCATCTACACCTAGTTTTCTAAGAGCCCACCAGATAATAGAGCGGGGGACTCTGTCAAAGGCTTTCTCCAAGTCAACAAAAGCTAAGTATAGGGGGTTTACTTTTAGCTCGGTACTTCTCCTGTAGTTGTCGTACAATGAAAAGAGCGTCTGTGGTACTTTTACCTAACACAAACCCGAAAATCTAGATCAATTCGCTCTCTGATTAGTTGCACTATTACTTTTTCTGTGACCTTCATGACCTGGTCGATTAATTTAATGCCTCTATAGTTACTCCTATCTAGAGCATCTCCTTTACCCTTGTAGCAGTTAATGATGATGCTGCTACGCCAGTCCTTCGGAACGACCCCATTCTGTATGACTTGGTTTACTATCCGGGTGACCACAGTGTGTCCCACCATTCCAGATGCTTTCAGCATCTATTTCCGAAGGCCCAGCCACCTTACCCGTCTTCATATCTTTGATTGCCTTACTTATTATACTACCTTCAACTAGCACTGCTGGTTTCTCTATTGGATCGATGTGGGGGAGACTGTCTTTCTCCCAATTATTCTCCTCATTTAGTAGCCTTTCGTAGTGACACTTCCAAGCTACCTTCTTATCAGCATCAGTGATGGCAAGTACACCATCATCATTAAGGACACACTTCTCCCCGACAATATCACGGTTTTCCTTGACATATTGCCTAGCAATCCTGAACACCTCACGTTTTGGGTCCTCGCGTTGTAGAACATGCTTGAACTTTCTTTCCTCTGCTTCCCTTCTTGCGAAGTACACTTGTCTCCTAGCTTCCCTCCTGGCCACTTGATAGTCTTCTCTACTTCCCCCATCCCGCCATACTTTCCAAGCCTGCTTTTTGGCCTTAATTGATTCCTCCACCACCACGTTACTCTCCTCCTGCCTATAGGCCTGCTGCAGCCACAAACATCATCTGCCGCCTTCAGCAGGTTAGCTTTCAGGAATTCCCACTCTTCCTCTATATTGTACGATTCTAATTGCTCTTCCTTACTGTCAAAAGCAACAAGTAATATGCTTTTAAATTTATTACTGGATGTGGGGTCCTTTCGCTTCCATATTTTTCTCCTGAGGATAGTCCTCCTCTGTTGTCGAGTACGTCTTGTCCTGACTACGAGGTCGCTGACTATGAGTCTATGTTGGGCGGTGCATTCTTCATGGGAGAAGGATTTAGTGTTTACAACAGACACTCTATCACGTCTTCTGGTAAGGATATAATCTATCTGACTGGCGTGTTCCCCTGATCTATAGGTGATCAAGTGATTGTCTCGTTTTTTGAAGTTAGTGTTACAGACAGTTAGGTTATTTGCGTCACAGAATTGCAGGATTCTGGAGCCTTCCTCATTTCTAGTACCAAACCCATAGCCTCCATGGATTCAGTCATAGCCATCACAATGTTGTCCAACGTGACCATTTAAGTCGCCAGCAATAATTATGTAGTCACTGTCGGTTATTTGGGAGGTAGTGAGCATCAATGTCTCATAGAATCTGTCTTTTATAACGCCAGGCCGTCCGGATTGGGGTGCGTACGCAGATATTACTGTCACAGTAGTTCTATTTAGGACAAGTCTTATTTTAATTATACTGTCGTTCACTCTATTTACGTCTATTATCTTATCTACCCATTTTTCTGCTAACATGATTCCTACCCCACCCAGCCCATTGTCATTTCCCACCCAGAAAAGCTTATAGCATCATTTTTTACCCACAATGAATCTAGCAGACCCACCCCTCCACCTGGTCTCTTGAATACAGCAAACATCAACCTCCTTACGTTCAAGCATTTCTACAACCTCGTTAGAACGACCTTTTAAGGTGCCTACATTCATGGTACCAACTCTGAAGTTTTGGATTGCGTTTGGTGGGTGGGAACGGTGGGGCACGGGGAGGGGACTGGGGTTGGGGTTATGTTCGCCATCCGCGGCCGAAATAAAGAGGAGTCCTTGCCTTTTCATCCGGCAGCATGAGGTGAATTTGTCTTTATCTTTGGCATTGTCACTGAGTATAATATATAATGAAAATTATTGTGTACAGTGCTCAGGTGCACTACAACTCATCAAAGGTGCATGTATAATACATAGTATAATGTACAAATATCAGGAAAGTGAACAATGTATGAGTCATGATACACACACAGATACATGTATGCATGTGTATGGAGGGGGATTTTCAGGTGTAGTGTTGGCGAATTTCGGGAAACATGGAAGTTTTGAAGGATGCAGTGTCCTGAGAGCTAACAACTGATGCAGGTAGTCTGTTCCATGCTTCAGCAACTCTGGGCGTGAAAAAATGTTTCCGAAAGTCATGGGAGCTGTACTGTTTTCTGATTATATATAACAACACACCAGTTCCTCTCTTCACATGCTGAGGTGGACTTGGAGCTGTAAAACTAATCTCTGTTAGTAACACTCTATATGATACAGAATGGTCGTAATTGCATGTGACGGCATGACAAAAAAAGTATTAGATTATGTTTCAGAGTTAAATTTGGAATTAGATCCTTGCCTATACAAAGGACAAAATGCCTTACATATAGTATTCGGTTCAAAACCCAGAGTTCAACTTTGCTTTTTATCTTTTTAAGTCAATAAAATAAAGCGCTGGTAATGGAGCAATCAAATTTTTAGTGGCAGTATTTGTTCTGGCTCTTTGCATTCTACTGTAGACTACTAGGGAGGTAGACAATCTGTTTCCCAGTTTAACATCACTGCTTTAATTCCGAGTGCCTTTAGTGGGATTTACTCTTTTGTAAGTATTTGGACTAGGTTTCCAGTTTTAGGATACTTTCCTTAGTCTCGGTGACCATGAAAAGGGTTATGGGTTCTGCCTATTTTCTCCTGACTAAACAGTTAACAAAACAAAAAAAAAAAAAAAAGGCTCCTCATATATAATTAATGATTTCCAGTGAACCCTCCACAAGAATATCACACTGGCATGGAATCTTTTATCAATATACTCTAACCATTAGCCCCACTATGTTGTTAAGTGCTTGGTGATAGGAAGGACATTTAACTGTAAAACTCAGGGGGTAAATAATACATGACATACACAACAACTATTGATAGATTTCTTTGTTGCTGTGTCTAATTGTATCAAGTGGTGAGACCTGTTGGAATAGTTCCATCTAAACCATGCAAAAACCAAGGTAAAATGATAATTGTTGAACACTTTTTTTTTAAATCCTTTTAGGGATCTTTTGTTAAGAGTAAATTATGTATCTATAACAAATTGCTACCAAATTAAGTATTTCTTAAACAGTGTTTCGAATAACGTTCTTTCCTGTCAGGCTAATAAAAGTGGAGCAAAGGCGAGTTAACAAATTTTATAACATGAAAAATTATTTGTACTACTTTTTGCCGAAGCAGAAAAACATCCCCCCGCATTCTACTGCTTTACATAAATCATAGAATATGATTTACACTATACAATGGCTAATATTATTTCTTTACCCGCCAAGGTTAACTTTGCCTTTCATCCTTACGCAGTCGATAAAATAAAGTACCAGTAATACACTGGGTAATTGCTGGCCTTGTGCCAAAAGTAGAAACAATTATTTTTTTAATGCTTAAACGTGAGATGAGTTCTTAAAATTACAGATTATCAGACAATTAACATCATCTTCCATCATTTTAATGTTTTTTTCCATGTTTGCAATCCTCTACTTATTTCTTTCCTTTGGGAGGTTCCACATCATGAGATATGCTTTCCTCCCTTCTTCATGAGTATTCCTCGGCCAATCTCTACCTCTTTCTTCCAATTTAATTCTATCATTACTTATACATCTACATGTTCCAATTTCTTGATCATCAATTGTCTTCTTTAATATGTAAATTGTCGAGGACTGGAGTCAAACTGGGAACCTTTATAAACTAAAAGATAATATTGACAGTTTTCTTTTTCTTCTTTCTTTTACTGTATAATCCAAGTACTTAAGGCCTCAAAAGTACTTAATCTGGCTTTGGAAAACGGTATTCTCAAATCAGTCCAAATGCTTGCAAGAGCGGACTGCACCAAAGAACCAGATGGTGGAGTTAAAGCAAGCAACGGATTAAGGTCCTTAATTTCTTTCATTTGAAGAAAATTTGAATTTATTTTACAGATGCCACCTCTCACAATAAAATATTGGTTTACACAACATAATATATGTAACTATTATAGAGGATTGAAAGAGAAAATTTACAATGGATAAGAAATAATTCATCAAGGAAAATATATTCAACACCAGCTATTTAGTTTGTTAAGTCATTCAACCTGCAATCATGTGTTGGAAGCAAAACAATTACAACATAGTTGTCATTGTAGCCACAAAAAACACTCTATTGTAATTTATCAACCATAATACACCATGTGTTTGTATATTTATATATACCCATCTACAACTCTTTAAAGTTTACATGCACAAATATCTTGTATCAGTTATCTTGTTACAATAAAAGGTTTGCTTTCTAATCATGAGATCCTCAGTTCTAACTTTACATTTGCCCTGTAAATAGTTCTTTCTCCAAAGTTACTCATACATTTAATCCTATATCTCATTTGACATATATGCTAAACATTTATGTAATTATATCCTAGAAATAAATTAAAATATAACTTTAATCACTTTGTGTGAGTAATCAAAATTAACTATAGTGCTTCTCTTATGTAAACTATTAATTTATCCAAATGCAAGATTTATGAGTCAGTTTTTCATTAATATACATTTACAACTTAGGACAGTAGAATATCATTGACTAAAAAGAATCTGTAGGTTGATAAAATCTAAAAGACTTTCTAAAATGTTTGAGGATGTACATTATAAGAATAAATGTAATGCTGCTGCTTCAATTGTTTTTGTTTTTGTTTTTTTAAATCTGTAATATTACTGTACTAAGGACTATATATGTAGCACTTAGATATTTTTAGCATACACACTTTGTTTATTGGGATTGTGGGTTCAAGTCCAGCCTTCTACACATTTCTGATATGAAAATAAGGATGTAGTACACTAAATTAAGATTTGTTAAAGTGTTGTTGGTACAGTTATACTGCAGTCGAATATTTTAGATAATCGATTTCATTCCATAATAAAAATTAAAACATTTGATCAGTTATCCCATCAAAAAAGATTATGCAATGGAATAAGAAAGAAGATTACTAACCCAAACAATGCCTTTACAGAACCAATAGAAAGAAGCCGATTTACTTAGGCAACTGGGTTTTATTTTCCCTATTACTGATACTATATGTTCTTTGCAACTCCTGACAGAAGTATTACCATTTTTACATTGACAAGAGTCAAGATTTGAGCTCCTGACCTTGAAAAGATGAAAGACAAATCTGAACAAATGCCACAAAGCACCCTATGATTCTTTGTCTAGAAGTAAAGTAATATTAGAAGTTTTAATTTACCTTTCATTTTAGATCAGTTTCCAATACATTTAACATTTTCAATAACGATAAACAAGTACAAGTTTCAAGAAAGTTGCATTATTTTTGTGCCATAACAAAAAGCAGTCTACCCTGTAAGGTGGTAGTGCTGGTTCAACAGAAAAGCTTCCAATACACGCTGTAAAAATGGTTGGTGTTAGGAAAGGCATCAAGTGTTAAAAAAAAATACAGGAACAAATGTCATGACTTAACCCATGCAAGCATAGAAAATAGATGTTCTATGTAGCTCTTTCTAGAGTGTGTTCACTTCTATCTTGGAATTATGTCACATAATCTGACATGGTTGCTACGTTTGGATACCCTTCTCTAACACCAACCACTTTAGGATGTGGTTAATTTGTATATTATTTTATAAGTTTTGTGGTTTATGTAGAATACAAACGTATGCTAGTTTTCTGCTTCTCTTGTTATTTTCTTGGTAAATCTCTGTTGTGTATAGTGATGGAGCATTGAGTATGAGGTTCAGCCTTGTTTTTATCAAGTTGACTATTTCAATTGTGTAATTAGGGTTATATTTATGTTACTTAGTGAGATCCGATAAGTTTTCATAAACATCTACAATTACTTTGTTGCATATAAGATTTCAAGTATCACTGTGGGCAGAAGTTCACTTACAACCCACATGCTTATGGGCAAAAGTTTTCTACTGTGTTCTATGACTGAAAACAGATAAACTGTGAGGAAGTCCTTCATATCATTTTCATTGTTTTTATGTTCACTTTTTCATTCAGTTACAGGTTAGTAAGACTTATCAGAAGCAGTTTTTCTACAGCTGACACCAACCTATATTTTATTTTCAGATATCCAGTTGTAAAACATTGCCTAAAAATGCCCCATCCAACATGTGCCAGCATTGAAAAAAATTGTCATAAAAATACTGAGTAATGGTATTGTTCAGCTGTGGGACATAAACAATACCATTTGCATTCAATAAGTATGCAGGGACCGACATACACACACACATACATGTATGTATGTATGTATATCATCATCATTTAACATCCATCTTCCACGCTAGCATGGGTTAGACGGGTTTGTCCCACTTGAGGCAAGATTGGTCGGGTGACCGTGTCTCACTTGTAGAGAACAGTATCTGGCTGGATGCCCTTCCTAAAGTCAACCATATTTACAATGAGGACAGCCTTTTTACCGTGTCACCTACACGACCACATTAGTGTGGACTGGTTGTTCTGTGGTACCAACATAACTTTACAGAGAAAGGGTGGTGTGGGCAGGAGTAGGGTGTATTTTGGGTTATGAGGTGCTTACTGACTGTAGGTTTAAGCTCATACGTATGGGAAGGCGGGTCTTCTGTATTACTGCATAGCACCAAAGATCTTGATCCAGTGACATTGTCTTAGAGAGGTGTAAGTGTGCAAGGTTAGATTTTATCACCTCGTCCCAGGTTTTTCTGGGTCACCTACTCTGTAGCTTCCATCAATTTTGATCGCCCTGCACTTTTGTTATACAGCTGTCCTTCTTACGCATCATATGACCATACCAACATAATCTCCTTTCAAGTAAACTGCATCTGATGCCTCTTATTCCTAATTTCTCACTTTGTTCGTTTACATTTTGCCGTTCATGTATACTCCTATTACACATCCATTGGAGCATGCATGTTTTGTTCCTTTCCAATCTGTGCAGGTCCTCTGCACACAATGCCCAGGTCTCACTGCCATGTAACATTGCTGTTTGTCTACAAGCATCATACAATCTACCTTTTGTGGCCAACAGCAATTAGCTCTGAACTTTTTCCACCCTATTCTAACTCTAGCTACTGTACTTTCAGAGCACCCTCCTCCACTGCTGATTTTGTCACCAGGTAACGGAAGGTGTCTACTATTTTTATAGAACCATCTGGGCAGTTGAAGGAGCTAGTATTTAGTGGGCACTTGCTACTTGCTGCATCTGAGCATGGGCCACATATAAAATCTACATTCTTAGATAGCTTGCCTGTGATCTCGCTACATCTTTTATGTACCCATTTGGGGCACAGAATGGAATTTCTACCTTCTCCTTTCCTAACACTGAGCATTGCCGTTTCCCAAAGGGCACCTGTGTCCTATTTTCCTTTCTACATAATAGAACTTTAGTCTTAGACAAGTTAACTTTAAGGCCTTTTGATTCTAGGCCATGCTTCCACGTTTGGAATTTCTTCTCTAGTTCAGCCATAGATTCAGCTATGAGAGTTAGATCATCTGCATATAGACGTTCCCATGGGTAGCCAGTCTTAAACTCTTATGTTATAGCCTGTAGGGCAATAATAAACAGGAGGGGGCTAAGGACGGAGCCTTGGTGAACACCTACTTTTACGCTAAATTCTTCACTATATTCATTGTTACGGACACAATTCTCCCCGACAATACCACTATTTTCTTTGACACGTCTCGCAATCTTGAACACCTCACGTTTTTGGTCCTTGCTTTGAAGAGCATGCTTGAACTTTCTATCCTCTGCTTCCCTTCTACAAAGTACACTTGTACTTATACACACAAACTAATAGGATTTCTTACAGTTTTCACATACTAAATTTACTCGAGACATAGGTCACCCTAAGACGTATAGTAGAAGGTACATACTCAAGGTGTTATTCTTTGAATTGAACCCAGAACCACACATTCCCATATATAATACATATCCTAAGGGAGTGTAACTTAGGTGAAAATGAATACCAAAGACTTCGGCTTCATATAAGGCTGTTGTGCAATGACTAAAAACAGTAAAAGAAAAAAATATATATACTGCAGTATATATATGATGAATTCAACATTGCTGAATTCTGAAGGATTGTGGTTCCATTGTTTTGTTCGTTTGATTGATTTTTAAAATATATAACTGAATTTCAATAAAGAATTTTTTACCTTGCTTCCTTCAACTAATTTTTTAATAATAAACATCTACAACTTAAAGCAGAAAAACCTATGTAAATTTAAAAACAAATAATCTTGAAACTTTCTTTTATTGGTGATGCTATCAGCACAATTACCTTATGATTAAATAAATATTCATGGATATGATTAAGAAGACTACAAGAGTTGCTAACAATCAATACTATTCATACTCTCTAACAAAAATAACAACAAACAAAATTATGCTTTAAAGATTCTTTAAAGATAAATCATAAGAAACACGCCTCTGCTAGAGAAATAATACGAAATTAGAAGAATGTACAAATGACCCAATTAAATTAAACACCAGTTTATTGTTAATGAATAACTTGCAAATGGTGTGAAGTCACTAAATATCATATATCTGAAGTTTGCCTAAGATACCACGTAATTAATCCTTCCAACGTTCATTTTCATAGTCATACTTAGAAGAAACACCTTCTATAGGGTTAACTCTTTGAGCTATCATTTGCTCCAACATAGCATCCTGCCACTCTTGAGTGATGGTATGTGGAAGGGGTGGATACACTGTAAAAGAACAAAAAATTCAGTCAAAATATTAACAATATCATTCAAATCTTTAAAATGAAGAGAAACAGTAAATTTCTTTATAAAAATAAATGAGATCATTGCAAGCTAAGATATCAAAAGTCAACACAGAACAATCTGATAACAAAACAAGAATGAAATTATCAGAGAGAAGTGAACATGTCATCATTTGGTCAAGTTTGCTTGGATTTTTCCTACTATCACACCACTCAATATGATCCCACAGAGTTTGGGATATCAGCAGGGCAATATTCACTGTCTATACAGAGATGGATGATAAAGGCTTTTGCTAGACAATTGATCTATGAATACCTTTGTTCATGGGAAATTATCACTAACGAGTTCATGCTTAGGTCTCCAGCAATGTTCTGTAAAATACGTGTCCCTTCTCTAATGGCATCAGTGATTACAAAACGATTGACATACAGTCCTTGTTTCGTCAGATTGTCTTTCTAGAACAGCGGTCGCCAACCGGTGGTCTGAGAGAAAATTTTGGGGGTCCGCAGAAAAATTTGAACAGTATTTGCAATTTTTATGTTTTATTAATAATAAAACAAAAATAATATTCAGTTAAAATATATTTTATAACCCTCCTAAAAAATGTTTTAATAGGTGCATTTCATTTTAGTAAAATGGAAGTTCTCTGATCATTTTACAAATAAAAATTCATATTAGTGGTCCGTGAGGTCCACTGTTCAAGAAGATATTCAAAGTGAGACAATGTACAGGATTAGTGCTATCAAGCTTTGTCTCCAGCGGTTTTGTGAATGCCCAATACCACCAGTTATGATGCTCTACAAAAGCAGAAGAGCTGAAATGCAATTTACCTGATAGAGGTATCGTAAAAGATCATTTAACAGTAATATGGACATTAGTTGCTTCATTATTTATGAGACATCTGATTGATAGTATATTTTTAACCCTTTCATGACTGCATTTCTAATGAAATGCACTATTTTAATTAGTTAATGAAGATTTTTGAGGGATTTACTAAAATCATTGCGATAGTAATTAATGTAAGGTACTTATATAAAATCATATTGGAAGATTTTAATTTAAATTGGGTGGTTTTATTTCATAGAATCAGAGCCAGTTTTGGCCGGATTGGTAATTAATGGGTTATGGCAAGAAAATATATTTGAAAAATGTCTTTAGTAAAATTGTTAAGATTCTTAAGATTAACAGAACAAGGTCAATATTTTATTATAGTTGAGAACAGAACTAGGGGTTGTTCAACATAACATTTCTACAGGGTGTCATTAAAAAATGTACATATACTTTGAATATCTAAAATATATTTAAGTTTTATAATTGAAATTAAAGATAGCTGTGTAAGTATTTTTAGTTATTCCAAGTGGTCAAACTGGTGGGCATTCTGGTCGAGACACTGCTGACATCACCCATCATTTGGATGAATTATATTTCAACAGCTGTGCTAATTTCATAGAATGTTGCCAGTTTTACACAAACCTGATCTCTTAAATATTTCCAGTCATGCAAAGTTTGGTGAATGCATGGGGTACCTCTGCACCTAATCTATCTGTTCAATCAATTTCCATGAAGATAGGTCTACAACTAAGATAGTAATGGGAGAGGTGCTCCGTGAAGCTGGAAATAACTCTTCATCATTCACAAACACCTCTCAAATGTATATATAATATAATGAATTTGTACAGCAAGTTCAAAATGTTAAATGTGTGCATAAATTTTGGGGGAAGACACTCTGTATATGTTACGACTAACTATTTTTATTGAGTTACATAAAGTATTAGAAAAATACTAAAACATACCATACATCTTCATCCAGATAATAATCCAACCAGATAGACTGCAACTGAGTAGGAATATAGAAAAAATTCTTTTCCAGTCACCATTTGGAGCATGCATCTCAGCGTATGTCTGGCAGAAGCTGATACGATATACTGAAATAGATTTATATCTTTCATCACATACATGTCAATATACACAAACTCAAATAATGAAAAACATTGAATTTCATAATTAGAAATATTCAAATGACGAAGAGTAAATATTTGAATTTTAATTTTGTATTTTAGGAGATAATAATTAGAACCTCTCTGCCCCAGTGCCTCATCTCACAATATCACAAACCTTCCCAGAGAAGAGAATTTTTCAGTGTAGATATTAAGCAATAATCATTATGTTCTCTTAGATATATTCTTTAATCATTGATATTATAATCATTAATTTATGCTTTAATACTTTGATATTTCAGATTTAGAAAATTAGGCACACAATATATTATAGATCAGGTTTTATTTCATAGAATCAGAGCCAGTTTTGGCCGGATTGGTAATTAATGGGTTATGGCAAGAAAATATATTTGAAAATTAGGCACACAATATATTATAAATCAGGATTTTACCAGTTTTAAACTAGTAAGATCATTCGTTATTCAGCAGAGTACTAGATACTTGGGATAGTAGAGTGTAAATATATTAAAGAGTTGGGGCCCGACAGCTGAGCTTTTACAGCAATTCCAGAGTGTGGAATTTGCTGTTAAAACGTAAGAGTTCAGCCCTTCAAGATGTGCACAATGAGAAAGAAGACGAATTAAAATTGTATGACATAGAAGATAACTGGAAGCAACTGCAATGATGGTAGATAGAGCCATTAAAGACAAAAGACAAACATAGAAGGATTGGAAAAATGGGGGGAGTAGAGACCGATACTTAGCCGCTAAAAGAGAAGCTAAACGGCAGATATACTTAGTACGCAGGGAAGCTGAGAGTAGGAGGTTTGCCAATGTTCTACAACAAGAGGATCAGGGATGTGAGATATTCCGCATTGCAAGGCAGTGTGTCAGTGTAAATCAGGATGTTGTGTGTCCGAAATGATGCTGGTGCTCAGAAATATCATTATGAGAGACTGATTGGGAGAGAAAATACCCCCAACAGAGGGACCAGCTATTGAGATTGACGACTATAGGGTCAAAGAGGCAATTAATGAAATGAAAAGTGGTAAGGCCACTGGTCCATCAGGGATAGTTGCTGAGATGCTGAAATTTGATTGTAAGAGTGTCAGTGATATGCACATTTTTCAAATGTAGGTAGGATCTATAGATGTGGTTCATAGCTTCCGATACCTAGGTGATCAGATTAGCAAGGGAGGAGGATGTTCCGAGGCCATAGTATCTAGAATAAGGACAGGATGGAAGAAGTTTAGGGAGCTGCTTCCTCTGTTGACAACAAAGGGTTTCTATCTACGAACGAAAGGTCTGTTATATGCCTGTGTGAGATGCGCGATGCTGCATGGTAGTGAGATATGGGCAACAACTGCGGAGGATATGCGGCGACTGGAGAGAAATAAAGCAAGCATGCTCCGATGAATGTGTAATGTCAATGTGTGTGAATGACTAAGCATAGACGAGTTGAGAGTGAAACTGTGTATAAGAGGGATAAACTGTAGCGTGCAGGAGAGAAGACTGAGTTGGTATGGCCATGTGATGCACATGGAAAATGACAGCTGGGTGAAGAAGTGCCAAGAAATCTCGGTAGAAGGAAGACGCAGTAGAGGAAAACCACAAAAAAACATGGGTGGAGGTGGTGAGAGCTGACCTTAGATCACTGAAGCTCACAGAGGAGATGATGTGGGACTCTGACGAATGGAGAGATGCTGTGCTTAAGAGGACCCATCCCATCCTTGCAAGCCGAGAAAAGCGGACGTTAAAATGGTGATATATATATATAGCTGTGTAGTTAAGAAATTCACTCCACAATCACTTGATCTCGGGTTCAATCCTACTGTGTAGCTCCTTGGGCAAACATCTACTATAAGCCTCGCACTAGAATTACTAGATGGAAACTATATGGGAACCCATCAAGTGTGTGCATGAGCTTGTGCATTTGTGTATATCTTTGGACAGTGAATCACATTTGTTTATGACCTTCATAAACAATGTATCCCACAGCTCAGTAATTCAATATTATGGAGATCAGTCTTTTGTATGTCGTATTTGAATCTCATTGTATTGGTTTTCAAAAACAAAGTTTAACCATAAAATTTGAACTTTACATGTAGAAGAAATGTTCACTGAACCAATGTTTATGGATTAGCTTCTGCAATTTTACATGCATGAATTAAGCCATAGATAATTGAAATGGTGAAGAAATAACCTGATTTGAAGACAACAAAATGGCAGAGGTGTTATGGAGTTGAATTAGCTGCCTCTGTATTTCTCTGCATCCTGAATTTAAATCCCACTGATGTCAGCCTTGCTTTCTATCCCTTTTAGGTCAAATAAGATAAAGTACCAATCCAGAGGTGGTGGATTAGAATTCTTTACACGCAAAAAAAAAAAAAATGAGTCAGAAGGGATACTTTACATCTATTCTGGCTCTGTGCATTTTGAGTTCAAATCCTGCCCCACTCCATGTCACTAGAAAATCAGTGACATTTCTGTCAGGAGTTTATGATCTGTAGACAGATAGTATACTTCTTGTTTAGCAAGCTACCCTTGTGAGATATAATTGACTATAAAAAGTAATCTTGAACAATTCTCAAATACCATTTGAAATATTTTGTACTCTGCTCTAAGCAGAAATTATTAGAGAATGAAAATAAAAAGCAATAATTCTGAGTATCTAATACAACCGATGACATCTCAAATAATTGACTTACAGTCTTTCTTTTCTTGCAGAGTAAGGGTTTTCCAATCTTCCGTCTGTTTGTTCAGAAGGGCCAAATTATCACCGGTACTTTCCTTAAATCGAATCGCAGGAAATGGAATTTCAGGGATATCGAAATAGCTTGCACTGCCATTGATGCCAAAACCTACAATCTCCCGGTTGCCTGAAATCAATAAAGCAGAAAATCACTTATCACACTGAAATACTGACTAAACAGCTTCAAATAATAATTTCTTAAATATTGTTAAATGAAATATAGTACAGGTTCACCAGATTACAACATACACATTACAGATCGTAAGTATACATATATATATTTTCATATCAGGTCAGGCTTCTGCCTGCTAGTGGACCCTTGTAACCCAATACAACCTGCTTCATAGTTGAGTTGTCAGTGACTAAACTGGCTCCCCCACCAGACCCTGATCTGGTAAGGAGGGTAAGTGGAACCCCAGCAGCACAAAAACAAGAGCTGTTAAAAGGGCGGATGAACTCCTCAGAGTCAATGGCCATCCACCCCAACTATGGGTTAAATAGCCTCATCAACTTAAATTGGCCAAGTGTAGTGAGTATGGCTACACCCCTGACATGACCAAAACCAAACAAAGTTGTTGAGGTCAACCAAGGAAGGGTTCCTCCAACAGAAGTGAGTAAGCTCTGGATTGTGTGTACATACATACATATAGCATCATTTAATGTCCATTTTCCCTGTTAGCAAGGGTTAAACAAATCATTACATTCTGAGTTAAGTACTTAAGCGGAACTTCTGACCTCTCAGATGGGCCAGGGATCTGCATCTTGTTTATAAAACGTTCCCAAACCCCTACCAAGAGCATTTTATTATAGTATCAGCACTAAGGAAGTTGTCAAAGCTTTGATACTTGGCAAATTTTCTACAACTGGATGCCAACCATGTTACAGAGTGTAAATGGATGCATATAACATGTAGATCACCAACCCTTGAGAAGTTGCCATGTCTTTGAAACAATTGAAGAATCCTCCAGAACTTTGATTGGCAAGTTTTCATCATCATTTTTTAATGTTTATTTTACATGCTTGAGTGAATTTAACGGGTTGTAGAGCTTAACAAGGTAGGTAACTATGGCTTCCTTATAAATTTCATTTTTGGCTTTTTTTTAATACCTGGCAACCCTTTCTAACGCCAACCATTTTACAGTGTGTAGAACAATAAACTCATTAGATCAGTATTTGTAGAGGCAGATTAACATATATATGGTGGCTGCCAACTCGTTTTCGAGTACGGCCACTACTTTATATCCATGTAGGAGAACCCCTACCGATGCGCTGAACGAGTGTGACTTTTTAGTCCAGCCAGCGACTTGAAAACTCTGGTACAAACACTACACTTGTGACAATTACTGACACATAGTGCTGGGCCCATGGTACCATGTGACGACAAGTGCAGAGAGATTTCCAGATATAAAGCAATGCCTGTGCCGTGAAGCTTTTATAGTGAGCAAAGGCACTGCACAAAGCCAGTCCCACTCTCTTAACCAAGATGATATTTACCAAAAAGAAGAACAAGTCAACATCATTGGATACCATCAGGGTTGCAGGTGTTATATCAGAGTTTTCCTTCTCCTAGAATTCTGCCTTGACAAAGGCTAAGGGGTCATCTCTCCCGGTGATTTTGGATGGCCATTGACTCTTAAGAGCTCCTTTGCCCTTTGACAGGTTTTGTTTTTAGTCCTGCAGGATGTCCAAAGTCACCCTCCTCACCAAGAAACCTTGGTGGGGTTGCCAGTTTAGTCGCCAACGACCCGACCATGGGACATAACATATATATACACACATACATACATACATATATGCACAACATACAATATAAAAGCACAGGCATGGCTGTGTAGTTAAAAAGTTCAGTTTGGAACCATGTGGGTTCAGTTGTACTGTGTGGCACCTTGTACAAGTGTCCTCTGTTATAGCTTTGTTTTGACCATAGCCTTGTAAGTGAATTTGGTAGTCAGAAACTGTACGAAGCCTGTCATTTAAAGTCTGTTTTCTCTGCTAGCAAAGTGTGCGCGTGTTGCCATAACATTCTTATAAAGTTTGAGGTGATAGTTTATGTCAATATACATAGCAGTATTTATGGTTTGATAAAAATGTTAGGGTCTTATACCATATTTAGAATAAGGTATGGGTTAGCATCAAAAATGGTATCTGGCTGTAGGAAATTGTCAATATAGATATCTCATCCAACCCATGAAAGTATGGAAAAAAAACATAAAAACAATAATCATCATCACCGTTTTACGTCCATTCTTTCCACGCTTGCATGGGTTAGACGGGTTGTCCTGTTGTGAGCAGTGTCTAGTTGGCTGACCTTGTCTTGCTTACACGGGAATAATGATAATATATACAAATGGGTTCCAGTTTTTGGCATGGTTTCTATTACTAAATCCTCTTTCTGTGGAAGTAAATGATGTTATTAAGGTCAGGCAGTCACAGAAGCCATAATGGAAAGTATAAGATATCATGCCTTCTAATATGCTGTAAAAATTGCCAGAAAAAGAGATTGGCTATGTTCCAAGTATTTACAGGTAAATGACTATATATTTATGAAGTATAAATGGAATACACAGCATCACTAATGTATAATATGTATAGTGAGTATTATTGATGCATATATAGTGGATACACAGCATTATTGATATATATATATATATATAGTAGATACATGACATTACTGAGGTTTATGCATGTATAGTGGATACCTGGCATTACTGATGTATATGTATATATAGTTGACAATTGACATTATTGATGTATATGTATTTATAGAGGAGCGTTCCCAGCCTATATCTACAATGGGTATAGGGCATGGCTGTTGTTCGCACACTGACTATTTCCCTGTATCTGATTTAAAATAGATACACCACATCCCTGCATGTTGTAAGAAGCAAGTAAAGGGTTGGTGCCAAGAAGGGCATCCAGCTATAAAACATTATATCAAAAAGAATCCCACAATGAGCAGAAGTTTATCATGGGGTCCACAAGGCTAATGAATGCTTTAACAGGAAAAAGGGAAAATGGCATTAAAATACTTGTGTGTTTTTGCAACTCATATATATATTACCGTATACACTCATATATAAGCCGAGAAATATGTGACAAAGAAAAAAAAGAAGGTAAAATGGGGAGTCAACTTATATTTGAGGTCAATATTTTGCCAATTTCCACCAACTTCAAATTCTACATAAATGCGGTGCATATTCACCTCATTTGTTTCACGAATTTCACCTCCAGTTCCACTTTGGAGGTAAAATTTGTTTTTCCTGTTATGAGGCATTTTGAAATATAACCTTCAAAACAGTTGGAAATTGGTAAAGAAATCAATACATAAAGGACCTGTGAAACAAAAACTATATTCGAAACAACACTTAAAACATTTTAAATATTAAAATATTAAAACTTCATAAACATATTCTCCATCACGAGAATTTCAAAACCAAAACACTATCTAAACATAATGTGTTGATTAACTGCCTTGGCTCATATACAGGGTTAGAATTTTGCCTATTTCTCAGACATAAAATATGGGGTCAACTTATATTGTGCCCACTCCATTTCAAGCATGTCTGCTTTTTCACATTGGTGTAGATTTGACAGGTCTTTTTGAGGCAGTTTTTCTATGGCCGGATACCCTTTCTGATAGATTTTTAAGCATCGTATATACCTATGACCTTTCTCTGTGGGACATAAATGTCATCATTTGCTTTAAATGGTGCCAGTATGAATACGTATAGAAACAGGCACATGCACACACACACATCATTTAACATCCATGTTTCCCTACTAGCACGGGTTAGATAAGTTGTTTCATTGTGAGACATGTCAAGGTCAGATGACTGTGTCTTACTCATACAGAGCTGTTTCTGTCTTGGTTTCTACGGCTGGATGCCCTTCCTAACGCCAACCACATTTACAGTGAGGATTGGGTGCTTTCTATCATGGCACCAAAACAACCACATTTACAGCGTGGACTGGGTGCTTTTTGTCATGGCACCTAAACAGCCACATTAAAGTGTGGACTGTGTACTTTTTGTTGTCACCAACACAATCATTTTACAGTGTGGAATGGGAGCTTTTTGTCATGGCTCCAAAATGATCAGGTTACCTTACAGAGAGGACTAGGTGCTTTTTTTTTTTGTCATAGCTCCAACATGAGCACCTTACATGGTGGACTAGGGAAGCAGGGAAAAGCGGACGTAAAATGATGATGATATATATATACGAGGGGGGATCAAAAAGTTCGCGGAATTTTATGGTAGTAAGAAAAAAATAGGTTAAAACAATATTAAACATGTCAGAACATTGTCACTGGGTGTTTACCTTGCTATTAGTCACTTGCAGTCAGTTATGCGCGGACTATTGTACAGTACTGACACTCTTTAAAAAACCTCTTTTTGGAATAATGGAAAATAGTTATTTTGTGATAAGATCGAATATCAAGTTTCAGGTGAAACTCAAATAGAAAGGGACACAGATTATGGAGGCTTTAGTTAAAGTTTACGGTACTACTGCTCCAAAGAAAACTGCTGTCTACAAGTGGATTCAGCGATTCAAACAAGGGAGAGACGACTTTGAAGACGACCGTCGCAGTGGAAGACTAGGAACATCAAAAAATGGCCAAAACATTGAGGCTGCTCAGACTTTAATTGAAGAAGATCGAAGAATAACAGTTAATCAGTTAGCTAAGTCCCTAGACATTTCATATGGTTCGGCAAATTCAATTCTGCACGATAATTTTGGACTAAGCAAGCTTTCAGCGCGATGGGTCCCAAAAGCGTTGCACCCTGATCTTCGAAGTGATCTGTCTTTGGCGATATTAAACAAAATTGAAGTTGATGAAGAGCATTTCCTGACCAGAATCATCACCGGAGATGAAACCTGGATCTACCAGTATGATCCTGAATCCAAACAGCAGTCAAAACAGTGGCTTCCACATGGATCATCAGGGCCAATCTCAAAAGTCGGATCAAAAAGTGATGGCCACCATTTTCTGGGATTCAGATGGGGTGATACTAATAGATTATCTTGAAGGTCAAAGAACTGTGACAGGAGCTTACTATGCAAATGTTTTAAGGAAGCTGAAAGAAGCATTAGTCAAGAAACAAAAAGGGAAACTTCATGGTAGGATCTTGTTTGATCATGACACTGCACCAGCGCATTCTGCGCGGGTTGCAAAAGAAGTTCTTCGAGAATTTCGATGAGAAGTGCTTCCTCACCCGCCTTATAGTCCAGATTTAGACCCATCAGACTTTTTCCTCTTTCCAAAACTCAAAGAAATGCTAAAAGGAACCCGTTTTAGTGGTGTTGAAGAAGCTAAAAACACTGCCAACACATGGCTTCGAACAAGGCCTTCAACTTTCTTTAGAGACGGCTTACGAAGCTGGAAGCATCGCCTTGTGAAGTGTATTGACCAGCATGGCAACTATGTAGAAAAATAAATTGAAGGTAAATCATATTTTTTGAAAAATAGAATATAATAATGCCCCGCACCAATATTTCCTACTTATCAAATTCACTCACAATGAATTAGTCTGTGGCTAGAATAACAGAGACTAGTCCAACATGATGTGTAGTAAACCTTTGGGTATATTTTACTATGGAATACAATTTAAAAAAATAAAAAAAAAATATTACAAAATATAAATGGTTAATGCAATACTTTATACAGATAATATATTTACCAATTCTGGGATGGATCTTATCACGAGCTTCTGGAGTAAGAACTACACTTTGATTTCCCAAAACAGCCGATGTAGAAATCTGACGTGAGAAACGGGCGGTCAGATTGCCAATTGACTTGATAAGATGTCGGTTCATTGTTCACACACTGCAGAATAGAGGGAACATAGAAAAGCTTAACAATTATGAACAATGGCACATTTCTACTAAAAAAACAACACAATATTGCATGTAGTACAGCTAAACAACAATGATGTGTGTGATGGTGTGTGCGCGCACACACACGCATGCTAGGTCCTACAACAACTGGCATTTTATAGTCATTTTCCCTGCTAAAATAGGGGTTACGTTTTGGGGTCCCATGACAAGTTTCATAATCATAATAGAGTCTGCTTTGAGGCAGTGTTTTACAGCCAGTTGCTTTTCTTGGTGCCAAACCTTTCAGTTAATTTTTACGACATGCAGAGATACGGTGTACCAAGTTTAAACCAGATGTACATTCAATAGTTAAATAGAAAATATACTTCACTGTATGATCTAATAAGGCCAATCAAAACTAACAGTTTTTTGTAATGGCTCAGAAAAGGAAGTTAAACCATCAAATCGTATTGTGTTATGTAACAATACCATGTTGACTACCAGATGTTTGCAACAATTACATAGTGGGAACTCATTAATATGTAATCTGTACTCCAGTTTACTGCATATTTTCATCATTGGGGTGTATTTAGAAATGTTTGACATAAATTCAGTTGAAAATGATGAGAAGGGAGGGGTGAAAGATTTATAGCTCCTCAAACTGGTTTTCAGAATAAACAAATTTAGGGGGGGAAAAAAAATGAAGTTTTTGAAAAAGCAGGCATCCCATGCAGAATTAATTTAAGTAAACTGTATAAAAATATAGTTTGTGAAGTGAATGGGGTTAAATTTGCTTGCTTTGTGCTATTTGTTGTTGTGACTTTCCAAAGGTGGCCTGATTTGTCACAGATGAATTCATGAAGCCAGATAAAAAGTTGTCTACAGTAAGTTCATGACAATATATTGTGTAACATGCAGTTCATACAAATCTATTTTTGGATTAAAAAGACAGCGCTATACATTAGAATACACTTCTGCATATTTATTTATAAGGGCTGTCAAAAGACACCTAGGAATCTGTTGAGCTTAAAGAACTGTAAAAAATATTATTATTTAATTGTCTGTGATGGACTTCTTCAAGCACGAATGGACAGTCATCAAATATACACAAGCATGCATATCTATTATAAAAGGTCAAAACACATGCATCCCTTTTTGTTTGTTGGTTTCCCCCCTTTCTGTCACACTATAGGAAGGAGAAAGCCGTGACTGTGATAACAGGTCAGACAGTATTATAAGATGTGGAAGAAGAGAGAGGCAATCGGTTAAATAGAGTTCTACAATTAGAGAGGTAACATGATAAAATAATGGGTAAAAGAAAATAAATGTGTGAATAATTAAGAGAAAAATTTGTGTATGATATCAAAATGTGATCATATAAGGAGGAGACGGGATATGATGCAAGAAATGAAGACAAATTTTGATTGAGAGAAAAAAAAGAGAGGAAACTATAAAAACAGAGAAAAAAATAACAAAGAATGAGGGAATGAGAATGCAAAATAAAGGAAACAGAACTTCTTAGTTACAGAGAAACAGCGCAACTTTGATTTGCAGAAAGAGGACAGGGACTATCATAAGTGCTACAAAATGATAAACAGGCAACAGACAAGAAGGCTCATGTATAAAGAAAAAGAACTAAAAAATAAAAACCAAAATGAAACAAAGAAAATCAAACAAGACTTGAAACAGAGACTTTAAGAATTATTGAAAGGAAACAGAAAGTCCATCATACAAACACATTATGTTAATCTGTGTAACCCATATGCTTGTATGGAACACATAAAATGATGATGTGTGTATTGTGTAATTGTTTCTACTTTTGGCAGAAGGCCAGCAATTATCCAGTACATTACTGGTACTTTATTTTATCGACCCCGTAAGGATGAAAGGCAAAGTTAACCTCGGCAGGATTTGAACTCAGATCGTAAGGGGACGTAACTATGCTGGAAAGCATGTCCGACCCTCTACCAATACTGCCAATTCACCGCCCTAAGGGCGGTATTGTGTAATTAAGATTTGTTTCCAAAGGAGATCAGAAAGAAAGCAATTAAATAAGGTACTTAATACATTAGTAAAGAAGCATATTTATTTTATATAGAAATAACTTCTACTACAGGACTTGAACCGTTTCATTCATATGAAATCATCAGGATATATATATATATATCCATTGAACCACATTGGCATATGGTTGGACAATACATGTGTCCCTAAGCGCTTTGTGCGTGTAGGGATATATACTTTATTATTATTCTCCTCTTGGTCGAGAAAAAATTTGGTCGTTCTGACTGCTGCTAGTTATAGTGGTAGTAGACTGACCTCCCTGCCTTTGCTTCTATCTTTACACACGGCACTTGACGGAATTGCTTCTACATCATTTATTCTCATCTCGGGAACAATTTTGAATAGCGCCAGTTCGTAATTTGAACTCGGGAATTTTATATTCTCCGAGTGAAAAGATCCTTCTGACGAGAGTTTATCTTTGCAATGGATGCCGTAAGGACTGTCCATTTATTTTTGAGACTCGAAACCGATTCGGTAAAGGTAACCATAGTGAGTAAAGTTAATTTTTAAAATTTATTTTGAAACTTTTTCTTATTTGCTAAACCTTGATTATATATATATATATATTTATATATATATATATAGTTCCATAGCTAAGGTGGAGGAGTGGTGCCCCAAATCCTGGCAGATACTCCTGATTAGCGAGATTAAAGTAATTGAAAATCAGCATGAACATCTGCAAAGATAATGTTGGTGGCAAGTGAAAGAACTTTGCTAAAGGACATTCAAGGACAAGTGTATTTAACTAGTTAACTGGACAATGTGTTAGACATACCACTGATGTGCATTTATATATAAACACACAATTATAATGCAAAGACCAGTTTGTAGAAGTTTATTCCCAAGGGTAGAAATAAAAAAAGAGAAGATAAAATCTGATATTCTGTGATAGATTGGATGAATTTATGTATAAGTATAACTATGTGTATATTGTTTATACATTGGTGAGCATGTTTTTATGTGTATATACATATATATATATATATATATATATACACACACACACACATAGGGCCAGGTTTAGAGCTGCTCTTAGCCAGGAGTTCTTTTGTTATAGTAAAGTCAAGATACATATTTTCAATGTATGTGATATTAACAATATCATGTTGTGAAAAATAAAAAAATAGTTTTAAGCAAGAATGTGTACATGTGCATGTATGTGTGTGCGTGTGTGTATATATATATATATATATATATATCATCATTTTACGTCCATTTTTCCATGCTAGCATGGGTTAGATGGGTTGTCCTGTTGTGGGCAATACTAGGTCAGGTGACCATGCCATGCTCATACAGAACTGATTTTGGCTTGATTTGTTGGGGGGGGGGGGGGGGGGGTTGCACTGTCTATATACTTCAGCTTCGGCGTGTACCCGTGGGAAGTTGGATCTTCTGTATTACTGCGTATCGCTAGAAATCTCAGTCCTGTGCCATCGCCTTTGAGAGGTGCAAATTGGACATGGTCAGCTTTGATCATATGAGAAGTTAGTTTACTTGAAACATTGTGTAAAGTGTAGAAAATAGTGTTATATTAGAATGCTACCTCAATACATATTGGACATTGTTAAAAGATAACTTTACAAAAGAATAATTGAGGAAACTAATTCAAAGATATCTTATGTTGCTATATACCTGTCATTTTATAATTTATATATACATGTGCATGTACATATATACTTTTAGCTAACAATTTCCAATTCTGCTGTCACCAGGCACCTTACTTTTATGATTTGAACTTATGACCTTGTAATGGATTCATCCTGCCTCTCTCTTTTTCTCTCCTGTCAATCTTATCTCCATTCTATTTTTCCCTATGCTGTTTTTAAAAAAATAGCAAAAAAAAATCAAGACAGAGTTCTCACAAAGCAGTAACTATAAAAATCTAACTTAATATCTGAGTCTTCTGTAGCTACTATTAGATATGATTGTGTACTCTAAGTATAGTTTTCCAAAAAATGCATATAAAAATTTGTGACAAAAAAATATATAGAAAAATCACCTTCTTATGTGACTTGTTTATATAGAGAGCAGCAATAAAATATATTACTTTTGTTGAAAAGTTATGGGCATCTCAAATAAGCTAAATTTAGAAAAATCTTGAATTAAGGACTGGAAGCATGATCTAAACTAGATATTGCAAATAAATTATTTCAAAGTTTTCAACAGAAACTATTAGAATCATCAACAGTAATTAGTTACAGGACGCCATGCCTAATCCATGTATTGCATTAAGAAGAATGCTTATGATACCTATAACTGTAATGAGAAAGAGATATTTTAATAAACTAAAGCTTATAAAGACATTTGTGGTAGTTCATGACACAAGTCAGGTTAATTTATTTGGCAATTTTGTCAATACAAATTATACTGTAAAAAAATAGATATAGAAAGTGTTATGAAATCATTGGCTGATCTGAAAACAAAAAATATATTAATTAAAATAATTGTTTCTACTTTTGGCACAAGGCCAGCAATTACCCAGTAAATTACTGGTATTTTAATTAAAATAATGTATGTTTTTCAGTATCTATTCTTTTGTTCAAATTGTAATTTCTATGGCAGTCCTTTTTTTGGTCAAACAAATGATAAGGTCTGAGAGTGCAAGTAACTTTATATAGAATATTCTTTTCCTTTTTTTCTAACACAAGTTTGGAATATTAGGCTAAGGTACTCGATAGTCAAGTCCATTGTTATCTTTCGTTTAAAATTAAAATAAAAAAAATAAAAAACTTGCCTCTAAAAGCATCAAAATTCAGTTTGGCAAGATAACAAAAAATTCAGTACTGAAGTTCCATCTCTTCATGTTGATTGAGTTAGAAAAATAGGTGCCAGAAAGCAAGGAATATCAAATTGTATATTTCTATTCATTTTGTGTGAAGGGACCTCTAAAGCTGAAGAGCCCCTCACCACTACCAAGCCTCTCTCTCTCTCTATATATATATACCATGCAAGAATGGAAAAACTGATATAAAAAGGAAGATGATATACACATACACTTAAATATATATAAGTGGAGAGATGCTGTACTGGAAAGGACTTGTCTAACCCATGCAAACATGAGAAAAAAATGAATGTAAAAAGAATGATAATGATATAGTAGCCTCCATTCCTCAAAGATGGCTAGTCTTGTACCACCTTCCCTCATGGCACTGCCAACTTCAGCTCCTGTTATTCATATTGTGTCCACTGCTATGCAAAGTCCATCCTTCTCAGAACATTAAACCTCTAAAATTCTTTCTGTTCAATTTTTTTTTTAAACAGTCAACTTACATCCATTCAAGAACACATACTTATTTGTCTTGGAGAGCTTATGAAGGCCAAGGGCACATGCCCTTCTTTCAGACCAGACTCCACTTTCTACATAAAGTGACTTCAGTGCCATTATATCATTATTTAATGTCTATTTTCCCTGCTAGCAAGGGTTGAATGGGTCATCACAGACCAAGTCAGTACTCAAGCAAGCCTACTGACCTCTCAAATGGGCTGAAGGGGAGGCTATTCCTTGCTTACATATAGTTCCACACTCTACAGAGAACATTTTATCATGACACCAGCTTTAGGGAGGTTGTCATGTCATTGACCACATAGTTAACAAAAGATGTAGCCTAAACATCTTGCTGACACGAGACTATATTACCAAATGAAAAAGTTATCTGACCTGAGGACTATAATGTAATCTTAGATACGTTGTAAAATGACAAGCTAGTCAATGCTGGTGTGTCTTTGACCTTAGGTCAACTCGATCAAGGCTAACTTGGAACCAATAAACACCCTATCCATCCAGAAATGAACCAGGCAGTGGAAAGAGTATGTCCAGACTGTAGAGCTCTATGATAATCAATGCAGATTAAAGTGCGTATATTATGGTTCTCAGCTAGACAGAAGCATGGTTTAACTGAGACAATGTTGTAGATTATATCAGGTCATTTGACTATCTACCTAGACCACTCAACAAGACTGACTTGAAACCACCAATGATTAAGATGGCTAACTAATCTATAATTAAATAATTAGTGTTATCTACCTGCTAGTCTACCTAAATCACTATATATATACCTAAGCTATTTATTTAACATGGTAGTTCTAGAAAATCTTGCCATGTTGTGCAGGTTACCCTCCCTTAGAATGGAATGGTATGTATTTGTCCTTTCTAGAAATGCAGGAACAGCATCACTCAACAGTTTACCTCTGCAAAAGTGATTCATGGCTAAGAACTGATTTAAGCCACCATAGCTAATTCTTATAAGTTTTAAGAGGTTTCTCTTGACTAGGTCTCAGGAAAAGCATGGCCGGTATATCAGAATGTGATAACTGGCTGCTAAGAGTCAGCAATGCCTTGATGGGCCTCCACTATAATTGTAGGATTGATGATGGTCATTGGCTCCTTGTTGGGTTCATCCATCTCACACTCAGTTTTGTGAAACCCAAATGGCATTGCCAGTTTAGTCACTAACTGTCCAGTTGTGAAACATGGAGTACTGTTGGAAACATAATTAGCAATAGTAGATCATTTGATTTGACCTAACACGAACCTTAGAGACAGCTTAAATATGTCAACTCTCAGTATAAAAGCGACAAAGGAAAAAATATCTAAGTCCCAAGGAGCTTTTGATGGCCAGTACTGAGCTCTAGTTTCATGGTGTTAAGTAGACAAAAGATAAATCTCAAGCTGGATAGGTACTTGTTCCCAACACTTAGGCGAAATGAAGATCAAGTAATCTATCTACCCTGAAACTAATACTTTCAGAAGGTTTGCAATCACACCTACAAGCAAATAGCTCATTACTGTATCCATTTAGCCAACATGCCTCTTTTAAGGTCTTTCTCGTTCCTGAGATTCAACAGGCAAAAGCTTGTACTTATTTTAACTCAAAGACACACTGCAGCATCTGGTCCCAGAATAGAACCCAGTCTTACAATCCTAAGACCAACACACTACCTATTCATGTGTACATTCACTATCATAATTCTACAAGATTTATAACTTCTGAAAAATAAGTGAAGCAATTTTGGCACGAAATTTACCATTTTTCTGAAAGTTTTTCTTTCCAAATATCTTAGAAAAAAAAACCTCTAAAAATGTTGGTTTTCCAATGGAAAAAAATAAAACAAGAAAATGTGGAGGTCAATGAAATAACGATGTAAGATCATTCTTTTTTTTAAAACCCATATTGTTTGTTACTAAATAAAACAAACAAAATTTAGCTTAGTAGTATCTTGTGTATGCATGTATGTGTTCCCGTAGTGTCCATCGGCAACATCACGTTGCCATACACCCTCTCCCGTTCATCTGCTCTACCTCTCCTACGTGCAGAACCACAGGCATGAGTAGGTATTTTAAAAACCGAAGAACAAAGGTGACCTACAGCTATCACTATGTACACAAATAGTACACCATTTTAACGGAAAACAAATAGTGAGTAAACGAGTGCAGATGTTAGATAAGATTACGATACCATAGATAATCGGTTGGCATTATTTAATATAAAGTAGCGGTGGATTGGCAGTATCGGTAGAGGTTCGGACGCCATGCTTTGACGCATAGAGTTACGGCCCTTGCCATTCTGAGTTCAAATCCCGCCGAGGTTAACTTTGCCTTTCATCCTTACGGGGTCGATAAAATAAAGTACCAGTAATGCACTGGGTAATTTCTGGCCTTGTGCTAATAGTAGAAACAATTATTTAATATAAAGTACCAGTAATGCACTGGGTAATTGCTGGCCTTGTGCCAAAAGTAGAAACAATTATTTACAGTGAAAGAGGGCGGTGAATTGGCAGTATCGGTAGAGGGTCGGACGCCATGCTTTGACGCATAGAGTTACGGCCCTTGCCATTCTGAGTTCAAATCCTGCCGAGGTTAACTTTGCCTTTCATCCTTACGGGGTCGATAAAATAAAGTACCAGTAATACACTGGGTGATTGCTGGCCTTGTGCCAAAAGTAGAAACAATTATTTACAGTGAAAGGGCATAGGTAACTTGAGATCTATTTCCTAGCTATTAACATATCAACCTTGGCCGTGCAGATTTATAAATAAAGGACGTTCCAACTTTGGCCATCATGTCTTCATCCAAAGACCCATTTCCATTTCTAAAACTGTGGAGTCGAAGGAGATATGGCTGGGCTGGCGACAATTCAGAGACTCCCTCGTTTGTCTGGATATTTTGAAGTATATAAAAAAAAAACGGATCAAATATTGATCCAAGGATATTCCCTATCGTATTCAGAGGAATAAATATAACACTTCTACAGCAGGAAAGTAATGTCTCCATTGTTAGTAAATTGCAAATGATTTTTAACAAAGCCATACCAATTGGAAATCGAAACCGAATTACTGACAATTCATATGAACACAAGACAGAATGACGAAGAGTTAAGACAAAGAAGATGAGTCACTCAGTTTCAGCATTAACTACTTTTATCTTAAAAATTGTCAATATTTTTAGAGATTTGACACTTTTCAGAATTCGTCTACGAAAGCAAGCTACTAATCACGTTCGTGAGTCAGCGAGGGAACCTCTACGTTGTTATACGGCCTGCTAGAAATAGCAGCCAAACCTCCCTCAAATCACACATTGTCTTTAAAAGAAGGACACATTTGGTAATGTTGTCCTGGATACTTAATGCCCCCCCCCCCACACACACACACAAAAAAGCCGGCATATACAGGCATACTTTTACTAAAAAGGAATTTATCCAAAAGGACAGTGTTATCTGATCGACTAACATAAGCAAGAACAATTAAATCTTTGATTTCAAAGAACTATTTTTTCTACTCTTTATAAGAACAGAATACTAAATATTTTAATAATTGTTTCTACTTTTGGCACAAGGCCAGCAATTATAACAGTGTATTACTGGTACTTTATTTTATCGACACCATAAGGATGAAAGGCAAAGTTAACTAAATATTTTAATAATGTTCTCACATTTGAAAGGGGAAATAGTTTAACGGCGCTTTTGTTTTGTTCCCGGGACGCATGAAACTGAAATTTAATTCAGTGACCACCGAAAGGAATAGAAAAATCGAACAAAATAAAAAATTATTTTTTTTCCCCATCTAAATTTAAAATTGTACATACACCAGTAAAAATGTTGATGTATATATGAATATACAACTCTAAACTACTTTCAAAAAAGAAAAAAGCTTCTTTGGTGGTATTGTCTTAATCCCTTTCGGCGCTCACCGCTTTCAGTTTCATCAGGATGCGGAAATAGAAAAACGCCGCATTAATACATGCTTGGCTTAGAAAATTATAAGTGTCTCACATTCAAGGTGGTTATATTCGGTGAACGGATATAAAATCATAGAAAACAAACTAGATTTTATGATTTGGAAAGAAGGTTTAAACCGAAATTTAAGTGCTTTCAGTATTTGATTTTTTTTCTTACCTTCTAATGGGTTTTTTTTTTACCTTCTAATGTTTTTTTTTAATATAAGATTCCACTGTTTTAAATAAATTAAGTATTTTTCGTGGTATTTAAATAAAGTGTGACTGTTTATCCTAAATCCGGTTCCGCACGACCCCCACCTCGATCCGCATACACTTTTTCGAGATATTAACTTCTAAATTATTGTCAAATTATATTGAGAGGAGTCCTTATACAATTTTTTTAATTTTTTATTCTCAATCACATTCAAATAGCGACGTGTATGAACTTGAAAGCCACAACTTTCACAATAGTTGTCAATTAAAACACACAAACGAAGCTTACATTTGGGCCAAATATTGTTGTCTAAGTAGAAATTAACAAATATATAGGTACATTAAAAGTTAGGAAGCATTCTAACAGTAAAAAAAAACAACTATGTATTGTATAGAGTTGACATTGTAAATGGAGAGTGTATAAAGGTCAATCAGTCAGTTACATCACGCAAGCCAACTATAACGTAACAGGTTTTCTATTCACGCATCTACATAACTGGATCCTGTGAGACAGATAGAAGGAGCATTTATCATTAACAGGGATCACGCTGTATAATAAAGGATAGAAGAGAAATGGAGGCATTAATAACTAGTAAAGTAGAACTATAATTTAGTCTCCTCCTCCTGAATTTGTTTCCTCATAACTTTCTTAATAATGCTTATTTCTAAACGGAATTTTGAAAAGATACGTTTTCGAAGGTGTAGATTACGATATGTGTGTGTGTGTAAACATTTATAATTGTAAAATTACACTATGTTCTTGTAAAAAATACCCATGACATGAACAAATTTTCGAGTTTGCGTTTAATCAACAGAGATCGAAAGTATTCAGTAATTAAAATATTAACGAACGACAATGTACTTTCTAACATTGACACAAGGCCAGCTATTTGAAGGGGAAAGTCCAGTGCTTAACTGGTACTCTCTTCTTTCAACCCCGGAAGGATTAAGCAAAATTAATCGAAGTGAGATTTAAATTCGGAACATAGAAATTCGTAACTAAATAAATACCTAAAAGCATTTTGTCCGACGCTCTACCGACATTACCAATCCATTCCCCCTGTATAACGAAAGTACTATTCCCTTCCACGTAATCCTAAAAATATTTCACTTAGGGACCACAAAACTGGTTATGCAACGACTACTGCTACTTACGTTGGCTCCTATAGCAGAATACCTAAGTAAATTAATTCAATGATGAAAAGAATAAAATTATAGTTTCATTTTCTGAAAATTTGGAATGCTTTTGTTTCAATTTTTTTTTTTTTTTGTGACTACAAATGAAATCGAAATATTTAATTAATTGAAATTACACACATAAATCTATGAATCTGGTGGTCATTTGAACTGAAAACTATAAGAAAAGACGGAAGTGGGAAGCTAAAGCAGTAGAATAGTTCAATAAAATCATCTGAGATTTATAAAACGAGAGATATCAGAGGTTTATAAAACGAGAGATATCACTAGAGAATGAGAACATTATTGTGTTAATAATGAAAAGTAAAATGATTGAGAAAAGCAAATTTAAAATATCAATGTGTAAATAAAAGAAGTTTGGTGAAAATGACAAAATTTACTAGAAAGAATTTCAGAGAATTTACCTTGAAATATTATTTCACAAAAAAAAAATAACAGTCGAAAAGTTGTGATCGTTTTAATGTGTTGAATAAAAGATAAAAGCGACCTTACGTTGTCCTTGAGGACACAACAACCTTCTCACATCTCTGCTTATCACAGTGGACATTAGACCTTAAAATCAAGTGTTCTAGCCATAAACAATATTATAAGATGTTGTGAAATAAATATTTACCAAAAACACAAATAATAAAAACAAACCTGGTAACTAATGGACCGACAGCAGAAGTGAAGAGATACTTGCAGAAAGGTAGAATACTCGAGTGAGAGAGTTAACTAGAGTGGACGAGAAATGGCGAAGCCGACGAGACTTAATGAGACCAAGCGCCTTAACTCTTGATGATATATGTTCATTGGAAAGAAAGCAGGATAAGGAGGGGCTTATAAGAAAGAACGGTCCTATCACCGTAATATTCAGAAATATTGGATAACAGAAGAATTTTAGAAACAGAGAATATATGTTTCGTGTCTCTTTTGAAAGTAGAGCTATACCCACAGGCTGTACATTTTCGGCTGCTACTTTGTTGTTCTCGTAGTCATCAACCCTATCATCATTATCATCATATCTGCAGCGCAGGCAGGGCTAGAAATGTAAACCTGAGCGTTTCAAATATTAATAATAATATTCGATTCGCTTGCAATTATGCAAACAGCCTCTTTAAGCCATTCATCAGTAATAAGCAGATCTGATCAGCCAGTCTTCTAATATGAAAATCAAGCTGATCAGTCACTGTATATTCCAGAAAATTTCATACATTTTCACTAGCTCTGACAGTTGGTGGGTAAGCAGTATATGGTACTGATGAAGGGTAATCACCCAGAAACACTAGTGTCTGTCGTTCTGGTTACATGCCAACACAAGAGCAAGAATGACGGGCTCATTCTACTTACATGACTTAAAGAGGGTGTCTGCATAATTGCAAACGAATCGAATATTATTATTAATATTCGAAAAGCTCAGATTTACATTTCTTGTATTCAACCATGTAGAGCGATAAATCAACCATGTAGAGCGATAATCATGAATGTTTGATTCTTATAGAATTCTAGTAATGTTTGCTGAAAATTTAAAGTAAGTGAGACTGTCACTACTCTAAAACAATAGCGTAAGGTCTTCAAAATGCTTTTAATTAAGCATACAGTGTATTGCAAAATACACTATATATACATTCATATATATATCGCTATTTCAGAGCACCAATTCTAATTTTCAATTTCTGCTTTACCGGCAACCGCTCTGTATAATCAGTTCCTGATTATTACTAGAATTCTATAAGAATCAAACATTCAAGATTTTCAGCAAACAAGTGGAGTACTTGGCTTTGATAAGTATCAATCAACACGAAACAGAGCTCTGTCAGCTTTATCTCCCCTGTTTGCTGAAAATTTAAAGTAAGTGAGACTGTCACTACTCTAAAACAATAGCGTAAGGTTTTTGAAATGCTTTTAATTAAGCATACAGTGTATTGCAAAATACACTATATATACATTCATATATATATATCGCTATTTCAGAGCACCAATTCTAATTTTATATATATATATATATATATATATAAATATAAATTAGCGAGAATCGTATTTCAGCGTAGGAATTAACGAAAAACAACTTCCGAGATGTGTGGCAAGCGCTCAATGATTCAGATGAACCAGAGCTACAACGTACGTTAAAGGCCAAACACACTGAGACGATGGTTAAACAATCATCCGCACAACCATAAAAACGACCAAGTAATTCGTGTCAAACAAATAAAAATAAAAATAACCAGGACTGAGGTCAACGTTGAGCGCGTCAGGCAGATGGTGCGTAGCGATCGTCGGCTGACTGTTTGACTGATGGCAAATGAGTTGGGCATGAATCGGGACAGCGTCTAGAAGATTCTCACTGAAGATTTGGACATGCGGAAAGTCTGCGCGAAGATGGTGCCAAAACTGCTGAACGGTGTCCAGAAGGATCGACGCATGCAAGTGTGCCAGGACATCCTTGAGTGTCTTGGAACCGAACCAGACTTGCTAGGGACAGTCATCACCGGTGATGAGTCATGGATCTTCGAGTATGACCTGGAGGGGACCCGTTTTGAAGACGTGGACGACATCAAAAAGGCAGTGACGACGGAACTGCAGAGGATCCCGGAAGAATCCTTCCAGGAGTGCATGCAAGCGTGGCAGAAAAGGATGGAAAAGTGCATTAGACTCCAGGGGGATTACTCTGAAGGAGAAAACTCTTGTGTGAAGTTTGGGTTTGAAATAAATCTTTTGTGACATCAGTCCTGGAACTTTTCTGACATACCTCGTATATATATATATATATATATATATATATTTGACGTTATAGTCGCATATATGTTATAGAATGCCGTTAGCTTCTTGCTAAAACAATCTCTATACCTCTCATTTATATTTATACTCGGATTCTTTTCCTAGAGTGCTTAAACTATCTGTGACTAATCCCGGTTTTTTTTTTTCATAAAAACTGTGATAATTATTGCTATTTTGCTGAACTCCTTTGTAGAGTTTTTTTTCAGAATGTATTTGACTGCTATTTCTTGTAAATAAACATTCACTTCCATCCTGACGTCACTAGCCCCGTTTTTTCCTCATGTGCTTTTTCATAAATACACATGAAGGCGAACTAGCCAGTTTTAGAATTCCCTTTTTCGGATTATATTACTGTGAGAGCCCTGGTTTTCTGTTGAGCTCTGCTGATGATTGAAATTCCAACCGTGACCATCTCCACTGAAAGTTTTCATGAAATAGTCTTTTAAGACTATACAGAGCATTTGATGTTATTCCAAATTGAAGGATAAGTGTTTCAAACTTTATTTTATCATGAGTTAAAGGTCTATAGATTTTCCATGGATTTTACTAAATTCTGTGGATGAATTTATATCCTGATTCTCTTTTGAGATGAGTTTGAGTTATTTTTCCTAAATCTTTCGTTAACTACTTTTCCCATCTTGACGTTATAGTCGCATATATGTTATAGAATGCCGTTAGCTTCTTGCTAAAACAATCTCTATACCTCTCATTTATATATATATATATATATATATATATATATATATATATATATATATATATATATATATATATATATATATATATATATATATATATATATATATATATATATATATATATATATAAGCGAACGAAACCCTAAGGGTAGAAACGTAATCCTGGTATGTGTATATGCATTTTTTCTTCTAACTTTAATTTTATACCTAATCGATTTCCACGTGCTATTGAAATGATGGGTAAATATTCTATGGCTGTTGATCGCGAATAAGAGGCTATCGTTTATTTATCTATTATTTCTTCACAGGTGCCTTTTAATCTTATAGTTTGGTTTAATTGTTTTTTTGTGTGGTTGGTTATGCTAATTGGGAGAGGAAATTGAGTATATATCTTATCAAATGATTCTAAGGACATAATTTATAGTATATATATATATATATATACATACCACTAAGTCATGTGATATATATATTGATATATATCTGGTGGGCTCTTAGAAAACTAGGTGTTGATGAATGGCTTGTGAGCGCTATACAAGCCATGTATAAAGAAACAGTCAGCAAGGTTAGAATTAACAACGAATATAGTGAAGAGTTTAGCGTAAAAGTTGGTGTTCATCAGGGCTCCGTTCTTAGCCCCCTACTATTTATTATTGCCCTTCAGGCTATAACAGAGGAGTTCAAGACCGGCTGCCCATGGGAACTTCTATATGCAGATGATCTAACGCTCATAGCTGAATCAATGGCCGAACTAGAGAAGAAATTCCAAACATGGAAGCATGGCCTAGAATCAAAAGGCCTTAAAATTAACCTGTCTAAGACTAAAGTTCTAGTTTGTAGGAAGGAAAATAGGGCACTGGTCCCATCTGGGAAATGGCCATGCTCAGTGTGTAGGAAAGGAGTAGGCAGAAACTTCATTTTATGTCCCAAATGCAAAGTATGGGTGCATAAAAGATGTAGTGGGATCACAGGTAATCTGACTAAGAATATAGATTTTATATGTGGCCGGTGCTCTAGTGCAATAAGTAGCAGCAAGTGCCCACAGAATACTAGCTCATTCCATTGCACAGATGGTTCTACAGAAATAGTGGACACCTTCCGTTACCTGGATGACAAAATCAGCAGTGGGGGAGGGTGCTCTGAAAGTACAGTAGCTAGAGTCAGAACGGGATGGAAAAAGTTCAGAAAGCTTATACCACTATTGGCCGCTAAAGGGTTCTCTCTAAATATGAAAGGCAGGCTGTATGATGCCTGCATACGAACAGCAATGTTGTATGGCAGTGAGACCTGGGCATTGTGAGCAGAGGATATACGCAGACTGGAGAGGAACGAAGCTTGCATACTCCGCTGGATGTGTAATAGTAATATACGTGAACGGCAAAGCATAAACGAACTAAGGGAGAAATTGGGAATAAGAGGGATCAGATGTTGTTTACTCGAAAGAAGACTACGTTGGTACGGTCACGTGATGTGCATGAAAGACGACAGATCTATAAAAAAGTGCAGGGCGATAAAAATAGATGGTAGCCACGGAGTAGGCAGACCCAGAAAAACCTGGGACAACTTGATAAATTCCGACCTCACACACTTACACCTCTCCAAGACAATGTCACTGGATCGAGATCTTTGGCGTTACACAGTAATACAGAAGACCCGCCTTGCCTAAGTACAAAGCGAAACCTACAGTCAGTAGGCACCTCTAACAAAAATGCACCCCATCCCACTACCCCCACCTCATCCACACCAACCCTTTCAATGTAACGTTATGTTGGTACCACAACATCCAGTCCGAAACAAATGAGGTCGTGTAGGTGTCACGACAAAAAACACACAGTCCACACTGTAATGTGGCCGTGTAGGTGACACGGTAAAAACCTCCCAGTCCACACTGTAAACGTGGTTGGTGGTAGTGTCCAGCAACCATCGTTGCTCGTTTGTTCAACACTGACAAAGGAACGCTGTACTAGTTTCAAGCTTATTAGCTATCGTCAGCAACGTATACCTTCCTGCCAGATTGTTGAACGTACATACTTACATTATGCATATTAACAGCTGAGAAGCCCAATTTGCATATCGAGTGGGTTAATCGGTCGGGTGCACCGAAAACAATAAATGGAAAAATGAACCGAAATTTCATTTCCCACTCTTAGTACGGCTGTTACTTAAATATAAGTATGTACACATACATACATATATGTATACAGACGTACAGTAGTATGTATATATATATACATACATGCACACATATATATATGTACGTATGGATTCACCGAACATTTATTATAATGCTCGGTGTGTTTGTAAATAAACATCCCGTATTAAGCTGTAGTGTCCAGCAACCATCGTTGCTCGTTTGTTCAACACTGACAAAGGAACGGTGTACTAGTTTCAAGCTTATTAGCTATCGTCAGCAATGTATACCTTCCTGCCAGATTTTTGAACGTATATACTTACCTTATGCATATTAACAGCTGAGAAGCCCAATTTGCATATCGAGTGGGTTAATCGGCCGGGTGCCCCGAAAACGATAAACGGAAAACATGAAACGAAATTTCATTTCCCACTCTAAGTACGGCTGTTACTTAAATATAAGTATGTACACGTACATACATATATGTATACAGACGTACAGTAGTATGCACACATATATATATGTACGTATGGATTCACCGAACATTTATTATAATGCTCGGTTTGTTTGTAAACAAACTTCCCGTATTAAGCCGTAGTGTCTAGCAACCATCGTTGCTCGTTTGTTTAACACTGACAAAGGAACGCTGTACTAGTTTCAAGCTTATTAGCTATCGTCAGCAACGTATACCTTTCTGCCAGATTGTTGAACGTATATACTTACCTTGTGCATATTAACAGCTGAGAATTAACACCGAGCATTATAATAAATGTTCGGTGAATCCATACGTACATATATATATGTGTGCATGTATGTATATATATATACATACTACTGTACGTCTGTATACATATATATATGTACGTGTACATACTTATATTTAAATAACAGCCGTACTAAGAGTGGAAAATGAAATTTCGTCTCATTTTTTCTGTTTATCGTTTTCGGTGCACCCGGCCGATTAACCCACTCGATATGCAAATTGGGCTTCTCAGCTGTTAATATGCATAAGGTAAGTATATCATTATCATCATCATCATCATCATCGTTTAACGTCCATGTTCCACGCTTGCATGGGTTTGGACGGGAGTTTTCCCACTTGAGGCTGGTAGTCATTGATCGCATACGTTCAAAAATCTGGCAGGAAGCTATACGTTGCTGACGATAGCTAATAAGCTTGAAACTAGTACAGCGTTCCTTTGTCAGTGTTGAACAAACGAGCAACGATGGTTGCTGGACACTACGGCTTAATACGGGATGTTTGTTTACAAACACACCGAGCATTATAATAAATGTTATGTGTGCATGTATGTATATATATATACATACCACTGTACGTCTGTATATATATATATATATATATATATATATATATATATATATATATATATATATATATATATATATATATATATATATGTGTGTGTGTGTGTGTGTGTGTGTGTGTGTGTGTGTGTGTGTATATATGTGTGTGTGTGTATATATATATATATGTATATATCATCATCATCATCATCATCATTTTACGTCCGCTTTTCCCTGCTTGCAAGGGTGGGACGGGAACTGATTTTGGCTTGATTTCTACAGCTGGATGCCCTTCCTAACACCAACCTCATTTACAGTGAGTGCTGGATGCTTTTTTGCCGTGGCACCTCCACGACCACTTTGCAGTAGAATGCTAGGAACACCAGTCCCTATCATCTCATTTCTACATTTCTCACTGTAAATGAGGTAGGTGTTAGGAAGAGTATCCTGCTGTAGAAATCAAGCCAGAATCAGTTCCCGTCCGACCCTTGCAAGCAGGGAAAAGCGGACGTAAAATGATGAAAATATATATATAAAATGAAAATAAAAGTGACGGGTGAAAGAGGGTAATATCCATCGTTCGTCAGTTGTCTATTAGGAATCATAGGTATTTCTTCGCGTTAGAGACAATATACCTCAGCCTAGGGCAAGCAATAACTTGATACTTTTCCTCTCTTTACGTTGCTTCACTTTTCGTATCTGTTTCGTTTTTCTCTCTCTCTCCCCCTTCTTTTTTATCCCAATAACTTATTTTAGTTATTGCTCACTAGACTGATGTATATTGTCTCTAACGCGAAGAAATACCTATGATTCCTAGCAGACAACTGACGATGGATATTACCCTCTTTCGCCCGTAACTTTTTATTTTCATTTTACTTATATGCAATCACACAGCCTGCCATTTTATTCATATATATTTTCCTTCCGCTGTGACCCGTCTTTTCTCTTCCCTTGTTGCTATCATCTCTCTCTCCCCTTCTCCCTCTTACTTTCGCTCACCCCCTCTGCTAGCCTGCCACTATAACTATCTCTTTCTCGCTTCCTTTTACTTTCACTCACTCCCTCTCTGCTAGTCACCCTCTCTCTACTAGCTCACTTCCTCCTTTGTCCGCCACTGTAAGCAGTCTCTTTTCTCACTCACACTGCTACAGTAAAGATGTGTCTGTTCTCTCGTCACACTTGCCAGAACTTAAGTTGTTGACTTGATATTTTTCCTCTCTTTACGTGCTTCACTTTTCGTATCATCATCATCATCATCCATCTTCCACGCTTGCATGGGTTTGGACGGGAATTTTCCCACTTGAGGCAAGATTGGTTGTCTTGCTCGTATAGGACTGTCTGGCGGGTTTTCTACGGCTGGATGCTCTTCCTAACACCAACCACGTTTACAGTGTTGACTGGGAGGTTTTTATCGTGTTACCTACAAGGCCACATTACAGCGTGGACTGTGTGTTTTGTTTTTCGTGACACCTACACGACCTCGTTTATTTCGGACTGGATGTTGTGGTACCAACATAACTTTACATCGAAAGGGGGTGGTGTGGGTGGGGTGGGGGGGACGGGGTGTATTTTTGTTAGAGGTGCCTACTGACTGTAGGTTTCGCTTTGTACTTAGGCAAGGCGGGTCTTCTGTATTACTGTATATCTGTTTCGTTTCTCTCTCTCTCTCCCTTCTTTTTTATCCCAATAACTTATTTTAGTTATTGCTTGCCCTAGGCTGAGGTATATTGTCTCTAACGCAAAGAAATACCTATAATTCCTAGTAGACAACTGACGATAGATATTACCCTCTTTCGCCCGTAACTTTTATTTTCATTTTACTTAATTGCAGCCACACAGCCCGCCATTTTATATATATATATATATATATATAGTTATGTAATAAACAACATAAGGCAATTATTTCATTTACCAGTGGTTTCTTGAAAGCAAACAAATTTTGCTTTCAATCATCAAAATGAAAAAATCCTGGTGTATTTATTGACATTGGATTTTAAAAACCAATGTCAATAAATACACCAGGATTTTTTCATTCTGATGATTTTAAAATCCAATGTCAATAAATACACCAGGATTTTTTCATTTTGATGATTGAAAGCAAAATTTGTTTGCTTTCAAGAAACCACTGGTAAATGAAATAATTGCCTTATGTTGTTTATTACATAACTATTAAGCTCTGTAACCTACATAGAGTACTCTTTTTTCCTGGACTTTTCCGACGGAATTACTTCACATATATATATATATATCATCATCATCATTTTACATGCGCTTTCTATTATGTCATGGTTTAAACAGTTTGTCATTGTCCAAAACTAGCCAGGTTGGGGGAAAAACGTATTACTCATACATTCTATTTGGGGCATGATTTCTGTACTGGGTCTATTCTAATGTGACACATACACACGTGTGTGTGTGTGTGAGAGAGAGAGAGTAAGTTACTGTATGTATTTTCATATCAAGATTGTTAAAAAAAGCAGGCAGTGACGATTGTTTATGTACCTCATAAACAATACATTCTGCTGCTTAGCAGTCTAATGAACATCAGCAATATATACCATACTTAAAGTAACAAGAAGGGCATCCAGAGATAGAAACACTGCCATATATCGAGATGCATGAAGCAGCCAAAGTGCTCCAATGATCATTGTCAGTTGCATCTATCAATATATTGTTCCAACTTTTATTGATAGGTTTCAGGTTTCTGTCGATTGTCTGCTGCCAGTTCACCTTGGGACATGGTGGAACTCAACTATACCTATTGCCAAAACTGAGGGCTTGTGTCTATGTTAGAGAGCAATATATAAAATATAAGCAAAGTTTTTGAGAGACAACCATAAGCAAATAAGTATGCAAAACAGTTTGGATTCAACAGAGTTTATTCCATATATAGTTGTTAATGAATGTTTGAAAGGTTTTGCATCAATTGGAATGTCTATTGGTTTAATAAATTATTCATTGTCTTTTTAGAGCTGTGTTAAGGGATTTTCTAAATTTAAATTTTGCTCTATCAGTCATATTTTCTCTAATGCTATATGTATCCAGTTTAGAATAGGTACACTGTATCCCTGCATGTTGTATAAGATGACAAAAAAGGCTAGGAACAGGAAGAGCATCTGGCTGTTAAAACATTGCCTCAAAAAGGACCCCATGATGAATATGAAACTTGTTGTAGGATCCAGCTTGAGCATGGAAAATGACCTTAAAATGCTTGTTGTTGTTGGGGTTATCTCTCAACACAAACATGGATAAATAATTTTAAAAAGATTAAGTTTATGTAAAGGCAGTGAATTGGCAGAGTCATTAGAACATCGGATAGAATACTTTGCAGTATTTGTTTCAGCTCTCTGCACTCTGAGTTCAAATCCCGCTGACGTCAACTTTGCCTTTCATCCATTCAAGGTTGATAAAAAGTACCTGTCAAGTACTGGGTCGATTCTTCCTCTATATCTCTTTCTCACTTCCATTCTCTCACTCTCTATCCTTCTCTAGTGTTCAGACCTGGAGAGGAGATGTGTTCTGCCAGGTTTCAAAAAATACCCCAGAAATGCTGTATGTCAGTATGGCATCCCTATGACTTCCTCGGGAGTTACGGGAACATGCATGCAAGTTTTTGTGGAGATAGGCCATAGTCTTTAACTTATCCACACTAGGTATGGAAAAAACTGATTATTTGTATAGATGATAATTAGTTGATATTTTAAGTTGCTTTGAAAGTTAGAACATTGAAATTGACTTTTTAAACCTTCTAATGAGTCATAACTATTAAAAAACTGATTGGAGATATATTTATTGATCTGGCATTCGTTGCTAAGTTGTTGAACTACTTGATTTAAATATACAGTCAATTAACTGTTTTTATCACTTAATATCCTGTACTACCTATATCTTTGACATAGAAACTCTTACCCTGTTGACCTCTTTGTCATTTCTATGGCCCAACCTTTGGCTCTGTCTTCATCACTTAATAAAAGCAACACACCATCACAACTGCCTAATTCACAACAGTCCTTACCCACTTAATCACTTAATAAAAGCAACACACATCACAACTGCCCACCCCAGTACAATCTCCCTCTCCACCACCACTTAATAAAAGCAATATACATCACAACTTCTTATCACAGTACAATCCCTACCCCTTCACCATTTAATAAGTCAACACACATCACAACTGCCTACCACACCACAATCTCTGCCTCTCCACCACCATCACTTAATAAAGTTATCACATCACAACTGGCTACCCCAGTAGTCTATACCTCTCCCCCACTTAATAAAGTCAACACACATCACAACTGCTTACACTCTCCACCCCCAACACCACAACTGGCTACTACAATACAATCTCTACTCCACCATCACTACTTAAAGTCTATAACACCACAACAATCCCTGCCCCTCTCCTCTTGCTACTTCAAATTACCTAACTGTTTGGAATACCATCAGTTATTCATGGCAGCAAATATTATTCACCTCTAACTTATTTGAGACAAGGTGTTAATACCATCCTTTTGGGCAGGTGCCTCGTTTGCCTTAAAAATGTGAGGGGGACAAACCAACATTTGTTGATTCTTAAAGGAGCATGTTAGTATTGGTTATGGTGCCTTTCCCAAACCCTATCACATAAGTAAAATTTTATGTATTCAAATGAAGTTCAGATATAAAAAAAATAAGCTTAAAAAGAATTTATTATATCAAATAAACAAAAAATAAAACATAGACATTTGAAGAAGTGGGGGGACTTGTCCCCTGGTACCCCCTTGACAAAGCCCTTACTTTTGGGTATGTCCGTCTGTTGCTCTCCAACAGGTTTGCAGTTGAGCCCGTGGCAGTGGAGACTTTTGGTGTCCTTGGCCCTAGGGTCACCTCCCTGCTCACCACCGTCAGCACAGAGTTGGCTTACCGCAGGTGTGAGCCTCGCAAGCTGGAATGGCTCTTCTAATGCATCTCCCTGGCCATCCTCCAGGGAAACGCCTTCCCTATTCTGTCTACTGGGGCCGCTAGCACGTGGACCCCCATTTACTCACAATAGTGAGAGATGGAGGCAGTGACAGTGAGGGTTTGGTTCTTTAGTGTTCGGACCCGGTGTATATAAGAGAGAATGAGTACTCTCTCATTCAATCAAAGACCAGAACCAACAAAATCTCAAGCGGTTCACTTGCAGCTGTTCTGTAGTTTTACACTATTTATAACACTTAAAGACAGTTACCCACCATCACGGCAAAACCAGCAAAGGCTTCGATCATGTCTAAACATGAGGACCTCCTGACCATTTTGCCCATTTATTGGTTTTATTCGTCATTCAACTCTTAGGTCGGAGATTTTCCATTAGACTGTGTCGACAGGACTCATAGTTTCCTGTCACTTTTTACCCTCTTTATACGTCAACATACAGAGGTTCAAATTGAACATCAATCGTATCAATTTCACTTGTCAGTGTGATTCCATAAAGGCCATGGGTTCTGCTGCCCTTCCCGATTAAAAAGAAAATGCCAAGTAATTTATTTATATTTTATCTAGAAAAATAATTGTAGATTCCAGTAACCATACGATATGCAACTGTCATAACTCTTTGAAAGCAGAGATAAGGACATTCTTTCTCACAGAAAGAACAGGATAGTAGAGTTATTGGCGGAATTTCGGAACCTTGTTTTCGACAATTTCTTCAGATCTCTACATTTTAAATAAGGGTGATTGCGATTCTTCATAAAGGTGACTTCTATATATTATTTTCCTTTTTAATACACATTACTTTAATTGTTTTAGTTGGGGTATTTTGGTCGAAATTTTTTTTTTAAACACATAAAAATAAACAGTGGGTGAGATGAAAAATTAAACATTTCAAGATTGTTGTTTTTTCCAGAATTGTAATCTGCGATGTTTAAAACAGATGATTCAGATAAAAATTTTGAAAAGGTCAAACTGAAAAATGTGAGGAATTTTTTTTTTTTTTTGCGTAATCTTATGTTGAAAATGTATAAATCCGAAAAAATTCTCTTCCCACCCCTCAAAATACAAGGGAAGGTGCTGGTTCCGAAACTCGGCTGAATTATTTATGTAAATTTATTTATAAATAACAGCTTATATTTTAATATGAAAATGTAAATATACTACCGAGGCTCACATGTAGGGTATATCTGGAAGATTACTTACACCGTCCGGACTAACATACAGTGTTAAGTAGGGACGTTTATTTAACGAAGTACCTTGAAAGAAAATAAGGAAAAAAAAAACTGCTAGTTTGTATACGTTTAATATAGCTTTGCCGTTTATAATTCTTTCTGCTTCCAAAACACAGACACATGATACAAAATGTATTTCTAATAGAAACTCGTCTTAATTTCATTTCACATTTATGGTTAATGCTAGCGATGCCATTCAAACCGATTCATATCACAGACTTTACAAGTCATCAAAGAAGCTAGTATAAACCATTAATGTGTGTGTGTGTGTACATACAAACGCATACTAATGAATCAACTTGCACACGAATGTGAGGTCGATTTCCACCGAGTGCACAGTGTAAATTGTGTTGTGTAACATTATATGTCAGTAAGGTAAAAGAGCCAAAATGTGTAATCGATAGTTCAGTCTTTACGATGTTGGTGGAGATAAGGTCCCGTCTTTGTTGTGTCTTCTACGAATATACAAAACAGCTAAGTACCTGTTTACATAATAATGGCTGTTAGCACGAGAAACACCCTTTGGCTGCTACCGAAAGACTGAATTAATGGTAAGTTTCGCTATTTTAATATGAAACTAGAACGAAAATCCTTTTATCTATATTGAATGAGTCTTACATCTGTTGATATTATTTGCATTTCTTTTTTTTTTTTTTTTACAATATTGCTTTTCTCAAACTAACATACTTTTCAAGATATTTGTTTCTCTGTGTCAACATGATATTGGTGTTTAACTCGTATGTAATTAAAATGACAAGCTTGTATAATGTTTGTTCAATCTCATTTCTTGTGTATGTGTGTATATATATAAAACGCTTATTTATAATTGTAATTTGATTCTTGTTTCTCTCTGCTACATTTTTTTTGTCACAGTTAATTCTTTCTATTTTCCAACCCACGTTTAGCAATCCTCAAGGTACTGAATATTCCTTAAAATAATTGTGACGTTCAATGATGCATTATTTCGTCGGCCCTTTCTATGCGAGTCACTGATATATTGGATTCGTTGTTAATTATATATTTTATGCGTTAAAAACATTGTGTGTGTGTGTGTGTGTGTGTGTATGTGATAACATAATTCTCGAAACATTGTTTATTTTAGAAAGTTTAATTTATATTATGTATATTTTGCTAATGTCAGTTTGTATTACATTACTGACGTAATTTAAGGTATTGCAGTCTCCTATAGTTACAGGTGTTAACAAATTGTAGTTGTGGCCTTCTTATCAAACACTAATAACGAAGCTAGTGTAATTGCAACCGGATTTTTTTTCAATTGTTTAGTCACGAGTAGCGCCCATGAACCTTCACAGGATCTCCACGTTTGGTAGGAAGAAGGTAAGGGTTATTTTAAAACCGGAGACCTGGTGAAAATGCTTGTAATTGAATGGATTCCGATAAAGGTACCCATCGGACAGGTAGTGATATTGAGTCTAGCGACTGATTAAGAAGTCTCTATGGAATTGGTGTTGTTGTTTAATGCATGCCATCTTTTGTTTCAGACATTCTGTATCTGGGATATTCTTATCAAATATGTATTTTCCTTTTTAAGGTAGTAGGAAAAGTGATTTTAGTGAGATTTGGCTGCTATTTTTAGCATGTTGAATGACTATATAAAGGCTTCTGTGCTGGATGCTCCGTTTTGTCAGTGAAAAAACAAACGAACAAACATAACAATTGAACAGTCCATTCATAATTTGTCTGCTTACATTTATTGCCGTAAACGACGTAAACTAATTCAGATTGTTCCCGTAATCAACCATTACTTGTTTTACACCTACGAATAGTCCTATGACATACAGATAGTCAGCGAGGCGCAACACGCAGACACACTTTCCTCAGATATATAATTACTCACACACACACACACACAGATGGGATGATCACGACTGTAAGCCTTTTGGCCATAGGTCTGCTTAGTCGGGACCGATATTGAGCTGAATAACATTTTAAAAAAAAATATCTTCAAATTGTATGTATATAACTATGAATGATCCAACGGTTTGGAGCGAATTTTGGCTTTCTTTTCAGGTTCGCAAAAGAATTTTAGTAATAATTGTTTCTACTTTTGGCACGGCACAAGGCCAGCAATTACCCAGTGTATTAAGAATATTAGTAATAATAATGACGCTATAGCAATAATAAATTTATATAAATGAATACAATATTGTTCATTCATAGCAAGAGGACTTTTCAGTCAATACTCAACAACCACCTGGTTTATACATATAATTTACTGCAAATGACAATTAGCGGTCGTAGACAAACAAAGCTAAAGATCGGTCAAGCTGAAAGCTAAATAAATAAAAAAAATAAAAACACCAGCAGAAATGAAAGCTAATAAATTACTGACGGAAGTTATCCAGAAAAAGTATAAACTACTTTGTGTATTCTTGGATCACCAAAAGTTCCTATGCAAATGTGTGTGTGTGTGCGTATGTATATATATATATTAATTATATCGTTGCATATGGCGCGAAAGTCTGAATAGCAATTCAGTGACTCATCAATTGATTCCGAATAAATATTGAATTTATGTCAAGTATTTGACAATAAAATATTTACAAATCGCTTTTATAATCGTCACGGATGAACCTGACCAAGAAAACTGATAACTTCCGGTTGATTCTCTACGGATTTCAATAAAGATCATAATATTGATGAATACTATTGGTGTTAGTCAGAGATATAAAAATACTTGACTTTTGACCTCTTCCGCTATTAACCAGAAAAGGAAAAGTTGCGTATACATCTTTCTTGTATATCTTATCTTGCGTATACATCCCTTTCTCTCTAGACCGGACTATGAAGTTAACCGAACAAGATTTTGCACACCGCCCCATTTCAGTGTGTATAAATGTGCATATCTTCGATTCTAACTATTAATTCGGGTGCACCCCACTACCTTCCACACATCAATGGCAGTTTCTGTTTCTTCTAGCAACAGATGCTGCTATACAGATGATGATATATATCATTCCTCCTTAAGCTTCCATATACATGCATCATTCACATTGCAACCAAAACACCACGGGCTAAATATACATTGCTTCCGTAAAGAATGACCTTGAGAACATTCTCCAGTTAGGACATGACAACCTAGTCTCTTCTCAAATATCAAAGAAACAATCTTGCATCTTACCCCTTTGTACCCATAATTGAAACCCTGAAAGTTACTAAAATGTTAGGTTTCATAATTTATAGAAATTTCTCGTGGTTCCCCCATATATCACCCAAACTATACAACTAAAGCAAGGCTTCACCTTCAGAGCCGGAAAATACTTTAGCCTTGATCAGTTTTCTTCCATCTATAAGGCACATTACTATACTGTCCACATCGATGGTGTTGTTGTTGCTATACATATACTCATCTTAGAGCACAACCAATAGAAAACCAACTAATTGGCAGAGATTCAATCACCAACAGATTAGTCTCCAGCTTTGCCAATTTAACTAATTTCTAGCTAAATCCAGCTTATTTGAAGATAACATAGCTAACAGAAATAGTTAAGGAGCCGATAACTATAAATATAGTTCATTTAAAAAATAATGAAGTGCATTCTAGCTAGTTTTTCATTGTTATCATTACCACCATTTTATGTCTGCCTTCCATCAGGGCTGAATTTAATAGGCCCTAACAGCTGTAGCAATTTATTTGTGTCTTCAGCTGGGCTTTTTAGTTTTAGGATGGTTAGGATTTTTTAATTTAATAACTGTATAACGTTTCAATTACTTGCACCAAGCAACTTTGATATGTAAAATTGGTGGGTGATGCTGTATATTCTAATTTTTTTTTTGTATGAGGGCTCCACTAAAGCTGAAGTGTCCTGGGACCCCCAAGGTTTAAATCCAACCCTGCATGCAGTATTTTTATAATTTTAATTATGACCTTATCATACTTCATGTCAAAATGGACAGAATGTTATTGTACTTTAAAAGGATCATACTTCCAATCAAAAACATCAATGAATCAACTGGTTAAATAACTAGTTATCTATTTAATAAAACTGCATGTGCTTTTTACTAGCAGTATGACCCTCCCTAAGTACAATATTTGTTTCAACATACAATTTCACATCAAGACTCTTGTATAACAAATATAAAAGCATATTTCATTTTTTTTTTTTTTTACTTCAAAATACAGGACAGTATTTCCATGTTGTGTGAATTTTTTCTTTTACTCTTTTTCTCTTTTCTCTTCTTCTTTATTGAACACTAGCAGAGGGTATTAAATAGCAGTTATGTATACCATTTATGTCAATACTTCAGTGCTGCTTCGAAAACTATACTTTTACAAAATCATCGGCTTTTTCTAAAAGTGGGTTCCTGCCCTCAGCGATCCCCTACTCAATATGTGCTAATTCTGAGAGTTCACATTCATCTGTAGAACAAACGTAGCCCATGTGTCAAGTTTTATGAAAATCGGTTGTGAACTCCAGAAGTTATGACGTTTTGTTGCATTGCACTGCAGTGCTTCAGTCGACTCCGGGAGGCCCCATAATCAATATCTGGAAAAATGAAAGTGCCTATGACCATCTAGAGTATAATATAAGTAACCTATGTCTTAAATTTGGTGAAAATACTGTAGTTCTAGGGTAAAATTAATAATAAAGAGTTTAATATTTAGTCAAAGAATTATTTACAAATTTGTTGGAAAATGCGGTTTTTGTGGGCCGAATTTGCAAAACAGTAAAAGAAAAATGTGGGTGATGTAGAACTACATTAATATGCCCTTTATTTAAGACTTCTGCTTTAAAAAGTCTCATCTAACTTATACCAGCATAGAAAAGAAACACAATGTATGTTATTTACTTTAGTTAGCAGTGTTTCATGTTTCTGTACTTTTCTGTTAAAAATGTACTTCACCCAGTCAAAGAATTGATGGAATATTTGGAGACATCAAAACAATTCATATCTTTCAGCTTGAGCTTTGTAGAAGAGAGATGTAGTTCTCCTAAGAAAAGTTTGGGCAAAATATTTAATTCTTGTATTTTGTAACAGTATCGTAATAAAATGTATTCATATAGAACAAATTCTCTCTCTAAAGCAATATTTGTTTCATTTAATGACTTATTAAAATTAGGTGGGTGATAGTTGTCCATAAAATATAGGTATGGGTTCCATGATTTTTGAAAAATTGTATCTGGACAACGAGAAAATAAGTGGATGCCGATGGTGGTGATGCATAACTTACTAGTTCAGGAGGAGAACTGGAGCTTGTTTTGGATGTAGGGGGAGGATATTTAGGGATAATTTTCATCAGTGTTAGATCTATGAAACTAATGATGCTAAAGCTTTGTGGCTTCTAATCCCAGAAGGACCCCAGTAGCAACTTCAGAGGTCATCCAGGTTACAGTGTGATACTTATAACGGTTCAAACTTTGGGGTGCCAAAAATGTAGCCTCGGCATTGCTGCATTTGTGTAACTGAGTTGAAAGAAGTTGTATCAAAAGTTGATGCTATGGGAGTTGCCTTGGTAACATTTTTACTTATTTTTCTTATTAGCTCTTTTATAAGGCACACACAGTGTAATCTACAGATGTACAGGAGGTGTAGTCAGATTACAGGTAGGCTGACAGAAAATAATTGTATGCACCAGATATACAGTGGAAGTAATCACTAGGAGCATGCATGAAATAGATTCCTTCAATTGCTCAGACTCACTAGAGGTTGTTCACAGATTTTGTTGCCTGGGTGACCAAGTTGACAATGAGGGTGGTGGTACTGAAAGTGTGGAAGCCAAAGTGAGAATAGGCTGGAGCTGATTTAGGGAGGGCTGGAGAAAGATAAGTAGGATGAGTATGCTCTTCTGTTGGATCAATGACTGACAGCTTCCTTAGTGTTGGTGCCACAGAAAATATATCAATACACCCAGTAAAGTGGTTGATGATATGAAGGGCATCTAGCTGTAGAAAACTCGCTAAACAAAGCGTAGAGAGGACTCTTCAGTTGTATCAAAGACATGACAATCGCCCTAGTACTGGTGCTAAGATAAAATGCATAGTATAAATATGTAAAGTGGAGGAACATCTATAAGAAGCGGACTCTGGCCCATTGAGACACCATATATACTTGTATGTAAGCTGAGGAATGTGACCAAAAATTTGATGGTAAAATGGAGTTGACTTATATTCAAGGTCAATATTTTGCCATGTTTACATAAATGAGGTGATAAAATATTTTCGCTTTGGAGGTGAATATTACACTGGTTCCATTTTTTTTTTATGTGAAATTTGTATTTCCTATTGTTTTTGATGTTTTGAATGAATATGGGTTACAAAACGGTCAGCAATTGGTAAAAATATCATTACATAAAGGAGTTGTGAAACAAAAGCTAAACTCTAAACAACACTTAGAACATTTTAAATATCAAAATATTAAAACTTCATAAATAAGAATTTCAAAACCATACCATCTAAACACGTGTTGATTACCTGCTTCGGCTTATAAATGGGATTTGGATTTTTGCCTATTTCTCAGACAAATAAAAGGGGGTAACTTATATTCATGTATTATATAATAATTGGCTCAGATTAACTATTGACTTGGTCTCTGAAAACCTGTCCGACTCTTGCTTGCTGAAAAAATGGATGCTAAATTATGATTTCTACTAGAAAACATCGCCTATGATTTTCAAATGATTTTCAGAGTGATTTAGTAATATAACTAACTTTCATATCATGAAGCTAGTAGTTGGAACATATCAAAGGTTCTTAGATAAATTATGATGGAATATCTTTAAATATATATATTTAAACAGTTTTGTATCATAAAACCATGTGCAGTTTCAGGTAGGTTGGTATCAAAGGGGGTTAAAATAACGAATTTTCTTTTTTTATGCTTTTAGCCATTTTTGTTTTACCTTATTTCTCCAATATTTTTGACATGTTTTATCTCTTAAAAAATTAAGAAATACAAAAGAATAATATAAACTAGTGCCATTTATTCAATTTCAATTTTTTTTTTTTTTTTTTTTTGAATTTTGCAGGAAGAAAACGTTCTGTTGCCGACCAAAGAAACATTCTACTTTAAATCTTACTTGGATATTTTGTGAAATGAGATAAAATAGTTTAGCAGTTTTATTGTCAATATTTTCTGTGAAAATGCCATCTCTTCATTATATTTCCCATGCTGTTGCTCTTGCATTGATTGCAATGCTAATCAGAAAATACATAGAATTAAAGATTTACCATGAAGATGTCATATCCTCATGTTTCCTTTCTGAACCAAACCATGAGAATTCAGAAATAGAAAATGAAATTGAATATGAAACACCCCCAAAAGCTCCTGTGCCAACTCCTGATGACTCTAGATTTCTAACACCAGAGTATTTGAACCAGAAACTTTTTTCTGATGGTTCATCTGTAATTTGTAATCCTACAGATAATGCTGCTCAACGGACTTGTCAATTTGTTAACCTGTGTTATTTTGCTGAAAGAGATAGTTATTTGTTTTTCCATAGTGATAAAAGTATACTTGAAAATATTCCTCTTAATCGACACTCTCCAACTTTAGTTGAATTGTCTTCAGTTACAAACCACACTTACAACCATTTTAATTATGTTGACATGCCTGTAAGTGCTTCTAGATTGTTCCACATAAAATGGGTGACAACTGCTAGTTTGATTATAAAAAGATTTAAGCCTGATAATCTTATGCATGTCATTCATGATGATATCTTACCACTTTTTCAAACTCTTAGACATTATAATCTTGCTGCCAATACTTCAGACCGTTTTCATTATAGACTAATATTTGATGATGAGTGGGGAGAAGGCCCTTTCTTAAAGCTCTATGATATACTCTCAGAATATCAACCAATTTTTAAGTCTATGCTGCGTGAGGCTCCAGGATTAACTTGTTTCCATCAAGCTAATGTTGGTTTGGTAAAATCTACTGCATGGTATGATTATGGTTTTTACAAACCACAAGGGCCTCTTCCTGAAAGAAAAGTAAGCAGTGTTGAAATTAACAGTTTATTGGAGTACACACGGAGAGAATTGGGTCTTAGTATCAATACTGATAACACAGATTATTTAGTTCTTATATCACGGAAATCAACAAGACTTATCTTGAATGAAATTGAGTTAAGCTTAGCTTTGTCACGTGAGGTCCACACCAAGGTGGTTCATTTAAGTCAAGAACAGTATACAATTGAACAGATGATTGAAGTTGTGTCCAACTCGATAGGGATCATTGGAATGCATGGATCTTTATTAACTCTTGCTGTGTATTTACCTGCTGGCAGTATTTTGATAGAGCTGTTTCCATATGCTGTAAATCCTGATCATTATACACCATATAAAACCCTAGTTTCTTTGTCTGGAATGAACATTCAATACAGAACATGGCGTAATATGGAACGGAAGAAATCTGTTGGCCATTTAAGTATGGGGAACATTGAATATCTTACTCATGATGAACAAGAAAAGATCATTACTCAATCTGAAGTTCCAAGACACATTTGTTGTGATGATCCATCATGGCTTTACCATGTTTACCAAGACACAGAAGTTGATATTGAATCTATAATCACCTTAACTAAAGAGGCTATTTTGGCCACAAAAACTGAAAATAATCGGGCCTTCGATAAAATACCTGCGAACCTTGTCATACCTGATAAAGTTACGTATGATAGTTGCAAAACTATGGTTGATGGCACCAAGCAGATAATGATTTCTTGGGAAATTCCCTGGAACTTACAATTTTTCAATTATGAAATAGCTGAATATGAAGTGTTGTTGCAATATACCAAAAGTCCTGAAAAATCTACAATTTTTAGAGTTTCAGCCAACTCCATAACACTTGAACCATCAGAAAGTTTTTACATAGTGTGGGTTCGTTGTACTTTGGATCAGGCACATGTGGGACCATTTAAGCAAATTGTTTGTGTTGAATAATTGATAATATTCAAATCTTGACAAAGTTGAGTTTGCTTTTCATACTTCCAAGGGCAGTAAAATAAAGTACCGGCCAAATTTCGGGGGTTCATATAATCGGCTATACACTTACTAAAATCTGAGGCTTCATGCGTATGTAAAAAGAAAATCAAAAATTAGTAATATTTGATGGTTAAGTCACTCTATTTATTTTAGAAGGGTTATTTGAACTTAACTCTTGTCCTAAAGTGTTCATGTTGTAAATAATTTGTCTGTTATAAATAAATTCCAACTTCAGCCACTTTGTTTTGGCAACTCTAATCTATTTAATAGAAAAAAAAAAGTTCTTACACTTTGTAATATTTGACTGTTTTCTAAGTATAAAAGCCTCTTTCCTTCTGAAAAGAGGAACACACCACTTAAATACTTATTTTGTCTTTAATCTGCGAAACACATTTTCTTGTATCAACCATCTTAACCACTTGTATTTCAATGATTCATCCACCTCAATCTCTCCTATTTGTGTTTATATGTAGACATAATATATCTAGAGAACATAGCATGATTGATGTGTGACTGGGGTTGTAATTGTTAGAGTATTACTACCTTTCATTAATTAGAGCTTGCTAGCTTTTGCGCTGTATGCAAATGAGTGTCATCAGCTGATGTTAATACACAAAGCTTTTAGCTTTTTTTTGGTTTTAGCAGCCAAGGAGTTAGCCCTTCTGGCTATGGTTAAAGAACCAGAAATGGTGCCATCAAGGTACTCTCCCTTGGTTGTTAAAGACTAGTGGGGAATTAATCACTGCTTCTAAAATTCATAGCGAGACTATAAAAATGTTTATTTACATAAACAAATTGTATATGATTCAGTATACAAACCCAGTCATATATCAATCACGTTATGTTAGAGCATAACTCCCTCTCATATGAGTGTGTGTGTGTATATATATATATATATATATATATATATATGTAAACAGAAATAACACAATCGGTACAGTATATGGAAATATATATATATATATATATATATATATAATCATCATCATCATCGTTTAACGTCCATCTTCCACGCTTGCATGGGTTTGGACGGGAATTTTCCTACTTGAGGCAAGATTGGTTGTCTTGCTCGTATAGGACTGTCTGGCGGGTTTTCTACGGCTGGATGCCCTTCCTAACACCAACCACGTTTACAGTGTTGACTGGGAGGTTTTTACCGTGTTACCTACATGGCCACATTACAGTGTGGACTGTTTTTTGTCGTGACACCTACACGACCTCATTTGTTTCGGACTGGATGTTGTGGTACCAACATAACTTCACATTGAAGGGAGTGGGGGTAGTGGGACAGGGGTGTATTTTTGTTAGAGGTGCCTACTGACTGTAGGTTTCGCTTTGTACTTAGGCAAGGCGGGTCTTCTGTATTATATATATACAATACACACGGATGGAAAGGTATCCCAGGTTCTGTATCAGTGTTGACTTCTTGCCTTTGGTGAATGTTTTGAATAACTTCTGTCATTCAAACTGTAGGGCCTCTTTGTTTTGGGACATTGTGCATTGATCCCACAGCGTGTTGCTTCTTAACCATTTGTATCATTCTTTTGCCAGTAAGTTTTTACTCAAACTTGCTTAACAATCCATTCTCACATACACTTCCACAATCTCCACTCCACTCTCTCTGCTATTTAGTATGTCATCTTGAAGAAAGGTTAGAGATGTTCACCCAATGCAATCTTACACTCAATGTGGTGAGAATAACATAGCAAACAGTTGACTTGAGTGTCATCTTTGTTCAACAGTTACAGGCGGTTGAAATAAAACGATGATGCATGCAAATGAAAGGCTGGCTGCTTTTTTGTGTGTAAAATGTATTTCTGTATTTATACTATCCTATGAAACTTGGGCTACTTTTTTGTGCACCCACCCCCCTCCTGTATACAAACTCGCATAATTATATATATATATCAGGATGGATTCAGTTTGAAACTGGTTAGAGCATTACTCAACAGAGTACTCAATACTTGTGGTAGTAGTATGGTTATTTTATAAAGAACTAGCTGTTGAAATGGCAAGAGCTCAGCTGTTAGGGTCCTGACTCTTCATAATATATTTGCACACACATACATGTGTGTTTACACATAAATGTGTGTAAGACAGGCTTCCTTTCAATTTTCATCTACCAAATTCACTCACAATGCATTGATTAGCACTAAGCTATAGTAGAAGCCACTTGCCCATGGTAATGAACAGAAGTATAGAATTTGAGACCATGTGGATGTGAAATTAATGTTTTAATCACACAGCCTATTCATATTAAATAATTTCTATTAACTTTCATCACCTTTTATGTCTGTTGTCTATATTGGCACAGTTTAGATGGGCTATCAGACTCTGATACAAGACGGGTTAGGTTTGCTCATGTTTTATTTTGTCATGGTTTCCTAACAGCAGCTACTGTGTATACTGTGGGCATTTTATCAGGACACCAACACTGCTACTGTACTGGCTGAATTTTAATATGGTACCAACTCTCAGGTGATGATTGCCTCCTTGGCTGGGTAGTGATGGGAGTGGGGAGCTGAGAACATGGTGACAGTTGCACAGCGGAATGGGTAGCAATGGCAGCTACATGCTGCTTGCTGAGGAGGAAAGAGTGAGAGTAAGTGTTGGTTACTTTAAGGAGAGGAAGAGTTACAATAGTTTCATCCTACTGAATTGCCTTTTGTTTTTTGTATTGATGAGATTTTAAAGAAAGCAATGTTTTCCTTTAGTCATTGACCTAAATACGTGATTGTGTTCAAACAGATAAGATTGATAAAGCTTAAAATTGACCTAGTTTTATAAAACATGCGGTGGATTGGCATTATCGGTAGAGGGTCGGACTCCATGCTTTGACCCATAGTTACGGTCCTTGCCATTCTGAGTTCAAATCCCACCAAGGTTAACTTTGCCTTTCATCCTTACGGGGTCGATAAAATAAAGTACCAGTAATGCACTGGGTAATTGCTGGCCTTGTGCCAAAAGTGAAACAATTATTAGCAGGAATTGGAGAAACCTTGTGATAGGTACGTTATGAGCCTGTCATAGGTTCAATTTTCCCAAAACTGTTCTAGAATGTCCTTAATACTCCATATAAATCTTACATTTTACTAGCTGATTTAACAGTTTGCTTTTATCAATCACAAAAAATTGGTGTGAAGAAACCAGGTTCACACAGAAAAGATATAGATAATAGAACAATAGACTGGGAAAACATCATGAGTGCATATAAGTAACCCAAATACATATTATATAGGCTAATATTAAAATTTCTTTGCTTAAAGAATAGGAAGAAAAGAAGCCTATGCATGCATGGTTCCGGAATTCTTGAGGGAGTCGTAAGTGTGTAACGTACAGCATTTCTAGGACATTTTTTAAAACCCAGCAGAGCCCATCTCCTCTCTACGTCTGAATACAACAGATTTCTTCCAGAGAAGGATAAAGAGTGAGAGAATGGAAGTGAGAAAGAGATAGAGAGGAAGAATTGACCTCAAATGAATGAAAGGCAAAGTTGACCATAGCAGAATTTGAACTCAGAGAGCAGAAAAACAAAATGAATACTGCAAAACATTCTATCCAATGTTCTAAGGACTCTGCCAATTTGCCACCTATAACAAGCCTATACATAAGCCAAAAGAAGAAGAAAGTATTTGAAACATAGACAAAACAAATAGTTAAAGAAAAAATAAACACTTCATTAATGCTAACTGTCTATGCTGAGTATAAATGATGTGTTCCATGATATAAGATGTCACCCTGTAGTTTGTTGATCACTAAGAAAGATAAGTATGTGAGCTATGTACAGAACTGTGATCAGCAAGGTGAGAAATTCAAATTGCAGGTAGGTATCCTTTTGGGCTCTATTCTTGCCCCACTCCTGTTAATTATATAGTCCTCTAGTCCACAATAGGACTTTAAGACTGGCTGTCCATGAGACCATGTGTGCTGATAACTTAGTTATCATAGCTAAATTAGTGAAAGAATTAATGAATGAAGTTCAAAATATGGAAAATCTAGAATAAAGCAAGCCTAGAAAACACAAATTCAGTTAGGAATCTACTGCCATCTAAAACATGGCTGTACTCAATATGCAGAAAATGAATCAATAGGAATTGTACAGTGTATCCAATACATCATGGAAGTGCAAGAGAGATGGTGTCACAGGCAGACTTCATCATCGTTTAACGTCTATCTTCCACGTTAGCATGGGTTAGACGTGAATTGTCCCACTTGAGGCAAGATTGGTCGGGTGACTGTCTCGCTTGTATAGGACTTACTGGCAGGTTTTCTATGACTGAATGCCCTTCCACATTTACAGTGTGGACTGGGAGCTTTTTACTGTGTTACCTACCCAACCAGATTACAGCGTGGACTATTTTTTTTTTTTTTTTTTTTTTTTTTTTTTTTTGTCGTGACGCCTACACGACCTCATTAGTTTGGACTGGATGTTGTGTACCAACATAACTTTATAGAGAAGGGCAGTGTTGGTGGGAATGGGAGGTAGGAGTAGTGGGTTGCAGTGTATATTTGGTTAAGAGGTGCCTACTGACTGTAGGTTTCACTTTGTATGTAAGCAAGACGGGTCTTCTATATTACTGCGTGGCGCCAAAGATCTCGATCCAGTGATATTGTCTTAGAGAAGTACAAGTGTGTAAGGTCGGAATTTATCAAGTCGTCTCATGTTTTTCTTCACTCTTTTATACAGCTGTCGTCTTTCATGCGCAAATATGTAGTAAATACACAGGAGGAGGATTTAAAAGTTAGAACACCTTTTTAAATGAATTATTTCAAATGTCAAAAAGGCTTGTTGCAAATAGTTGACAAATTTTGTTACCTAGGTGATATTATCAGTATGGAGGTGGGTGTTGCAGAAACAGTGAGGAAAGGGTAGAAGAGTTCAGGGAGCTTTTACCTATTGACAAGTCATTTTCTCTGAGGGCAGAGAATATTGTAAGATAATAATAATAATAATAATGAAATTATTGTGTAAAGTGCTCAGGTGCACTACAACTCGTCAATATAGTACATAGAATAATACACAAATGCCAGGGAAGTACATCTTTGTATGTGTTAGCTGTAGTGTTGGCGGATCTCGGGAAGCATGGAGGCCTTAAAGGATGCAGCGTCTCGACAGCTAACAACTGATGCAGGTAGTTTGTTCCATGCTTCAGCAACTCTGAGCGTGGACTGGATGTTTGTATATGAAGTGATATTGCAATGTAGGGAAACATGGGAATTAAATATGGCAGACCTGTGAAGGTTACATAGAAAGGAAGTAAGCATGCTCCAGTGGTTATAGAAGGAATAAACTGCAATGTAAAAGAGAGATGACTGTGTTGATAGGTATGGATGTGTGATGCATATGAAAGATGTCAGGTAACCTCAAAAAGAGTCATAAGATGTGGTGAGGTGAAGTGCTAGAGAAGAGTTGTCCAACTTTTGAAAGCATGGAAAAACAAACTTAAAATGAAGACTATGATGAAGATTTGGGTATACAAATTAGAAGAAAAAGCACTAAATGTATATAAACTTTAATTCATTTAAAAACAAGCATGACATTCATTGTTATTCTAAAATAGTATAATTTCTCCTTAAACTCTTGGTCATATTATATCATCATCATCATCATCATCGTTTAACGTCCATCTTCCACGCTAGCATGGGTTTGGACGGGAATTGTCCCACTTGAGGCAAGATTGGTTGTCTTGCTCGTATAGGACTGTCTGGCAGGTTTTCTACGGCTGGATGCCCTTCCTAACACCAACCACGTTTACAGTGTGGACTGGGAGGTTTTTACCGTGTTACCTACATGGCCACATTACAGCGTGGACTGTGTGTTTTTTTGTTGTGACACCTACACAACCTCATTTATTTCGGACTGGATGTTATGGTACCAACATAACTTTACATTGAAAGGGGTGGTGTGGATGGGGTGGGGGGTGAGGGGTGTATTTTTGTTAGAGGTGCCTACTGACTGTAGGTTTCGCTTTGTACTTAGGCAAGGCGGGTCTTCTGTATTACTGTGTAGCGCCAAAGATCTCGGTCCAGTGACATTGTCTTGGAGAGGTGTAAGTGTGTGAGGTCGGAGTTTAGCAAGTCGTCCCAGGTTTTTCTGGGTCTGCCTACTCCGTGGCTACCGTCTATTTTTATCGCCCTGCACTTTTTTATACAGCTGTCGTCTTTCATGCGCATCACGTGACCGTACCAACGTAGTCTTCTCTCGAGTAAACAACATCTGATCCCTCTTATTCCTAATTTCTCACTTAGTTCATTTATGCTTTGCCATTCACGTATATTACTATTACACATCCACCGGAGCATGCAAGCTTCGTTCCTCTCCAGTCTGCGTATATCCTCTGCACACAATGCCCAGGTTTCACTGCCATGTAACATTGCTGTTCGTATGCAGGCATCATACAGCCTGCCTTTCATTTTTAGAGAGAACCCTTTAGCGGCCAATAGTGGTATAAACTCTCTGAACTTTTTCCATCCCGTTCTGACTCTAGCTACTGTACTTTCAGAGCACCCTCCACCACTGCTGATTTTGTCACCCAGGTAACGGAAGGTGTCCACTATTTCTATAGAACCATCTGTGCAATGGAATGAGCTAGTATTCTGTGGGCACTTGCTGCTACTTATTGCACCAGAGCACCGGCCATATATAAAATCTATATTCTTAGTTAGCTTACCAGTGATCCCACTACATCTTTTATGCACCCATACTTTGCATTTGGGACATAAAATGGAGTTTCTGCCTACTCCTTTCCTACACACTGAGCATGGCCATTTCCCAGATGGTACTGGTGCCTTATTTTCCTTCCTACAAACTAGAACTTTAGTCTTAAGGCTTTTTGATTCTAGGCCATGCTTCCATGTTTGGAATTTCTTCTCTAGTTCGGCCATTGATTCAGCTATGAGAGTTAGATCATCTGCGTATAGGAGTTCCCATGGGCAGCCGGTCTTGAACTCCTCTGTTATAGCCTGAAGGGCAATAATAAATAGAAGGGGGCTAAGGACGGAGCCCTGAAGAACACCAACTTTTATGCTAAACTGCTGACTGTTTCTTTATACATGGCTTGTATAGCTCTCACAAGCCATTCATCAACACCTAGTTTTCTAAGAGCCCACCAGATAATGGAGCGGAGGACTCTGTCAACAAAAGCTAAGTATAGGGGTTTACTTTTAGCTAGGTACTTCTCCTGTAGTTGTCGTACAATGAAAAGAGCGTCTGTGGTACTTTTACCTGACACAAACCCGAACTGCATTTCATCTAGATCAATTCGCTCTCTGATTAGTTGCGCTATTACTTTTTCTGTGACCTTCATGACCTGGTCGATTAATTTAATGCCTCTATAGTTACCCCTATCTAGGGCATCTCCTTTACCCTTGTAGCAGTTAATGATGATGCTGCTACGCCAGTCCTTCGGAACAACCCCATTCTGTATGACTTGGTTTACTATCCGGGTGACCATAGAGTGTCCCACCGTTCCAGATGCTTTCAGCATTTCAGCAACTATTTCCGAAGGCCCAGCCGCCTAACCCGTCTTCATATCTTCGATTGCCTTACTTATTATACTACCTTCAACTAGCACTGCTGGTCCCTCTATCGGATCGATGTGGGAGAGACTGTCTTTCTCCCAATTATTCTCTTCATTTAGTAGCCTTTCGTAGTGATACTTCCAAGCTACCTTCTTATCAGCGTCAGTGATGGCAAGTACACCATCATCATTAAGGACACACTTCTCCCCGACAATATCACGGTTTTCCTTGACATATTGCCTAGCAATCCTGAACACCTCACGTTTTTGGTCCTCACGTTGTAGAACATGCTTGAACTTTCTTTCCTCTGCTTCCCTTCTTGCGAAGTACACTTGTCTCCTAGCTTCCCTCCTGGCCACTTGATAGTCTTCTCTACTTCCCCCATCCCGCCATACTTTCCAAGCCTGCTTTTTGGCCTTAATTAACTCCTCCACCTTACTGTTCCACCACCACGTTACTCTCCTCCTGCCTATAGGCCTGCTCCAGCCACAGACATCATTTGCCGCCTTCAGCAGGTTAGCTTTCAGGAATTCCCACTGTTCCTCTATATTGTACGATTCTAATTGCTCTTCCTTACTGTCAAAAGCAACAAGTAATATGCTTTTAAATTTATTACTGGATGTGGGGTCCTTTCGCTTCCATATTTTTCTCCTGAGGATAGTCCTCCTCTGTTGTCGGGTACGTCCTGTCCTGACTATGAGGTCGCTGACTATGAGTCTATGTTGGGAGGTGCATACTTCATGGGGGAGGGATTTAGTGTTTACAACAGACACTCTGTCACGTCTTCTGTTAAGGATATAATCTATCTGACTGGCGTGTTCCCCTGATCTATAGGTGATCAAGTGATTGCCTCGTTTTTTGAAGTTAGTGTTACAGACAGTTAGGTTATTTGCGTCACAGAATTCCACGATTCTGGAGCCTTCCTCATTTCTAGTACCAAACCCATAACCTCCATAGATTCCGTCATAGCCATCACAATGTTGTCCAACGTGACCATTTATGTCGCCAGCAATAATTATGTAGTCACTGTCAGTTATTTGGGAGGTAGTGAGCATCAACGTCTCATAGAACCTGTCTTTTATAACGCCAGGCAGTCCGGATTGGGGTGCGTACGCAGATATTACTGTCACAGTAGTTCTAGTTAGGACAAGTCTTATTTTAATTATTCTGTCGTTCACTCTATTTATGTCTATTATCTTATCTACCCATTTTTCTGCTAACATGATTCCTACCCCACCCAGCCCATTGTCATTTCTCCCCCAGAAAAGCTTATAGCATCGTTTTTTACCCACAATGAATCTAGCAGACCCACCCCTCCACCTGGTCTCTTGGATACAGCAAACATCAACCTCCTTACATTCAAGCATTTCTACAACCTCGTTAGAGCGACCTTTTAAGGTGCCTACATTCATGGTACCAACTCTGAAGTTTTGGATTGCGTTTGGTGGGTGGGAACGGTGGGGCGCGGGGAGGGGTAAGGGGGTTGGGGTTATGTTGGCCATCCACGGCCGAAATAAAGAGGAGTCCTTGCCTTTTCGTCCGGCAGCATGAGGTGAATTTGTCTTTATCTGTATATATGTATATATATATATATACATATATATATATATATATATATATATATATATATATATATATACTTAGGTTAATAGGAGTTAGGTATTGTATACCCGTGTCCCATTAAGGTATTGGCAGCTAGTAAACAAGGACCCAAACCCCACCCTCCCGCACCAAAATTAGACTTATCGTCCCCTGCTTTTGCTCTTTACTCTCTTTACTCTTTGTTCTTGAATGTTTGGTTGGTAGAGTCCATAACACCAATCAAACCCCTTTTATAGCTCTGACGAATCTTACAGTTACGTAAGGAAGAAACATTGTAAGCCAATAAAAATCTTTTGATGTTGTAGACGCTCTTGTGTTCTTTATTATATATATATATATATATATATATATATATATATACATATATATATATATATATATATATATACATATATATATCATCATCATCATCGTTTAACGTCCGTGTTCCATGCTTGCATGGGTTTGGACGGGAGTTTTCCCACTTGAGGCAAGAGTGGTTGTCTTGCTCGCATAGGTCTGTCTGGCGGGTTTTCTACAGTTGGATGCCTTTCCTAACACCAACCACATTTACAGTGTGGGGCTGGGAGGTTTTTACCGTGTTGCCTACATGGCCACATTACAGCGTGGACTGTCTGGCAGGTTTTCTACAGCTGGATGCCCTTCCTAACACCAACCACATTTACAGTGTGGGACTGGGACGTTTTTACCGTGTTGCCTACACGGTCACATTACAGCGTGGACTGTGTGTTTTTTTTTTCGTGACACCTACACGATCTCATTTGTTTCGGCCTGGATTTTGTGGCACCAACATAACTTTACATTGAAAGGGGCGGTGTGGTTGGGGTGGGGGTGGTGGGACGGGGGTGTATTTTGTTAGAGATGCCTACTGACTGTAGTAGGTTTTACTTTGTATTTAGGTAACGCGGGTCTTCTCTGTTACTGAGTACCGCCAAAGGTCTCGGTCCAGTGACATTGTCTTGGAGAGGTGTAAGTGTGTGAGGTCGGAATTTATCAGCTCGTCCCAGGTTTTTCTGGGTCTGCCTACTCCGTGGCTACCATCTATCTTTATTGCCCTGCACTTTGTTATACAGCTGTCGTCTTTCATGCGCATCACATGACCATACCAACGTAGCCTTCTCTCGAGTAAACAACATCTGATCCCTCTTATTTCTAATTTTTTCCTTAGTTCGTTTATGCTTTGCCGTTCGCGTATATTATTATTACACATCCAGCGGAGCATGCAAGCTTCGTTCCTCTCTAGTCTGCGTATATCCTCTGCACACAATGCCCAGGTCTCACTGCCATGCAACATTGCTGTTCGTATGCAGGCATCATACAACCTGCCTTTCACTTTTAGGGAGAACCCTTTAGCGGCTAATAGTGGTATAAGCTCTCTGAACTTTTTCCATCCAGTTCTGACTCTAGCTACTGTACTTTCGGAGCACCCTCCCCCACTGCTGATTTTGTCACCCAGGTAACGGAAGCTGTCCACTATTTCTATAGAACCCTCTGCGCAGTTGAAAGAGCTAGTATTCTGTGGGCACTTGCTGCTACTTATTGCACCAGAGCACCGGCCACATGTAAAATCTGTGTTCTTAGTTAGCTTACCTGTGATCCCACTACATCTTTTATGCACCCATACTTTGCATTTGGGACATAAAATGGAGTTTCTACCTACTATATATATATATATATATAGTTCAAGGAAACAAAAAAGAGAAGTACAAAAAGTCTTAGTTTCACGCTTTATATGGAAAAGGGGAAAAAGTTTCACGTGTCCGGCTTTAGCTCTTCTTCGGGGGTACAAAAATAGAGACAGGATCACACAGGATAGATTATTATTATATATATATATATAATAATATATATATATATATATATATATATATACAACAAGGTCACGGAAAAAGTAGTAGCGCAACTAATCAGAGAGAGAATTGATCTAGATGAAATGCAGTTCAGGTTTGTGTCAGGCAAAAGTACCACAGACGCTCTTTTCATTGTACGACAACTACAGGAGAAGTACCTAGCCAAAAGTAAACCCCTATACTTAGCTTTTGTTGACTTGAAAAAGCCTTTGACAGAGTCCCCCGTTCCATTATCTGGTGGGCTCTTAGAAAACTAGGTGTTGACGAATGGCTTGTGAGAGCTATACAAGCCATGTATAAAGAAACAGTCAGTAAGGTTAGAATTAACAACGAATATAGTGAAGAGTTTAGCATAAAAGTTGGTGTCCATCAGGGCTCTGTCCTTAGCCCCCTACTATTTATTATTGCCCTTCAGGCTATAACAGAGGAGTTCAAGACCGGCTGCCCATGGGAACTCCTATACGCAGATGATCTAACACTCATAGCTGAATCAATGACCGAACTAGAGAAGAAATTCCAAACATGGAAGCACGGCCTAGAATCAAAAGGCCTTAAAATTAACCTGGCTAAGACTAAAGTTCTAGTTTGTAGGAAAGAAAATAAGGCGGCGGTCCCTTCTGGGAAATGGCCATGCTCAGTCTGTAGGAAAGGCGTACGTAGAAACTCCATTTTATGTCCCCAATGCAAAGTATGGGTGCATAAAAGATGTAGAGGGATCACAGGTAAGCTAACTAAGAACATAGATTTTACATGTGGCCGGTGCTCTGGTGCAATAAGTAGCAGCAAGTGCCCACTAAATACTAGCTCTTTCAATTGCGCAGAGGGTTCTATAGAAATAGTGGACAGCTTCCGTTACCTGGGTGACAAAATCAGCAGTGGGGGAGGGTGCTCTGAAAGTACAGTAGCTAGAGTCAGAACTGGATAGAAAAAGTTCAGAGAGCTTATACCATTATTAGCCGCTAGAGGGTTCTCCCTAAAAATGAAAGGCAGGTTATACGATGCCTGCATACGAACAGCAATGCTGCATGGCAGTGAGACCTGGGCATTATGTGCAGAGGATATACGCAGACTAGAGAGGAACGAAGCTTGCATGCTCCGCTGGATGTGCAATAGTAATATACGTGAACGGCTAAGCATAAACGAACTAAGGAAAAAATTAGAAATAAGAGGGATCAGATGTTGTTTACTCGAGAGAAGGCTACGTTGGTACGGTCACGTGATGCGCATGAAAGACGACAGCTGTATAACAAAGTACAGGGCAATAAAGATAGACGGTAGCCACGGAGTAGGCAGACCCAGAAAAACCTGGGACGAGCTGATAAATTCCGACCTCACACGCTTACACCTCTCCAAGACAATGTCACTGGACCGAGACCTTTGGCGGTACTCAGTAATAGAGAAGACCCGCCTTGCCTAAATACAAAGTAAAAACCTACTACAGTCAGTAGGCATCACCCCCCCGTCCCACCACCTCCACCCCATCCACACCGCCCCTTCCAATGTAAAGTTATGTTGGTCCCACAACATCCAGGCCGAAACAAATGAGATCGTGTAGGTGTCACCACAAAAAAAACACACAGTCCACGCTGTAAATGTGGCCGTGTAGGCAACACGGTAAAAACCTCCCAGACCCACACTGTAAATGTGGTTGGTGTTAGGAAGGGCATCCAGCTGTAGAAAACCCACCAGACAGTCCTATGCGAGCAAGACAACCACTCTTGCCTCAAGTGGGAAAACCCCCGTCCAAATCCATGCAAGCGTGGAACACGGACGCTAAACCTGATGATGATGATGATGATGAAAGGAATTGTGGTAAGGAACCAGATGGACCATAACGCACCAGAGTACTCAATACTTAGGGTAGTAGAGTGGGAAATAGGAAAAAGTATGACCCCGACGGCAGAGCTCAAGCCATTTCGACGGCTATTTCCAGAAATAGCCGTCGAAACGGCTTGAGCTCTGCCGTCGGGGCCATACTTTTTCCTACATATATAAACATCATTATTACCATTGCTGTTTTACCTCCATTCTTTCCATATACTTGTATGGATTGACCAGGTCTTTTCCAGTACAGCATCAACTTGACTGTGAGCTTCAGTGATTTAAGATCAGCTCTCACAATCATGGCTCAGGTTTTCCTTGGACCCCGCCCCCCTTATTGTAGCTCTCTTCCAATGGTATTCCTTGGAACTTCTTCATCCAATCCAACTATCATCATCCATATGCATAACATGTCCATACCAGTGTAGTTTTTTTCCTTCCACCACCAGGTCACCTTGTGTCTAGCTCTGACTGGTGCTTTGCTCCAGCCATGTCTCATCAGTGCCCAGCAGTAAGTTGTCTTGTAGAAACTTCCAATTGTCCATCCAATTGTCCACAATGTTCTATATATCTAACTCCTCCTCCCTCTTGTCATATGCATCACGTTGGGCTTTTCTAAACTTAACAGATAGGTCCGTTAGCTTCCATACTCTTCTCCATATTTTCCTGCCTGTCTTGTGATTATTCACTTACATTGTGTGGGGCCTTCTTCTCCTGATGGACTTAGCATTCATAATCATCTGCTTGTGAAGTTAACAAATAAAAAGAAGTCAATCTAACTTGTGTGTAATCTGACCTAACCTGATCCAATCTGGTGTGATCTGTTTGGATCTGATCTGGTCCAATCAAATCCTTCTCTCTTCATCTATCAGGTTAGGTTGGAGCATTTCTTACTGGATTGGACAAATATTAATCTGATCCAATCCAGTTTGATCTGACCTGCTCCAATCCAATCTAATCCAACACATATTGATCCGATCAGATATGTCCTGGTTTGATCTGATCTGATCCGGTTTGACCTGATCTGGTCCAATCCAATCTCATTTGTTTTGATCTGACCCAACCCAATTTGAACTGACTCATTTTGATCCAATCCAGATCATTTTGATCTGGCCCAATCTGATCCGCAGCACTCCAATTCAGTTATATCCAATCTGGTCATGTCTGATATGATCCAATCTGTTCTGGTCCAATCCCAAATTTGATCCAGTGTGGTCTGATCCAATCCAGTGTGATTCAACCCAGTTTAATCTGATCTGGCTTGACTGGATCCAGTTTGATCAGATCTGATATGGCCTGGTTCAGTCCAATCTTATTTGTTCTGTTCTGACCCGACCCATTTTGACCTGGTTTGAGCTGATCTGATCCAATCTGGTCTGGAGCAATCTGATCTTGTCTGATCCAATCCAGTGTGATCTGGTGCAATTTGACCCAGTCTGATCCGATCTAGTCCAATGCAATCTGATCAGGCCTGATCCCAATTTGATCTGATCCAGTCCACAGTCCAATTCAGTCTGATTTGTTCTGATCTGACCCAATCCAATCTGTTTTGAGCTGATCTGATCTGGCCCAGAGGAATCCGATCTGGTCCAGTCTCCCCTAATCTAGTCTGGAGTAATCTGATCTGTTCTGATCCCAATCTGGTGTGAACTGGTTTGGTTCGATTCAATTCAGTCTAATCCAATCCAGTTTGACCTGATCCAGTCCAATCAAATCAGTTTTGTTCAGACCTATTCTGACAAACAGCATGTCTTGGGCATACTGTTTGTCAGAACAGCACCTCTCCCAACTGCATCCTTTCCTTTGTTGACCAGATTATACAGAAATATAACAAAGGTGGAGAGTTTATTGAATTGACCTTGCTATATGACTTGTATTTAAGTAGCAATCAGTCATTATAAGGCATAGGATAAGATGTCTTTTATTGGTAGTATAAAGTTTGTTTGTATGCCATGGGAGAAAAAATTCCTATTTTTCAGAGAGAGAAAAGTTATTTTGTGCTTCATCTATCAAAGTGTGATAGCAGTAAGAGTCTGTGTGAATGTGTAGGCTGAAACATAAGGAAGAGAATTTATGGGAGAGTGAGGCTGGAAGTGGAACATGAATTAGAAGAAAGGGAAGGATATTTTAGTTAGCATAGACAGGAGGGGATCAGTAAGAGGTCAGTGGCTCATAAACAGATTCAGCCAATAATGATATAAAATACACACACATATATAACCATATATACATACACATGCAAATATAGACATAGTGTGTGTGTGTATATATGCTTGGTTACATATCCACACAACCATGCATCTCTTTGATGGTACTCATACATATAGCCATAGGTGCATATGTCCATCTACACATAGAAACGAAATACATAAAATTTTGCATCCAACTATACACATTTGTATATATGCAGAAGTATATCAACAATACACATCATGCAATGCTGCATGGTGGTGAAGCATGAAATAGAGAAGTATAGAAAGAAATGAATGAAGCATGCTCTGCTGGAAGTGTAACAAATCACAAATGAGTTGAAAGAAAAACTAAGGAATCATGTATGGTATGCAGAAGAGAAGATTGTGTTATTATAACCATGTAATTCATAAGGGTTATGATTGTTGAGTGAAGAAGTGTCAGGATTTCCATGTAGAAGGAAGCTGTAGAAGAGGAAGACAAAGAAAGACTAGGATAGAAGTGGGGAAAGATGATCTTGGATAATGTATAGCATTTGTTTGTTGGTCGTGGTGATTAGTTGATTGAATTGTGGTGTTGATTTTTTTGTTACATGTGCTCACTTGTAGCTTGCTGTGTGGTGTGGTCACTGTTGTGTGATACAGTGTGACCAGAGGTTGCATGTGTGCACGTAAGTGAGTAAGTGTTCATTAAGATTATGATGAAATGATAGTTCCTTGATCACACAGAACATGAATATTTATAAATGAACCACGATAACACCAAACTGCTATATTATTAATTTATTGATTATAACTCACGCTGAAGCTATACGAAAAATACACAAGAATTATGTACATCATATGTTTGTTTGTAAAAGTCATATTTACCAAGAAAACTTCATGAATTTCACTGGCTTCGTTAACAGAGAGGCCAAGAGATAGAGATTGAGTGAAAGAGAGAGAATAAGAGTCACTCAGGCTCAAAGGGTCTGTGGAAAGCAATAGTTTACATGTTTACTCTATCAAGAATTGCCTCGAACTGCTGCCGGCTTGATCTAAGACAAGCTATTTATCTTTGTCCCCAAGCCTTGAGAATAAAGGGGTGACCACTAGAGGTCATCCACTCTCAGACTTGCTGACCCTGAAAGGAGATAACCCCCAAAATGACTGTTAAATGTCCCCCAGGGATCAAGGTGTGGACAGATTTCACTACAAGTGTACATCAAAAAAGAAATGACAAAGAAACCAGAGAAAAAATGCAGCAAAGAGGACTTGTCTAACCTATGTAAGCATAAAACTAATGATGATGGCACTTCAGCATATAAATATAAGATGTTGTATTCCTCTCGGTACTCGCAGAGAAAACACGAGTTATATCAAATAATTTGTGCATTGTACGAAACAACCAAAACGCCCCTCCTCACAGTAGCAGAATAACATAAAGTAAGTAAGTGAGTCTGTGACCGAGTTTTTAATACCAACGCTGACTGACTGCCCAGGTCACGTGATTCATATGCAAATGTGTGAGCACGTGTAAATTGAATAAAACGAATTTAACAGTCCATACGAGGTTGTGAGTTCGATTCCCAGTCCATACAACACCTCCCCACCGAAATTGATGCGACAAAAGAAGCATCAACAGCAAAGTCTCTCTGGGGGTTTACGAGTTCTCTTAGACCGTCTTCGATTGTCTGGTCCATACTCTGGAACGGGCAATAAGGTCTTGGGTCTGGTCTGTCTTGGAGTTAGTGGCACGATTTCCGAGATCTCCATCGGGTGATCTGTTGCAAATTCAAAAACAGTGTCTACTGCATCACCAGGTTCATTGTCTTCCTCAGTAGTGTACTGCGGTTGCAGCTGTTCCCAGTGTCGTCTCCACACCGGGCCATGAGGTATGACCTTAACGTTGAAGCAGCGAGTACCCAATGACTTCTTAATGATTGCTGGTACCCATCGGGGATCTTTGTCTCGGCGAGGTCCGTAGTCGTTTTTTTCGTAAGGCAATAGAGTGGCTCTGCCATGCTGACCAGGTTTGGGATAAACTTTCCATAGAACTGAACTGAACCCAGGAAAGACTTCAAGCTTGAGACGTTCGTTTGAGGTGGCATCTTTAAAACTGCTTCGACCTTGGATCCCTTCAGCCGACAAGGTGTGTCCAAGGTATTCCATACTGGGTAGTGCAAACTGGCACTTGTCACGGCGACATCTGAGTCCTTTGTCGCACAGATGTGTGAGCAGACACTTTAGGTTGTTCAGGTGATCGTTTGCATCTTTCCCACTGACGAGAATGTCGTCCTGGAAGACGGCCACACCAGGTAGATCTTGAGTCAGGTTTTCCATGATCTCCTGAAAGTAACCAGGTACTGACTTGATTCCGAAAGGGAGTTGTTCCTGCAGGAGCACCCCACGGTGAGTGCTGAGTGCAAGCCTGCGTTGACTTTCTGGAGCCAGCTTGATCTGATTATAGGCATCAGCAAGATCAATCTTTGTGTATCCGAATCCACCTCCGAGCTTCTGCATCAGTTCCTCTGGGAGTGGCATTGGATGACGATGATCTGCAAGTTGGTCATTAATTCCCCCAGAGTAGTCACCACAAATCCGTAGTTTGGGCTTCAGGTTGCCTGAAGTATGTGCTTTACGAATCGGTACCACTGGCGTTCCGTATTCGTTGAACTGTACTGGCTTCCAGATTCCTTTGGCGATGCCTTCTTCGTAACCTTTGGCCAGGTCATCACGAAGAGCAAACGGGACCGGGCGTGCCTTGTGAAAGACCGGTGTCGCGTCCGACTTGAACTTCACTTCCAGTTCGAAGTCATTAAGACATCCCAATTCTTGCTTGAAGAGATCTGGGAATTCATCACACATGTTGTGACAATCTCGTTGCATGGAAATGTAGGGCTCATTTGAGGTCTTTGGATGTATCACTTCTGCACCCTCACTCTTGGCCTGGCTGTCTATGCTTTTCAATCCTAGAGCATTGTCCACGGAAATTCCCAGAGTCTGGATAGCGTTTCGTCCCAGCAAATTAAGATCAGGGATCTTGGTGACGATGTAGGGTATTGAATTCCGTTTACCGGTCGTTGGATCCTTGGTTTGGCCCATGAAAGTTCCCAGAACGGGCAGGTCGTGCTTGCTGGCAGATTCAAACCGATGTTTGACATCTTGCAGCTTCGGTTTTCCTAATTGTTTCCAAACTGACAAGGAAACAAAATTACCTGTAGTAGCTGTGTCCAATTCCATTGTGAAAAGTCTGTTCTGGATTGTTATTGGCACATTCAAACTATGAGTATCGTGGGGAACTTCACCAAGGATCGCCTTGACTAGCTCAGCTTTCGTGATTCTTTTCACGTAATTCTGTGAGCGATGATTACGTTGCTGATGTTGTTTCTTTCTCCACACCGCTTGCAAATGTCCCTTTTTGTCACAAAAATGACATTTGGCTTCTTTGAAGGGGCAGTCTGTCGCTTTGTGGGCCTTTCCACATCGGTAGCACTTCTCCTGGTCTGTGGAATAAGACTGCTGATGGTTCTTTCGAGGACCCTTGTTCTTGTTCTGCTGGACCTTGTAGACTTGCTTGGTTTTGGAACCGTAAAGTTTCCTTGGCAACCTTTGCTGCGTCTTCGGTCCCGATGGCAACTTGGACAGCACGGGCGAAATCTAGTTCTGTATCCTTGATCTTGAAAATAGCCTTCAACACAGCTTCATTATTGACAGAACATATAAATCTCTGTCTTAGAGCTTCATCTTGTGGATTTGTGATCGAAGGAAAATCACAGGTAGCTGCATCTTGACGTATACGTGCTGCCAGCTCCTGGAGAGTTTCGCCTGGCTTCCGTTGCATGTCACTCCAGAACTTGAAATGTTCTCTCACAATGAAAAGTTTTGGGTCGAACTGTTCTTTCATGAAGTCAACAATTTCGTCCATTGTCAACATCCTTAGGTGGATTTTGTTGAGCAGCCAGATTTGCAAGTTGTTTGTAGATAGCAGCCGTCTGATTAGTCAGGAACACTTGTGCCATGCGTTGCTCGGGTACAGCGTTAGCAGCCACAAACGTGCAGAATCTTGACCAGTAATCAGGCCATAGTTCTGTTGTTGAATCAAAAGCAGCAAATGGTGGGATGAATGCTGTTGGTGTCGAAGCAACTGGCGATGCCAAAAAACTCTGTTGTTCAGAATCTCGAGCACCAAACAGTTTTATCAGTGTCCATATCTTTCTTGTGTTGTTGCATTTGTTGCAACGCCAATAAACTCTCTTGTTCCATCTGTTCTCTAAACAACTTTATTAGCTCCGCTGTTTGTTGTTCCGCCATGTTTTTATGATAAACAATTTCCCGGCAATGTAGGTAAATCCTATCGGCGACGCCAATAAACTCTGTTGTATTCCTCTCGGTACTCGCAGAGAAAACACGAGTTATATCAAATAATTTGTGTATTGTACAAAACAACCAAAACGCCCCTCCTCACAGTAGCAGAATAACATAAAGTAAGTAAGTGAGTCTGTGACCAAGTTTTTAATACCAACGCTGACTGACTGCCCAGGTCACGTGATTCATATGCAAATGTGTGAGCACGTGTAAATTGAATAAAACGAATTTAACAGTCCATACAACAATGAGGTTGTGAGTTTGATTCCCAGTCCATACAACAATAGCCGAGTGTGTTTTAATTGGAGGATGGCTGAATGAAAAGTGAAGGAGAGTGAGATCTAGTTGGTAGGTGTGTGAATGGAATGCAGGAGAGTGGTATGATTGATTTCTCTAGTAGAACGTGTGATTCACAACTGATTACGGGAACTCTAGGTTAAAGAAGTGCTGTATCTCTTTAGAGTTAGAGTCAAAGTCTGAATAAGTGCTGCATAACAGATGAAGTTAGAGAATCATAAATAATTGGATAACAGATTTGGTATGTGTGGGTGAGAGGAAGATATCAGTTGGAGTCAGTGAACAGGTAGAGGTTGTCGACAATGATGGGATGACTAAAACATTGATAGTGGTATCAGATATGGCTGAAGTGAATTTCAAGGCTGAATGATGATGATGATGATAGTGCAAGAAATGAAATCATTGTGTTTATCTCTTGTAAGTGAGCTACATCAATATAACAACTGTACAGCTCTGAGGAAGGTCCAGTAAATTGTACAAAAATCTGAGCATCAACATGATCTATGAAGAGGTTGTTGGCATAGTTGAAGACCATAGCAACCCCGTTGGTAAAACATCCCAATAAAGGATCAGAAATTTGGAGTGAGGCAAGAATGGTGGTAATGTTGAATTTGAGTAGGGGGCCAATGGCTTAGTGGTTAGAGCATTGGCCTTGCAATCGAAAGGTTGTGAGTTCAATTCTCAGACCGGATGATGTTGTTTCCTTGAGCAAGACACTTTATTTCACATTGCTCATGTTTACTCAGCTGTAGAAATGAGATGATAGGGACTGGGGTCCCTCTCATTCCACTGCAAAGTGGTCGTGAAGAAGCCACGGCAAAAAAAGCACCCAGCCCACACTGTAAAGTGGACGTGTAGGCGCCACGGAAAAAAAGCACCCAGCACTCACTGTAAATGAGGTTGGTGTTAGGAAGGGCATCCAGCTGTAGAAATCAGTTCCCATCCCACCCTTGCAAGCAGGGAAATGCGGTCGTAAAATGATGATGATGAGATGAATACACCATCACTGTAGAGGAAAACAGAGAATGAAAATTACTTGAAGAGGTTTAGAGCATGGTATTAATAAGTGATGGTAAGGCAGAGATGAGAAGCAACTACAGTTTGTTGAAGTACTCAGGGAGGAGTACGGTAGAGCAGTTGTTGTCAGAATTGTTGGGTTTGTGGAAGGAAATAAATGATGGAAGTTTGGAATGATGGAATGTTAGTGGCAGATGAGAGAAGTAAATTACAAGAGGTGAGTTTATGCATAGTTGAGATGTGCTTCTGGTTGTGGCTCAACTTGTCAAGCTGTTGAGTTGACTGAGTGCTTCATGCTTGTAAAAGTCAGTTTGATGATGATAGGATTCATGTTATGGAGTTTCCAGATAATACCGAGTTCCAATGAGGAAATACTTAAATCGTAACAGCACTTGTTGGCTAACAGGTCAGCATAGTTGTGTAGACCCAGACTGGATGTCTAGATGTAGTTACGTCTTTTGAGGTTGCTAAAGTAATCCTCAACCAGGATTTCCAACCTTTCTGTTATGAAATAAAACTTCAATTTTATTTATATATGAAAGAGTTCTCATTACAAAAGGCATGATTTTTAGTTGATGTGAAAATACTCTCTCTCTCTCTCTATATATATATTTAAGAGAGAGAGAGAGTGAGAAGTTCTCATTAAAAAAGACATGATTTTTGGTTGATGTGAAAATATTCTTCAAACTGGCCAAAGTCAAATTGATATCTATATTTACTGTACAGAAAACTTCTGAAGATTTAAAGCAACCAGTAAATTGCAAGAACTCAAGATTTACCTACACTATCAAACTGCTGCTTCAATAGACCAATATTTTAGACTCACAATAGTATAAATGTTTTCAATGGAAGAGTTTGTCTACTTCTTGAAAACATTGAGACTTCATACAAAAAGGAAGCAACAACTTAAAAAAAATAATTTTAAACTCGAAATATTTAACATAGTTATATTCTGAGTTTCAGCAACATAGATCATAGAATTGCTTGACGTTCGCTACCTTGAAACAAAGTGCGGAAAATGAAATTTACAGCTCACACATATGTAGGTTTGACTGGCCTCCTACAAGGTTGTTTTATGGGAGGGTTTCACAGGAGAATAATAATAATTGTTTCTTTTGGCACAAGGCCAGCAATTATACCAGTGCATTACTGGTACTTTATTTTATCAACCCCCGTAAGGATGAAAGGCAAAGTTAACCTCAGCGGGATTTGAACTCAGATCATAAAGGGCCGTAATCCTTTGCTGCAAAGCATGGCGTCAGACCCTCTACCGATACTGCCAATCCACCGCCCTCAGGAGAATAATAATAATATTAAATATGAATCCATTTATTTTGTAGGTGATTCAAACTAAAAAAAAGAAATGATTTAATCAATTTTGAATGTAGTTTGATGAAAAACAAACTAAAGTCTAAAAAAAAGATGTTACATTCTATCTCAAGTCCAAATGCTAAGCAGGCTCAAGTTATTCCCAGTTTCATTGATATGAAGCAACTGAGAGTACAAGAGTACATGGACAGGATGCCTATTCACCACAAATTAACCTCCAGCTCCTGGTGGTTCTCATTTTTTCAACTAGAATGAGCAATGTGAAATGAAGTGCCTTGCTCAAGAGTACAATGTGCCACAACCATACGATTGTGAACCTAACACTCAAATCACCAGACCATACATATTCATAAACAAACTAAAGAGCAATTAAATAGTAATGGTGATATTTTAATAACTAAATAGTTGATGAAGAAACAAAAGCAAAAAAAAAAAAAAAAATGTTTTTTGTTAGTTTATTTCCATGAAAGCTGTTCAGTCAATATCTGAGCATGTTGTGTGATTCTATCCATGTGCACAGTTGCAGCTTTATGTTGGTTTACAAGCCAATTGTATAGGAGCGTCCCTTTGGGTTATGGATTGGAAGAATCTGAGGTTCACGAATACACCATTCATACCAAACTTTTCGATCTGTAACAACTCGCCAGAAATCAACAACAACGCAACTGTCTTTTTTCAAGAATATTGGTTCCTGGAAGAAATGTAAAGCCAAAGAAACTAATTAATTAGTTATGTTTTAATTGAAAGATAATTGTAACTTCAACAACTAGAAACCAAAGTTTCCAGATTCAAATGTACTTAGTTATTGTAATCTGAATAATTATACTTAGAAATTATGTTAGTCTCTATAACACCGAATATCTGACTTCCCATGGGCCGAAGCTGAAGCATATATACAGTATGTCCTGCCTCACCCTTCCACTGTATAGGGGTTGTGTAAGTATGATGACAAAAAGCACCCAGCCCACAATTTAAAGTGGTCGTGATGGTGACCTGGCAAAAAGTGCCTAGCCCACACTGTAAAGTGGCCGTGTAGGTATCACGACAAAAAGCACGCAGTACTTACTATAAATGAGGTTGGTGTTAGAAAGGTCATCCAGCTGTAGAAACCAAGCCCAAATCAGTTCTGTATAAGCAAAGCATGGTCACCTGACTTAACATTGCCCACAATAGGACAACTCGTCTAACCCATGCTAGCGTGGAAAAATGGACGTGTGATGATGATGATAAACATAGCTATACTTAGACTTAGTTGATATTTGTACTTCTATGAAAATTGTTCCAACCAGTTTACTGTATATATTAATTCTCTTTTCTGTCTATATTTATCTATTTATCAGAGGGTGCTCTGCCATCAGTGTTAACAAGTAAATGAAGCTTAAGGATCAATTTATTGGATTGCAGTTTATGAAGGTTTAAACCATGTTCAGCACGCAATGCAATAATGTAATTCCAAGGTGAAGTAGTGTTGACCCAAGGGATGATTACTTGTTTCTTCTGTAACGTGGGGAAGGAAGATGACTACAACTTGATATCAAGTAGGATCGCAGAGTATGAAAAGGAGTTGGACCATACTGTTACATAATGTTATGTCATTGAGAATGGTTTTGAGCCTGATAACTGGTGAAACACATGTCATGGAATAAACATGTTAAACTGATATTTCTCTTTTCTGGCATTTATACGCTGCCTTGATACCAGGCAACAGTCATCTCCCAACCCTACATTACAGAGGAAACGAGTAATAGTCCTCTGGGTCAACACTATTTCACTTTGGAAACAAATTATTGCATCGTGCCACTAAAACCTTTCAGGGTTTCCAAGATTGGATACTAGGAGGAAGCTATCTTCAAACTGTAGTATCAGTCAAAATGCTTGCAACAGAGTGAACTCTACTAAAGATACTCAACAGCCAGGTGATGAAGTTAAACTGAGTGACAGCTTCAGTTTACCACTCAAGTAGGCCATACTAGGATTTTTAACTTAGAACACAAAGAATTGGAACGCATACTGCCAGGCATCTTATTTGAAGTGTTAACAATTCTGCCAATCCAACGTCCTATACTGGTACATTATCTTATCAACCCTGAATGGATGAAAGTCAAAGCCAGAACAAATACTACAATTTATTTTGTAATACCCCTTAATAACTGTCAAATCACCTGCCTGCAAAGCTGACTATGGCATGATTTGAACTCAGAATGCAGGGAGATGGAACAAATACTTCAAGATACTTTGTCCTATGCTCTCCTGAGTCTACCAATTTGAACTCAGAGCACAGAAATACTGCAAAACATTTTGTCCTATGCTCTAATCATCATCATTGTTTAACATCTATTTTCCACATTAGCATGGGTTAGATGGGTTTGCCCCATTGGAGGCAAGTTGGGTTGGGTGACTGTTTCTGGCTGGTTTTCTATGGTTGGATGCCCTTCCTAATGCCAACCACATTTACAGTGTGTGCTGTCTGCTTTTTGCCACGTCTCCTACATGACCACTTTACAGTGTGGACTGGGTGCTTTTTGTTATGAGACCTACACAACCACTTTACAGTGTGGGTAATAACTCGGCCAATTTACCTGCTCTATTATTTACATATTTCTCAATGTAACAACTTTATAATTGAGCTCAGTATCAAAACCCTTTCACCACAATCACCAGATGTGATATCTCAGTAGAAATGATATCCAACAGAATTATCATCATCATACATTTGTTTTCCATACAGTAATTTGTTGGATGGGTTGCCACAGTCCAAGAACCATGTCTAGCTCATACATTCCATATTTGACATTAATTAATGATTATATGGTGTGGAAGTTTCCTTAGTAGAGATCTTTTTTCAGTGTTGTATAAAAAACAAACAAAAACACAACAATACCTTTATAGGGAAGAGGATTGGAAACCAACTAAACATTCCTGCAGAGTGTGTTGAGGGGAGAATACCTGTAGAAAGAGAATAATTGAATTATAATCATCATCAAGAACATAAGCCTACACCAGATCTCAAATGCAAAGAGTAAATGTAGAGATAAACAAACACAGGCATAAATACATGACAGGCTTGCAGTTTCCATCTATCAAATTCACACATAAAGTATCAGGTGGTTTAAAGCTATTAAAGAAGACACTTGCCCAAGATGCGATGTTGTGGGATAGAACCCAAGACTGTGTTTGTGAAGCGAACTTTTCAATCACACAGCCATGCAGGCGATTATGCATTGGTCGACCTGAGGCTATAGTAGAGATAAATGAAGTAAAAAGTGAAATGAAACATAAACTTACTTAAAGTTACGTTGCCATAGAGAACAGAATCAAAGTATCCAGAAAAACCATGCAAGACGGCATCAGACTTAATAGGAAACTGTAAGCTCACATAACGGGAGTTGTCAATCACTTCACCTAAAAAAAACAGAAATCATTGTATCAGAGAATTTCACCTAGCTCTTGAATAAATATGACTAAAATAATGTTAGGATATGGTTATCATGGTAGAACAACTTATAATTATAATCAGGACGTTTATGTTTTGGTTCATATCAGTCACAGAAGACAAGCTACAAGTGAGATCAATAGGTCTCCTAATTTCCAAATTTCATTGTCACTGTCAGATCAATTCCCTCCAAGAACTTCTATTCAAAAGACACTCCTGTTAGTTAGGTCATGCACTTCGCCACCCACAAGGTGAACTCATCCATGATGCAGTTGTACATAATCACCACTTGTGATGGTGTAAGCTGCAAGATGAACAGTTGAAATGTGGACAGGCAAAATCAAGTTGGATCTTAAGCTAACATCTGATCCTTGTATATATGGTGTCTGCCATTGGAATCATAGAAAGGAAAGTAAAGGCTCTTCACTTCTGATGGAATCATAGGGGCGTTGTTCTGAAACATGGCATCTTTTGAGTATTTTAAACCTGGCAGAGCCTATCCCTCTCCCAGTCTAAACATAGCTGATTTCTTCCAGAGAAGGAAAGCGAGCAAGAGAGAACTGAGAAAGAGATATAGAGGAAGAACTGACCCCAATACTGAACTGGTACTTTATTTGTGATTTCAAATCAGCAGGATTTGAACTCAGAACATGGAGTGTTGGAACAAATATTGTGGCATTTAATCTGATGCTGAAACAACCCTGCCAATTTGTAGCATTGTTAGAACCATGATTGGCCTCTGTTCACGATGCTGTATATGTACTGACTGGTGCCAACTCAAGCTATCCTGAATTAATGGCTAATACAAGTACACGTTTCCTACATAATGATGTTCTTGCAAATTTAACTCTTTTAATACCAACCCACCCGAGACTGCCACTACTAAAGTATTCACATTTAAATTAATCCTTTCATTACTATATTTCTGAAGAAAGACATTGCCTTTGATTTGCAAATAATTTTGAAAATAGTCAAAAATTTCAAAGGATTTAGTAATCTACTTAACATTTTCATTATCAAGCTGGCGTTTATAACATAACTTAATAAAGGTTCTTATATAGAATTATGATGGAAGGTTTTTAGATAAATATAAACTCTGTATAGTAGATGCAAGGGTGTTTTCAGATAGTTTAGTATCAAGAGGGTTTTAAGGCCATCTTGTATGTTAAAGCAAAAGTTAGCTTCGTGGATCCTGTGACAAGATTCTCTATCTTGCCCTATCATCTGCATCCACCATCATCAGCCCTCCAGTTTTCATTTTCTCCTCTATCATCTTTAGCCATGTCTTTCTTGGTTTTCCCCTTCCATTACCTCCTTCCAATTGATCCAACCATCTTATTTAATTTCTCTTCCCAACATTTATCACTGGTTCTAATCCCATCATCTTATGCAATTCAATAAGAGGGTCTCCATGATGTGTGAAGAGAGCATGTAATGAATATAGCAATAAACTTACCTTTATTTGGGTGCCTAAAATTAAAAACTTTCTTAGGTTCTGACAAAATCTGACAGTTGTGGAGCCGGACAACATAAGGCATCTCAAATGGAGCCTGAAATAATAATAATTTGTATTAAATAGCTGTGTAACTACACAAATGAGATAGAAGGAGAGAAAGAGAGGTCATAAATATGGAGATCATCATCATCATCATTTTACGTCCGCTTTTTCCTGCTTGCAAGGGTGGGACGTGTCCTACACAGCACAGCATCTCTCCACTTGTCATGGTCCTTTGTCATCTCCTCCCTGAGTTTCAGCGATCTGAGGTCTGCTCTCGCCACCTCCGACCATGTTTTTCGTGGTCTTCCTTCTACTGGCATTTCTTTACCCAGTGGTCATCCTTCATGTGCATCACATGTCCATACAATCGCAGTCTTCTCCCCCACACACTACAACTTATCCCTCTTAAACAGTTTCTCTCTCAATACATCCATACTTAGTCGTTCACGCACATTGACATTGCACATCCAATGGAGCATACTTGCTTCATTACTCTCCAGCCGTCGCATATCTTCTGCAGTTGCTGCCCATGTCTCACTACCATGCAGCATCACACACCTCACACAGGCATCATATAACCGGCCTTTCATAAGCAGGGAGAAACCCTTCTTCGTCAGCAGAAGCAGCAGCTCTCTAAACTTCTTCCAACCCGTCCTTATTCTAGATACTATGCCCCCCCCCCCCCCCCCCCCCATGTTAATCTGATCACCTAGGTACCGGAAGCTATCAACCACTTCTATAGAACCTACCTGCATTTGTCTATCAATAGCTAAATTACATCTAGAATTTCCTCCGTGGAAATCTAAACCTCAATGGTCAGAAAATGTATGAATATTCTCAAATAATATATATATTAGAAATAACCAAGTCAGTTGTTGATTGAAGCCGAAAACCAAGAAGTATAGATTAACAAACCTCTGGTGATTTATCTTTGTCTTTACTTAATCTGACTTCATTATACAACTTAGCAGACTGCAGAGGGGCCAAATATGAGGTATATTCTTTGGGGATGCTGATCCCATCATCTAGAAATCAAAGACAACAATTTATAAGTAAGGACGACAGAATTAGACATGTTACATTTTCATATAAAATAGAGAGAATATAAAACTGATGCGATATATAATAGAAGGTATAATGATATATAATATAGAAATGGTGTGATATAAGGGGTATATATATATATATATATAATAATAATTGTTTCTACTTTTTGGCACAAGGCCAGCAATTATCCAGTGCATTACTGGTACTTTATTTTATCGACCCCGTAAGGATGAAAGGCAAAGTTAATCTCGGCGGGATTTGAACTCAGAATGGCAAGGGCCGTAACTCTATGCGTCAAAGTATGGCGTCCGGCCCGCTACCGATACTGCCAATCCACCGATATATATATAATAATAATGAAATGATTGTGTACAGTGCTCAGGGGCACTACAACTCATCAAAGGTGCATGCATAGAAGATAGAATGATGTAAAAATATCAGGAAAGTGAACAGTGTATGAGTCATGATATACATGTGTGCATGTGTAGGGAGGGGAGATATCAGGTGTAATCTTGGTGAATTTCAAGAAGCATGGAGGTTTTAAAGGATGCAGTGTCCCAGCAGCTAACAAAATCAAAGTACAGGTTCCCGAGATATGGGGTTTTTTGGGTACCTTCATAAACAGAGAGAGAGAAAGAGATAGTGGTTGTGAAAGAGTAGATTGAAAGAGAGAAGGAGAATGGAAGAGAAAGAGCTGGTGTTGTTGCAGACTGTATGATGCGTGTATACGAACAGCAATGTTACATGGTAGTGAGACCTGGGCACTGACTGTGGAAGACTTGCGTAGATTAGAAATAAACGAAGCCTGCATGCTCCGATGGATGTGTAATAGTAATATACGCGAACAGTAAAGCATAAATGAATTGAGAGAGAGACTGAGCATAAGAGGAATCAAATGCTGTGTGCAGGAGAGGAGGTTGTGTTGGTATGAACATGTGATGCGTATGAAGGATGACAGCTGCATAAAAAGGTGCAGAACACTAGAAGTCGATGGAAACCGCGGAGTGGGAGACCCAAGAAGACCTGGGATGAGGTGATAAAAGCCGACCATACCCAATTACACCTCTCAAAGGCGATGACACACGACCGTGACCTCTGGCGTCACGCAGTAATACAGAAGACCCCACCCCCCCAGTACAAGCCGAAGCTGAAGCATATAGACAATATGCCTCCACACCCTCCCACTGCAAAGTGGTCGTGGAGGTGCCATGGCAAAAAAGCACCCAGCCGACACTGTAAAGTGGACGTATAGGCACCACGGAAAAACGCACCCAGCACTCACTGTAAATGAGGTTGGTGTTAGGAAGGGCAGCCAGCTGTAGAAATGAAGCCAGAATCAGTTCCCATATGAGCAAGGCATGGTCAGCCAACCGGATAACCTGTTTAACCCATGCTAGCATGGAAGAACAGACGTAAAACGGTGATGATGATATATATATGAGTGTGTGTGTCTATGACCAGTATATATAGATCACAGACACCCACATATATATATGTATACAAACACACACATTTATATATATACATACACACACATATATATATGGGCCTTCCAGTTTCATTTCACATTATATACATGTCTGTGTATATTTTAACTATTCAAAACCTGTTTTCAAGTGAACATGATTTAAAAAAAATATTTTGAAGTGAACATGACCCAATGGGTCACGGGTGGTCTAGTATATTAGAAGGTTTATAAAAACTGTGCAAAATATAACAGAAATATTGTGATATAATAGACAGTATATAGAAATGAGATGATATATAATAGTATACAGAAATAGAAGGCTGAAATAATAGCATGGTATACTGTAGAATTTGAATTGAAGACAAATATTCTAAAATAGGATTACCTTTGAGAAAACGTTGGGCACCATCCAAACACTCTGGTGACAATTCATTGTCACCAAATGACCCCAAAAGTTCACTAACAAGTATATCTGCTTTCTCTGGAGCTTCCCATTCTCTCATATCTTGAAATACAACTTCTACTTGCTCTCCCCACATTTCATCTTTGTAATTTTCTAACCTGGAAAAATATAGGCTTATCATGAATTTGAATAGGAATCCATCAATTTTTATTGAAACACTTAAATATATTTAAAGTAGCAAATTTGTAGAGTCATTAGATTGAATGCATTTGTTGAAGCTCTCAGTACTCTGAGTTAAAATCCCACCGAAGTCAACTTGGGCAGTCAACTTTTCAGTGTTGATAAACAAACTACCAGTTCAGGGTTTGACAAAACTGTTAAGAGCATTGAATGAGAAGATTTCATCATCAAAATTATACGTGTTTTCTGTGTGATATCTATTCTGTATCTTTGTTAGTATCTACTGTCTTAGTGGTATCTACACTCTGTCTTTGTGATATCTACTCTGTGCCTGTACTATCCATTGTCTATTTGTGATATCTATTCTGTCACTTTGTTAGTATCTACTGTCTGTTTGTGATATCTATTCTGGCTCATTGCATTCTAAGTTCAAATTTCACACCCAGTGCAAATATGGAAAACAATGGTGACCTACACATTTACCCTATCACCTACACACTCAAATTGCAGCGAGAGAAACTCTGCTGAGAAGAAGAAAATATACTTACGTGACAATAGCATTAGGGTTTTTCTCCACAGCATACACTTTGATGTTTCTATCTGCCTTTTTACTTGCTGTTATTGCTGCTCTGACAAGTGGACCTCGTCCAGCACCGACCACCATTATCACACTGTAACAACAACATACATATATATTTCTAAAGCTAAACTGATTAAAGCTGTTAGAAAAATGATTTTTAACCCTTTTGATACTACATTACCCTTAGTCTTATGATAGAGGTGTCTATGTCATCATCATCATTTAACATCTATTTAAATGATGATGAGGATCATAATATATATATTTAAAAACATTCCATTATAATTTTATGTAAGAACCTTTTGTTCTGCTCCAAACACCAGCTTAATAATGAGAAAGTTAGTTACATTACTAAATTTCTGAAGGTTCTTGATTATTTTCAAAATTATTTTAAAATCATAGGCAATGTTTTTCAAAAGAAATAAGGTAAATGAAAGGGTTTAAATATAATATATAAATTTTGAACACTGAGAATGTTTATTTTGCTGAAACTGCAGTTCTTTTGTGTACTTACACTGTTTTCAGGTCTTTTTCCTCTTCCTTTACTCGATCTAGCAGTGCAAAATAGATGGCCTATGAAGAGAAAATAGCACAGCTAGCACAAGTTTTCTCTAGAATGTATGAGATATATTTTAGACATGTATTCAAAGGTTTCAAATCTTATAACATAAAATTTCATGCTTACTCTTAGATATTTGTAATAGCATCATTTAACCCTTTTAATACTAAGACACGTAAAATTGCTTCTGGTTTTACAATACAAATCTGTTTTTTTTTTAAGTGTTTATATTCATCTAAAAACCTTCCATCATAATTTTATGTAAAAATTCTCGTTAAGTTAATCTTCGAAAAGGAAAGGAACTGATTGTCAGATTGGACCAAGGAAACAATGTTTCCATTGGTTTTTCCATTTATGATACTACCTGTCAGAAGGAAGTAGAATTTTAACCCAGAACACAGATCAGATAAACTTCAAAACTGACTCCTAAACAATTATGCTAATCTACCACTTCTGGGTTAGTACTTTTATGTATTGACACTGAAAGGATGAAATATAAAGTTGACTTTTGTAGGATTTGAACCTGGAGTGCAGAAAGCCTGAACAAATAGAGATACATTTAATCCAATGCTATAAATATATATATTTTTTGACATGTATATCAACAGATTAAGGTTTATAAAATAAAATTTGATGCTTTCTCTCAGACATTCTGAATGGCATTGTTTAAGATGATCCAAGATCAACAAATAACAACACTGTTTCCATAACCACCCAAATGAAAATTAGTAACAAAGTCCGGCTACTTACTAAGTTGCTTATGCTACATATTAAGATATAGTTATAAGAAACATATCTTACCTCTTTATACTGGGTATATTTGACTGGGTCTTTTTCAAACACCTCGTAAGTCAGTGACTCCAGGTTGTCCATTAATGGCTGAAAACCAGATTAAACATTGATTTCAAAGAAGAAAGTGGTTGGTTGTTTGAGGTGGCTAAAAACTCTCATTTGCTAGACCTTCTTGTTGATGAGAAAACTGTATTTTTACCTTAATGACTGGAATAGAATTAACAGATATTGTGGCTGAGAGTTGTATTTATGGCTCAAATGGTATTGTGGCTTAGTCTTGAGTGGGGTCAACACTGCTAACACTTTTTACATTAGCAGAAAGCTACAAAATTGTTGGTGAGGAATCTAAGTTGATGTTTACATCAGCTTCAGTACACGACTGGTACTTATTGACTGTTGAGAAGTTAAAGGCAAAGGTGTCTTTAATAAGATTTAAACTCAGAATATAAATATTATAAGTATTCTACTATCATTACAACTACTAATTCTAAGTAGTGAATCACTGCACAAAACCAGAGTCTCACAATTTGATCCTATTCCCATTGCGTCATCAAGGATGGAGCAGACACGCAATACAGGATCTGTGGAAAGTATAAAGCAACCATAGATTATATTGTTTCTGGATGCCTGTAACTAGCAATGACTGAGTACACCCACTGGCAGAAGGTAGTGGTGCATCTGCATTAGAAAATATGCAGGAGTTACAAGATTAAAATGGACGATAAATGATAAAATCATCAGCTAAACATAGTTACTAACATTAATGATATCCCTGACAATATTTCCATCTAGAGAGAGAAAAATTAAAGTCAACAATCCTGACATTGTTATCAAAGATAAGAAACATAATGTAATTTACAGTTCACACTTAGACAAGTTTAACTAGTCTCCCACAAGATTGAATTTCGCAGGAGGTTTTTTGGGTGTTTTAATAATAGGGGCCCTAGTCCTATCATTAAAAGTAACATGAAATAAGGTGTTAGGCTCATTACGTGACACCTTGTCAAGGAAACAGAGATTAGCCACTAGGACATATGCCTTCACATTCTGGAGAAGAGGAAGGATTATACTTACTTGAAGTGGGCATTGCAAATAATCTTCATATCCTTTAGCAAACTGGCTGAGAGCATCAGGTGTGGGGCGGTTCTGAAAGAAAAATAGCACATTCACATTTTCTAAATACAAATTCCACATTATCTATCATTAGTTTATTATGAAAAATATTTAAAAATTATACTTAGAAGAACGTATTTGGATATTACTGGAATTTGTTTGTTCAACAGGTATGACTGTGGTCAAGAAGTTTTCTTCACAACCATGTGGTTGTGGGTTCTATACCACTGCATGACAGCTTGGGCCAACCAATGCCCAGTGAGTCAATTTGGTTGACAGAAACTGGAAGCCTGTCATATATATCTGTGTGTTTGTCTGAGAGAGGGTTGTATTAACAAGTTTCCTTAGAAATTGCTTTCTTTTGTTCATTTGAGTAAATTTGATACTCTTAGACTTATCTTTGTCTCTCCTGAATTCTATCATTCTAAGTGATATATACACACATATATATATAATCAACTCACCTGCCACAGATGATCCAGATATTGGACATATGATGTAATTCCTTTGTCTGTATGACGATTTGCACCGGTCAATATTAATTGGACATCCAACTGGAAATAGAAAACAAAGACATTAATAATTTTAGAGATGACAGACACTAGGTATGTGGTGTGTATATACAACTAGGAGACATTCCTCTGTAGATACCAAAAGGGAAAGGAAAGGAGCTGATTGTTAGGTCAGTCTAAGGAAACTATGTTTCCAATGCTCTTTCCATTGCTGATACTGTCTACAGTTGGTAACTCCTGTCAGAAGGAGGTGGGATTAGAACTCAGAATGCTCAGATACTGCAAAGTATCCCATCAGCCTTTGGACTGGTACATTGTTTATCAACCCTGAAAGAACAAAAGGTAGGATTTGAACATAGATCACAGAGAGTTGAAACAAACACTCTAATGATTTGGCCAATTCACAACCTATTGCAGATACTAGGTGATTTATAGGCACAACAAACTGGGTAACATTTGCTGCCGACACTATGTAAGTGATATGTACATATTAGGTGACATTATATGAACCCATATACAATATGTTTATGTATAATAAACATAAATTTGGTTTTGCTCTGAGTATCTTAAGCTATGATCATATCACAGCTGCCTTGATATCGGTGTAAGAGTGCTGTATACATATATTTCAGAGTTATTACTTATCATCAGTAGTTGCTACTTACACCAAAACACCAAGGTATGAAAGACTTTGTAAACAAACTATTTTTGTTGAAAGCTTATTTATATAGAGAGTGCAAACTGGACTGGCTAGTATTAATCAGAGATAGCACTAACACATGATTTAGAATAAAGGTGTATATGGACGCTTATACAATACGTTTATGTATAATAATAAACATACATTTATACTAATTGTGAATATTTGAAGCTATCATCATATCTCAGCTAGGTTGGTATCGGTGTAAGAGTTCTGTATACATGTATTTCAGAGTTATTACTTTATTGATATAAAGAGGCATGTGGCCTAGCGGTAAGTATGTTGGACTTATGATCATAATGTCGTGGGTCCAAGGGTTCAATTCATGGACTGGGTTGTGTGGTGTGTTCTTCAGCAAAACACTTCATTTCATGTTGTTCCAGTATACTCAGCGGAAAATGAGTACCAGCCATAGCTGGGAGTTTAATCCTGTGATGGACTGGCGTCCTGTCCAAGGGAGAGTCTTGTACTCTCAGTCACTTAATGCCATGGAAACCGGGATGGCAGTGACCAGCTAACAGTGTCATAAAAACGTTGACGTGTGTTTTTAAATAAATAAAAAATAAACAAATATATAAAAACAAAGGTGGTAAGTACCTTGAATAGTTTACGAAGGTAAGACTGGTGAGCACGAGATAAAACTGGATATCCCTTTTTATTAGTTAAAAATAAACTAGTTGACAAAGAAATAGCTTTGATAGGCTCAGATAACCATCGTTCTAATACATCTTCCTCTGGTAGGTCAGCAGTTAATTCTAAGACAATGCCCAGCTTTTTGTTTGGTTCACATAATGTCCGGAATGTGTGCCACCTTTGAAAAGAAGACAAGAATAGGAAAATGATATTTCAAGAAGTATTTGATTATTATCAACCAACTCATTAATCATCCTCATTAAACAACTCTCGTCCACCACTATCTCCATGCCCTGCTCCTCCACCTTTCATGATCATTAAACATTTCCTTCCACCATCATACACTCCCTTGACCATAATTATCTCCATGTATAATCACTATCCCTTTCAACCATCATCACCAATATTTCTCTGCACTGAAGTATTCCCTTCCACCATGAATATTATCAAAACTATTGATCATGTGTTTTGGATATAAAATAGATCCTTTTCTTCTTCACCCATTTATTCCTGAGAGGGTCGTGGGGGCAGAGTCCTCAAACACTTCTTCCAGTAGGTACTGTCAGAAGCAACCGAATCCAACTGATCTGACTGTATCCCCAAGCATGACCAGCTAAGCTCATGGATGTTATTCAACCATCTTGGCAGTGGTGGTGGTGCAGAGAAATATTTGTAATATAAAATAGAAGATGATGTTAATATGTAGCATTTATTTGAGAAAGCTATTGAGGAATAAATGTGGTGAAATGTCAACACATGTCTGATGAGAAGTACTGAACCAGTTTGAGTCTCTTTGAAACTAATAGTCACGTAATTTGACAGGGTTTTTATAACAGTAATATATATATATGTATTGCCTCAGTCCACCATGTAAAGAAATAGTGTTGGTACCATGAGAAAAGCTCCTAGTACATGCTGTAATAAGGTTGATGTTAGGAAGAGCATTCAGCCATAGAAAAACCAAGCCCAAACAGTTCTGTATGAGTAAGACATGGCCACCTGGCCCAGTTAGCATCTTAATATTACAACTCATCTAACCCATACAAACATGGAAAATAGATGTTAAATGGTGATGATAATTAGTTATATATTCACATCTGACATCACTAGTGCAGTTGGTTAAACAGAGATCCTGTTGCTCAAAGGTTAGACTTGAGAAAATCTGTACAAACTGATGATGATGACACTGAACATAGGCAAAAAAATGTTCACTTACCAGTACCAGGTATTGAAATCATGGTGATCTCTGTCAAGTTCATCTATTCCTTCTATAAGGTTTTCTGTTTGGAATTCAGGAGCAATGAGGGGTACTTGGATCCAATATTGCTGAAAGAGGCAAAACAAAAACCACAGTTATGTTACTATTGTCAGAAATATATTACCAAAAAACTGTTATTATTAATATTATTATTTCACAGTAAGAAATAGGATGGTGTGATGTTCATACCTTTCCCAAGAACACTAGTAATGTAAGAAAGAGAGATTACTTAAAACTAGGAATTTAAATTGTGCAGTGGATCTTGCTCTCTAGCTACTTGAGCCATACTTCAGTGAGTTTATCATTATCATTCAAAAAGAGGTTGAGAGAAATCTTCAGTTGTGTTAAAAGCACCTCTTGAGTGTTGGTGACACAATAAAACACATCCAATACATTCTGTAAAGTGGTTGGTGATAGTAAAGGAATCCCAAAGTAGGTCATCACATCTTTGACACAACTGCTCTTCCTATCATCAACCACCTTACAGAGTATACTAGGTGTGTTTTATTGTGTCACCAATACTAGAGCGGATGCTGTCTTTGACACACTGAAGAGTTCTATCAACCATTTTGGCATGGTTTCTTTAACTGGATGCCCTTCCTAACACCAACCATCTTGCAGGATGTACTGGGTGTGTTTTATCATGGCACCAGTACTAAGGAGGTTGTTAATTATTGATTCAATTGAAGTGCCTTCTCTACCCTATAGGGAGGGATAAAAATAAGTATGATGTCATTGATAAGTGACAGTAGGTAGGAGTTGACAATAGTATAGTGTCATAAGTGTGTTTTTTGTGGCACTAGAAAGGTTGTCACTTGTTTGTCTAGAATGAAAAGTCCTCTCAAACCCTATATTGTTGCTGTATGGTGACCAACATTGTAGCCTCTAGTCTCTCTATATTACGTTTATTGGTGGATGAGTATTTTGTTTTATGACAAATCAGTCTGTTCAGTCTTCTGTTATCTACTTTGTGAGGTTCAGATTCTTGAGATCATTCTTCACAACTTCATCCCACATCTCTTTCATAAGTTCTATCTACTTTCAGTGTGCGGCACTTCTTGTTCCCTTTACACACATCACGTGACCACACCAGCGCAAATGACTCTCTTGCATGCTACATTTAATTCCTCTTATTCTCATCTTATACATGATCTGTTGTTTGGATACACTAACATTAAACATCCAGTGTAGCATGCATGCATCACTTCTTTTTACCCTTTGCAGACCTCTTGCATTCAGGTCTTAGAACTTCCACGCTAGTTATTCTACAGTTTTGTTATGAGAGTTAGATCATCAGCATATAGGAGTTCCTATGGACATCCAATCTTCAATTTCTGTTATGGCCTGTAGGACTATAAGGAACAAAAGGGGCTAAGAACAGGACCCTGGAGGATGTCTACCCACAAACTAAATTCATCATTATGCTCATTGTTAATCCTCACTTTGATGGCTGCACCCCTGTACATGGCTTGTATAGTAATAAAAAGGTTATCACATGAAATTATAATGGAAGATTTTAGATAAATACTTTAAATCAAACAGCTTTGTATTATAAAACCAGGGATGGTTCAAGAAGTTTGGTATTGAAAGGGCCAGAGAAACCGTTCCATAGTTGAACTGGAGCCATTTTGGTTACTTACTTGCTGCCAATAAGAATGGATCATATGTGTATTGAGAATGCGGGTCATATTAGTTACTCTACAGTTCTGGAGCTCTATAATCATCACAGGTACACTCAGATATGTTGCCCATGTGAGTTCTTGTTTAAATGCCTGGAAAATAAAAAAAGACTAGATTTCACAAATCTTTCTCGAGCTGAAATTTTATGATGTTGTGCTTAACAAATCAATAAACAATAATAGTGTGGTTATCATTGAATAACTTATGTTGAAATAGACAAACAACTGGTGCAGGGGAAGGTGATGAAATTTCAGACAGAAAGATGTGCTGCATGAGTATAGTGTGCTGGTTGAAGACATGTGGTAGTTTAACCCTTTAGCATATACATTACTCCATATTTACTATTGTATTTTCACAGTAAACACATTATTTCACATAATATCAAATCTATGGGATTTTGAAATTATGTATTTTGGGAACAATGCCTTAACGTCAGTATGAGGGGCTGATTATGGCTGGTTTGAACATGTTGTATAGCAGATGTGAATTGGTTGAGTCGTTAGAAGATCAGATAGAATGCTTTGCAGTATTTGTTTCGGCTCTCTGCTTTCTGAATTCAAATTCTGCTGAAGTCAACTATGCCTTTCATCTTTTTGAGGTCAATAAAAAAAGTACCAGTCCAGTATTGGGGGACAATTCTTCCTCTATATCTCTTTCTCACTTCCTCATTTGCTCTCCTTCTATGGAAGAAAGCAGCTGCATTTAGACCTCTTTTCAAACTCAAGCAGATCAATGTCTTGCTGATAGTACTTCAAACAATGAGAAAATGCCTGCCAGTGATGGTCAATGCAGCTCTGTCCTCTGACACGGAGGACAGAATTGCAGAGTGATATGGAGAAGGAAATGTGATATAAACTATGAAAAGGAGAAGAAAGTGATTAAAGATAAAAACACGGGAGAGGAGAGAATGACAGAGAATTGCAAGTTTGATGAATGGTTGGAAAAATTATTTAGAGTAGAATCTGGGAGGTGAGACTGAAGAAGTTTGAGTGAACAAGAACACACACATAAATGATCGAGTATGTATGGTGGGTTGGATATACCACTTCCTAGTCAATATGAATATCAGTGTTGTAAACAAATAAACATTGAGGGTTGGTGATAGGAAGGGCATCCAACTACAGGAAACCTGCCAAACAAAGTATTGGGAAGACTCTTCAGCTATGCCAAAGACATGACAACTTCTCTAGTGTTGGTGATCTGCATGATAAAAACATTCAATACACTCTATAAAGTGGTTGGTGATAAGAACATCCAGTTATAGAAAACCTGGGAAGATTCTTCAGCTATGTCAAAGACACCTTCCCTAGAGTTGGTGCCATTATAAAATGTACTTGGTAGTGTATTGTATGTCATGTCTCAGGCCCACCTAGAAATCAGGGGCTCCACTTGAGTGCTGACATGTCTGACTGTTGCTAGCAGGGAAAACAGACGTACAATGATAATGATAATATTACATGCAAAAATATAATTTGAGTCTTTAGCAGTTCTCACTAACCTGTTCTGAATTTCTCCGAATTTCTTCATTAAGAGAATCAGTCTGTAGCCAGGGAGAAATCTTTAAGCCAATAAACATACTCCAATCTACAATAAAAGCAGGAAAGAATGATTGGATAAAAATACTGAAGGACATCTGCTTCATGAAAAAATGAATAGTAAAGGAATTAAATATTGAAAACAAAGCCACCCATGGAAGAATCCAATAATTATAGTCGCTCAAGCTGTGGTAGAGGTGGCATAGATAGAATAGATAATTTAAGGTATATAAACCAGTACCATACCATTCTGAGATCAATTCCTGCTGTCATCATCACTGAGCTTCATAAAATTAAGTACCAGTAATATACTAGAGTCAATTTAAACAACTATATCTCCTCCTCTTACAAAACTTCACCTTGTACCTAAGATATCATCACAGTTAACCATTTAGTATTTACATTACTCTATACATACTATTATATTTTCACGGTAAAGGCTTTACCTCACATAATTATCTCACATGATATCAAATATATGAGATTTTGATATTATTTATTGAGAACAATACCTTAACGTCTGTATGAACGGCTGGTTATGGCCGGTTTGAACAGAAAGAGGTGAGAGAATTCTGGCCAGATACAGCTGGTTTAAATGAACCATCATGCAATAAAGGAGATAATGTCAGGCTATCAAATTATTATTTAAATAAATGATGATGATGATGAAATACCATGATTTGATATATGTGATTGGAGATAAAAGAGGGTAAGAGAAGGAGATAACTTTTCTAGATAATCAATATCTTAGAGAGTGTTTGGCAATTATACAGTAAATTAACTCTTTTAGCGATATGGATTTTTTAACAAAAACACTACAGGTTAATTGTTAGAAATAATAGAAAGTGTATTACACTTTTAGGCTGATATATCACCTGTGAAGTGTTTTTGATTACATTGAAGAGAACATAAACTCATTAATTGAAGAAAAAAAATTGATAAAAAGAGTATAAATTATAATATAAAAGAATTGCTTTTCTTACCATGGCTACTAAGTACAAGGTCAGATCTTGTGAGAGGGCCAGTTCGCTTTTTACTGGGTCCACGAACAAATTCACGTTTGTAGCGAGGATTCACAACAGGGATGCACAAAAAATCAAAACTGGAAGATAGAAATATGTAAATATGAGGAGAGAAGATTCTCATTTGTATTTGAAAATAAATTATGAAATTATATATGTGAGAATGGGATGGAAAAAGTTCAGGGAGTTACTACTTCTACTAGCTACAAAAGGTTTTTTCCTCAAAATGAAGGGCAGATTATATGAAGCGTGTATACAAGCAGCAATGTTGCATGGTAGTGAGACTGAGGCACTGTGTGTAGAGGATCTGCGAAGATTGGAAAGAAATGAAGCTGGTATGCTTCGATGTATGTGTAATAGTAATATACATGAACAGTAAAGCATAAATAAACTGAAAGAGAAACTAGGCATAAGAGGGATGAGATGCAGTGGAGAGGAGATTGCAGTGGTATGGACATGTGATGCATATGAAAGATGACAGCTGTATAAAAAGTGCAGAGTGCTCAAAGTTGATGGTAGATATGGTGTAGGAAGACTTGGGATGAGGTGATAAAGGCTGACCTTGTATAATTGCACCTCTCAAAGGTGATGACACAGGAGATCTCTGGTGTTATGCAGTAATACAGAAGATCCACCTTCTCATGTGCACAGGTTAAATCATACATCTAGTATGCACCACTTACCCCTACATCCCCCACTTCCCACGCCCTAACACCCTACCCATCACCCATATTCCTACCTCCACCCCTAAGCCTCCCACCCTAGATCTACCTCTCCAATCCCCACTGCAAAGTGGTCGTTTTGATGCCATGACAAAAAGCGCTCAGTCCACACTATAAAATGGTCATATTGGTGACATGTCATACAGCGGCCAGTCTGCATTATAAAGTGGACATGTAGGTGTCGAGACAAAAGTGGCCAGTTTACACTGCAAATGTGGTTGGCATTAGGAAGGGAATCCAATCATAGAAACTAAGCCCAAATCAGTTCTGCATTAGCTAGACAGTCATCTGATCTGGCTTGGGACAACTCATCTAACCCATGCTAGTGTGGAAAAATAGATGTTAAATGATGATGGTGATATATATATATATAGACATAGATTTTATCCTCATCAGAGGACGTGACAGATGGACGGTCGTAAACACAAAAGCCTTCCCTAGTGAGGAATGTACATCCCAACATAGCTTAGTTGTCAGTGACCTCACGGTCAGAACTAGACGAGCCCTGAAACAGAGGCCAACCTGGAGAAGAAAGATCTGGAAGCTGAAAGTCCCCTCAACCAGTAACAGATTTAAAGATATTTTACTCAACGCCTACGACAGTAAAGAAGAACAGATAGAGACATTTAACGTAGAAGAGAACTGGGAGTTCCTAAAAATTAACTTACTAGAGGCGACGGATGAGGTTTGTGGCTGGAGTAAGACCTCAAGCAGGAGGAGAGTGACTTGGTGGTGGAACAATAAGGTAGATGAAGCAGTCAAGGCCAAGAGACAGGCATGGAAAGAATGGAAGAACGGGGGGAGCAGGGTACATTACATAGAGACCAAGAGGGAAGCTAGGCGACAAGTATACTTAGCTAGGAGGGAAGCAGAGGATAGAAAATTCAAGCATGTTTTACAACGTGAGGACCAGAAACAGGAGGTATTCAAGATTGCGAGGCAGTGTGTCAGAGATAGTTGTGATGTCATTGGAGAGAAGTGTATCCGGAATGATAAAGGTGAGCTTGCCCTCACAAGTGCTGAGAAGAAAGATGCATGGAAGAGTCATTATGATAGATTACTAAATGAGGAGAATGCATGGGAAGAAGAGACCCTACGCCACGTAGACCCTATAGAGGGACCAGCAGTACAAGTCAGCGGCAGCGTAGTAAGTAAGGCAATCAGAGATATGAAGATAGGGAAGGCAACCGGTCCATCGGGTATAGCTGCCGAGATACTGAAGGCATCTGGGTCTGTAGGTCACACTATAACCACACGTATCGTTAACCAGGTAATACTAGAGGGGGCCATACCAAAAGATTGGTGCAGTAGCATCATTGTCAACTGCTACAAAGGTAAAAGCGATGCACTAGATAGAGGAAACTATAGAGGTATAAAGTTGATGGACCAGGTCATGAAAGTAACAGAAAGAGTTATAGCACAGCTGATTAGGGACCGGGTGAATATAGACGAGATGCAATTTGGGTTTGTACCAGGGAAAGGCACCACTGATGCCCTCTTCCTTGTGAGGCAATTACAGGAAAAGTACCTAGCTAAAAGTAAGCCACTCTACTTGGCATTTGTCGACCTTGAGAAAGCCTTTGACAGAGTTCCACGTGCAGTAATCTGGTGGGCTCTTAGAAAACTAGGAGTAGATGAATGGCTTGTGAAAGCGGTACAAGCCATGTATAGGGGAGCAGTCAGCAAAGTTAGGATTGGCAATGAGTATAGCGAGGAATTTAGCGTACAGGTTGGGGTCCACCAGGGCTCTGTTCTTAGCCCTCTCCTGTTCATCATAGTCCTGCAGGCAATAACGGAGGAGTTTAAGACCGGATGCCCATGGGAACTCCTGTATGCTGATGACCTCGCACTCATAGCTGAATCTATGGTAGAACTAGAGAATAAATTCCAAACCTGGAAGCAGGGACTAGAGAGAAAGGGCCTCAAAGTCAACATGACAAAGACTAAGGTCCTTATAAGTAGACGAGAAAACAGAACCCAGATCCCCTCAGGGAAATGGCCTTGCTCAGTATGTAGGAAAGGTGTAGGTAGGAACTCCATTCTCTGCCCCAAATGCAAACAATGGGTACACAAGAGATGTAGCGGGATCTCAGGAAGCTTAATTAAGAATGTAGGATTCACATGCAGCAGCTGTGCTGAAACAGCAAGCAAACAGCCACAGGAAACAAGTACCACCAATCTCTGGGAGGGCCCTGTAGAAACAGTAGACAGCTTCTGCTACCTAGGTGACCGAATTAGCAACGGAGGTGGGTGCTCAGAAAGTACAATAACTAGGGTAAGAACGGGATGGAAGAAGTTTAGGGAACTACTACCACTGCTAGCTGCAAAAGGCTTCTCCCTCAGAATGAAAGGCAGACTGTATGATGCGTGTATCCGAACAGCGATGTTGCATGGTAGTGAGACCTGGGCGCTGAAGGTGGAAGACTTACGTAGATTAGAGAGAAACGAAGCCTGCATGCTCCGATGGATGTGTAACAGTAATATACGTGAACGACAAAGCATAAAGGAATTGAGAGAGAGACTGAGCATAAGAGGAATCAAATGCTGCGTGCAGGAGAGGCGGTTACGCTGGTATGGACATGTGATGCGTATGAAGGATGACAGCTGCATAAAAAGGTGCAGAGCACTAGAAGTTGATGGAAACCGCGGAGTGGGGAGACCCAAGATGACTTGGGATGAGGTGATAAAAGCCGACCTTACCCAACTACACCTCTCAAAGTCAATGACACACGACCGTGACTTCTGGCGTCACGCAGTAATACAGGGTACCCGACCTCCCATGGGTACATGCTGAAGCATATAAACAATATGCCCCCCCCCCCCCCCCCCCGCAAGGTGGTCGTGGAGGTGCCACGGCAAAAAAGCACCCAGCCCACACTGTAAAGTGGACGTGTAGGCGCCACGAAAAAGCACCCAGCACTCACTGTAAATGAGGTTGGTGTTAGGAAGGGCATCCAGCTGTAGAAATCAAGCCAGATCAGTTCCTGTATGAGCAAGGCATGGTCAGCCGACCAGACACTGCCCACAACAGGACAACCCGTCTAACCCATGCTAGCGTGGAAGAACGGACGTAAAACGGTGATGATGATGATGATGATGATGATGACATACACAAATGAGCAACCTGTCATATATTCCATATTTGTCATGGATTCTATGGCTGGATGCCTTTCCTTATGCTACAACCTTACAGGGTGTACTGGGTATATTGTTTTGCGGCACCAACTTTACAGGGTGTAATGGGTGTATTTTAATTATTCCACCAACACTCGAGAAGTTGTCACATGTTCATCCAGACAGAAGGGTTTTCTTAAACTCTATATTGTCACCAGTATATTACCAATACTCTAGCCTCTGGTTTTTCACTACATTTACTTTTTTTCTTGCAGTGATATAGGTGGGCAGGTCTTTTATTTTATGGCATATCTCCTGTCAGCTCAGTTCTGTGTCATCTTTTTCATGAATTTCAGTTTCTAGAGGTCATTCTTCACAACAACATCCCATGTCTTCCTAAGTCTCCTTGTTCCCTAGGATCCATACACTACACTCTGTGAAGTGATTAGCAATAGGAAGGGTATCCAGCTGTAGAAAACACCAAACATGAGCGAGAAGTGATCTCCAGCCTGCCTCATATGAGGGCAATAACTGAATAAATATTGGCTTGGACCATAACAGCCCATGCTATGGAAAATAGTATTATGTTAGGAAAAACTGAAAGTTCAAGAGGGAGAGTTGACCACACGAGGAATAAGCAGAATTTGAGATTGTAAGAAGTCAAACATAACTTGAGGACACATTGAGAGATCTAACTAATGAAATCCCAGGTGAAATAGTTTTATCAATCCACCATCATCATTTAACATCCATTTTCCCCACCTAACAAGGTTGGATGAGTCTTCACAGACCAAGTCAGTATTTAAGTGAAGCTACTGACATTCAGATGAACCAAGGGCTTACATGTTCCCACACTCTACCAAGTGCATTTTATCCTGGCACCAGCACTAAGGAGGTCGTCATGTCTTTGATATAGCTGGAGTCCACCAAACTCTTTGTTAGCAAGTTTTCTATGGCTAGATGCCTTACCTATCATCATCATCATTTTACGTCCGCTTTTCCCTGATTCAGGCTTGATTTGTACAGCTGGATGCCCTTCCTAACACCAACCTCATTTACAGTGAGTGCTGGGTGCTTTTTTCCGTGGCGCCTACACATCCACTTTTATAGTGTGGGCTGGGTGCTTTTTTGCCGTGGCACCCCCACAACCACTTTGCAGTGGAATGATAGAGAACCTGTCCTATCATCTCATTTCTACAGCTGAGTAAACTGGAGCATGTGAAATAAAGTGTCTTGCTCAAGGAAACAACACATCACCCGGTCTGAGAATTGAGCTCACAACCTTTCAATTGCAAGGCCAATGCTCTAACCACTAAACCATGTGTGAATATAACCAGATGATGAATATAACCAGAACCGTTACAGACATCCAGACAGAGATGTTATAAACTGAAATGAAACTGTTTACTTATGTTCATCCTATATTTCTAGAGAGATATACCTCAACTGGACTAGCTGTATCTCCACAGTAGAAACTAAAACTGAAGACAGCATTGAATGAGCCATCTTATGAAATGCATTCAAGCTTTAACTATTTGTAGCTTTACAGGACTGTAATTAATTTAATTACAACTATTCAGGAGGGATACCTGGATATAACCTAGGCATTCTAAGTAATTGTACATTCCAGTTTATATCCCAATTTATCACCTCACAAAGAATATATCTCTTACTTTAAACAGTCCCATTTTAGTTAACAATGAAATATAAGATACCCCACTATCATCCTCACAATTTAACGTCTATTTTCCATACTTGCAGGAACTGAGGCTAGACTGGTCAGGTGATTACATCTAGCTTGTACACTCAGTCTTTGACTTGGTTTCTATGGCTGGGTGCCCTTCCTAACACCAACAACTTTGCATCATACACTGGGATCAATTTTATGTGACTCTGAAACTACCACCTTACAGAGTGAACTGGGTGATTTTTTCATGGTACCAACACTATCACTTGATAGTGTGGATTGGATGCTTGAAACTAATCAGGTAATAATGACAGTGGAGAAAATCATAGTAAAACTTGTACAAACAACTTGAATTTACAGATGGCGAATTGGTAGAGTTTTTAGAACATGGGCTGGACGAGACATTTTGAGGCAAATTTTCTATGGCCAGATGCCCTTCCAAATGCTAAACCAAAAGTATTGGATAATGTATGTAGAATGTGGTAGAGTAACAATATCTTGTCCGAAGAAGTTGAAAATAATTAGAATGAGGCCTCAAAGAAAGAGGCTAGGTTGAATGAAATACAGTAGTTACTTATTTAATCTGTATATTAAGGTGAGGTAAGAGGAGACTTCTCTCCACACAGACAAGTCATAGATAAGCCACTACTCTATGGAGTGGTCTATACAAAGGATGTAGTACTATACACTTACTGTGGTGTGACCAGTTACAGGAGTATAGTACTATACACTTACTGTGACCAGTTGCAGGAGTATAGTATTATACACTTACTGTGGTGTGACCAGTTACAGGAGTATAGTATTATACACTTACTGTGGTGTGATCAGTTACAGGAGTATAGTATTATACACTTACTGTGGTGTGACCAGTTGCAGGAGTATAGTATTATACACTTACTGTGGTGTGACCAGTTACAGGAGTATAGTATTATACACTTACTGTGGTGTGACCAGTTACAGGAGTATAGTACTATACACTTACTGCGGTGTGACCAGTTGCAGGAGTATAGTATTATACACTTACTGTGGTGTGACCAGTTGCAGGAGTATAGTACTATACACTTACTGTGACCAGTTGCAGGAGTATAGTACTATACACTTACTGTGGTGTGACCAGTTGCAGGAGTATAGTACTATACACTTACTGTGGTGTGACCAGTTACAGGAGTATAGTATTATACACTTACTGTGGTGTGATCAGTTACAGGAGTATAGTATTATACACTTACTGTGGTGTGACCAGTTGCAGGAGTATAGTACTATACACTTACTGTGGTGTGACCAGTTACAGGAGTATAGTATTATACACTTACTGTGGTGTGACCAGTTGCAGGAGTATAGTACTATACACTTACTGTGGTGTGATCAGTTACAGGAGTATAGTATTATACACTTACTGTGGTGTGACCAGTTGCAGGAGTATAGTACTATACACTTACTGTGGTGTGACCAGTTACAGGAGTATAGTATTATACACTTACTGTGGTGTGACCAGTTGCAGGAGTATAGTACTATACACTTACTGTGGTGTGACCAGTTGCAGGAGTATAGTACTATACACTTACTGTGGTGTGACCAGTTGCAGGAGTATAGTACTATACACTTACTGTGGTGTGACCAGTTGCAGGAGTATAGTACTATACACTTACTGCGGTGTGACCAGTTGCAGGAGTATAGTACTATACACTTACTGCGGTGTGACCAGTTACAGGAGTATAGTATTATACACTTACTGCGGTGTGACCAGTTACAGGAGTATAGTACTATACACTTACTGTGGTGTGACCAGTTGCAGGAGTATAGTACTATACACTTACTGCGGTGTGACCAGTTGCAGGAGTATAGTACTATACACTTACTGTGGTGTGATCAGTTACAGGAGTATAGTATTATACACTTACTGTGGTGTGACCAGTTGCAGGAGTATAGTATTATACGCTTACTGTGGTGTGACCAGTTGCAGGAGTATAGTACTATACACTTACTGTGGTGTGATCAGTTACAGGAGTATAGTATTATACACTTACTGCGGTGTGACCAGTTACAGGAGTATAGTATTATACACTTACTGTGGTGAGATCAGTTACAGGAGTATAGTATTATACACTTACTGTGGTGTAACCAGTTACAGGAGTATAGTACTATACACTTACTGTGGTGTGACCAGTTGCAGGAGTATAGTACTATACACTTACTGTGGTGTGACCAGTTGCAGGAGTATAGTACTATACACTTACTGTGGTGTGACCAGTTACAGGAGTATAGTACTAAACACTTACTGTGGTGTGACCAGTTGCAGGAGTATAGTACTATACACTTACTGCGGTGTGACCAGTTGCAGGAGTATAGTACTATACACTTACTGTGGTGTGATCAGTTACAGGAGTATAGTATTATACACTTACTGTGGTGTGACCAGTTGCAGGAGTATAGTATTATACGCTTACTGTGGTGTGACCAGTTGCAGGAGTATAGTACTATACACTTACTGTGGTGTGATCAGTTACAGGAGTATAGTATTATACACTTACTGCGGTGTGACCAGTTACAGGAGTATAGTACTATACACTTACTGTGGTGTGACCAGTTGCAGGAGTATAGTACTATACACTTACTGTGGTGTGACCAGTTGCAGGAGTATAGTACTATACACTTACTGCGGTGTGACCAGTTGCAGGAGTATAGTACTATACACTTACTGCGGTGTGACCAGTTACAGGAGTATAGTATTATACACTTACTGTGGTGTGACCAGTTGCAGGAGTATAGTATTATACACTTACTGTGGTGTGACCAGTTGCAGGAGTATAGTACTATACACTTACTGTGGTGTGACCAGTTGCAGGAGTATAGTATTATACACTTACTGTGGTGTGATCAGTTACAGGAGTATAGTATTATACACTTACTGTGGTGTGACCAGTTGCAGGAGTATAGTACTATACACTTACTGTGGTGTGACCAGTTGCAGGAGTATAGTACTATACACTTACTGTGGTGTGACCAGTTACAGGAGTATAGTATTATACACTTACTGTGGTGTGACCAGTTGCAGGAGTATAGTATTATACACTTACTGTGGTGTGACCAGTTGCAGGAGTATAGTATTATACACTTACTGTGGTGTGACCAGTTGCAGGTGATATAATTCTGTACACTTAGTGGTGTGGTCAGTTGCAGGTGATATAATTCTGTACACTTACAGTGGTGTGGTCAGTTGCAGGTGATATAATTATGTACACTTACAGTGGTGTGGTCAGTTGCAGGTGATATAGTACTGTATACTTACTGTACAGGTGATACAGTACTGTACCGTGGTCAATTACAGGTAATGCAGTACTATACACTTACTGTAAGTGATCAATTACATACAGGTAATACAATAATATACACTTACTGAACGGCGGTCTGTTGCCGGCGATCAATTACTCTTAAGTAGATCTCTATATAGCTACAATGTGTAGTATACAAACATATATTACTGAGATTACTCTTTGTTGCTATTCTGAGTTCCGCATATTATCGCTGATCACACAATATAGTTAGTATATTAAATTATCTACAGAAGATACATTTTCTTTTTTCGTCTAATCACAAAGTAAATTGGACTATACTGTAACAAGTGTGAAAATACGATTATTAGTTCCCTATAAATATATTGGCTCAACTGAAATTGAATTTCTATTTTAGCGAATGGTGAATCAAAGTTTTTTTTTTTCTGAGATAGATATATGCAACTTGGTTAATTATGTGACAGAAACCCGTTCCTTACATCCCCAGACCGATAATGAAGACAAAGCTGGACGACAAAATCAAAATCTTAAAATTATGGAGGAATCACAACCACAAGAATTTAATTTTATTATTTACGTTTTTTTTATTATTATTTGTAAAATATTGATTTCTAGAATCTAAACATGCTAAAGTTTGAACTGGAAGTGTTCTAAAGGATTAGCTCCGATAGAGCAGACATATAGTCGAAGACTTTTCAGCCGTGACCACCTCATCTTGTTTTCAGACATTGTGTACATAGGAATACGTTATTTCAACATGTACTTCTTTTTCTAAGAACGGCAGTATCTGTAATCTGAAAGATTTGACTGCTATATATAGAAGCTTGAGCGTCAACATAAAAATTAGCTCGTGTAGTAAAGGTATTTAGAGTTGGTTAAATTAACAAAAAAAAAACATGCGATGATGAAGATAATTTTGAAACGAAAATGTCACAGTAAAATGGACGAAACTAGGAAGAGGAAAGTAAAACATAAAGAGAGTGAGGAAAATAACTGGATACTTGTCTCAATGGAAAATTGATCTTACCCTGACTTGCAAGAACTATCAAGAACAGTATTAATATCTGGACAACAATTAAAGTCCCGAGCACAAGAAACACGTGCAACTGAGTTGGCCATGATGAAGGTGGAACAAAAGTTGAGAAGGGACTAAATGTGTCAATAGATCCGGGCACTTTGTTCTCCAACACCACCATATAGAGAAGACATACACAGCACAGATCCTGTTGTCCTAACCCCTTGTTATTTTACGATTGCTGTGATACATTATTTAAAGCTAAATTTATTAGACACTATGTAATATATTTTCTATATTCTGCATTTTATAGTCTAGACTTCATTTTCCCCTTTTTTGCTGTCCCCTCAAAATCAATTTACTGAACATGACATAATATCAACATTCATTCCGTGCTCCTGTTTTAGCACTTTCTTTACCTAACCGTCCGTAAACTGCTCGGATTTAGCTATTTATATCAACATCCAATATCAATGAATTTCGTTACTCTGTTAGCGGTGATAACATGTAAATTTACTAAACACATTTTTGCAACCCAAAGTTTGTGTTCTGTGAATTTTGGGGCTATTTTTAAAAATCTCATTTAAAAATTTTTTATGCCTGTAAACGTTCGTTTTTCTTTTTAATTATCACTATTATTAAATCTTTCAGATTTAATAATAGTGACTTCTAATTTGACTGACTTTTAAATATAGATAATTGTATGAAGCATATCAAATGTTAGTCCGTCTTACTGTATTATATTAACGGCTTAATACATAAACGCCCCTTACTGCTGCTAATCTGTTCCTATTCAACTGATACAACAGAATTCCAGCGAAGATTTTTTTACAAAGATAAACATGTCGTACTGTTGCCGAAATTTGATACCAACTAAAGAGGCAGCTTGGAAACTTTGGTGAGGAATGTAGGAAGGAAGAGAATATTTATTATTTCGTTTATTTCCTCTAACCCTAATTTGCACAGTTCTAAAAGCAGAAAAGAATCCATTTCTGGCTTTTTCAAAATTCCTTTTAAAGAAAGTATAGGATTAGATTATTTAAAGTTTACAGTAGAATTAGTATAAAACTTTTGTAAGTAAAAATAATATTTGAAAAATTAGATAGAATCTGTGTTCACAAACAATAGAAAAATAAATTTGATCTAAAATAAATTTAATGTGAGCACAACAGTTAAATGTGAAAAACACTGGAAGTGGAATTTGGTAGACAGAAACTTCTAGTGGGTCCTGTAAGAAGCAACCATCTCCAAGCTCATCTTCCACTGGGTCTCCTGCTGGTTGGTTTTGCCCATAGAATCTGTCTAGTATTAACCACATGCCCATAGTATTGGAGCTGTGATTTCTCAATTTGGAGAAGCAGTGGCTCTCCAAGCTATACTCTATCAAGTAACATTACTCCAAAGACCCTTTGGAGGAACCCCATTTGGCCACTTGTATTTGTGATCATATTCTTTTGGTCATTACCCAAGATTCATGACCATAGGTAAGGGTTGGCATAAATACTGAATTGAAGATAGTGAATTTGGCTTTTATGCCTACCTCCCCTCTTCTCAATGCTGATGCAGGCGCATTACTGCACCAGCTCCAGCAATTCTTGCACTTAATTCAGCCTCCTGCCTTCCATCACTTGTGAACATGGCCCTGAAGATACCTGCTTCAGTGAAACTGCATTTACATGCGCAGGCTTCCTTGAGAGGACGAGTGTCTGTTTTCAAAGCACTTATTTTCATTCCATCCATGCAGTATTCGGCATCAAACCCACCGAGTGCAAGTCGGAGATTACGTTCTGATGAGTTAAGTAACACCATGTCGTTTGCAAATTCCAGCTGGCTGATTTTACACCCGCCAATCATGATACCACTTCCAACCTGACTGCCTATGTCAATCCTGTTCATTATTGTATTGTAGTACCAGTAATACACTGAGATAATTGCTGGCCTTGTGTCAAAAGTAGAAGCAATTATTGTATTGTACTTATTTTATTATGTTTTGTGTAATTAAAATAAACAAGCAAAGTATATAATATTTTTCAAAAATTTAAGAATTGTCCAACAATTTTTTTGCGGGGTGGGGGTGCAGCTGAAGCCCCCCACCCCCACCCAGCAATACACTACTGTATAGCATCATTATGATTAGAGCTTCATCATCACTATAGCATCACCATCATTATTATAACGGTGGATTGGCAGTATCGGTAGAGGGTCGGACGCCATGCTTTCCAGCGTGGTTACGTCCCTTTACCATCTGAGTTCAAATCCCGCCGAGGTTGACTTTGCCTTTCATCCTTACGGGGTCGATAAAATAAAGTACCAGTAATACACTGGGATAATTGCTGGCCTTGTGCCTAAAGTAGAAACAATTATTATAACATCATCATTAGAACACCATCAGCACTAACATCTTTCCTATTTTGGAATTGAAATTTATTTAACTTGTTATTTAAAACCCAAGATTATGAAGAACTGTAATAATTCTATATTATTTACTGTATTATCAATAAATCATCATTTTGCATCAGCTTTCCATGTTGGCATAAATATAATTATTAAATTACTTTTTATAACTTATTTATCCCCACCTCTTCCTCTTCTTCCTTTCCTTGTTTTTCTCTTGTATTTTCTTTGTTTTGTTTTTTTATCTTTTTTTTTCTATTTTTCTCCCTTTTCTGCTTATTTTTCTTCTGTCTCTTCAACTTATTATTTTCCTTATACACCTTTCTTTTCTTTGCCTGTCACATCTTAAGTGATTCTTAAAATTTAACCCACCACCAACTATCTAAATGCAAAATATTTACTACAATCTTCTCACGTGTAAATCCTCACCATCTTCACTTCTTTTATGAAAAAATATAAATATCTGCAAACTTTGTATTTCAATCATTGATTGAATAGTTGCATTGAGGTCCCAGTCAACCTAATATGATCATACCCTTGACTCTATTACAGGAATCCTTTCATCAGTAAATGTTTGTTGCCATTTATGAATCTATACTTTAACAACCCTATCATTAACATTTATAACTATATTATTTAAAAGTATAATAATTGCTACACTATTAATAAAATGTTCAGCTGAGACCACATTTAAATACTGCTCTCACATCTGGGGTCATACTGCTGCTGTAAAAAGCCACTCAGTAAATTGATGTAAAGTCACTAAGTAACACACCTTAGCTCTTAATCCACAGATATGGTGTCTCCTCCTCATTGTTACAATGGTCTCTACTCCTTGGAGCTTTCTGAACTCTTGCCACTGCCACTCAAGCACTCATGACTCATTTGTCTCTCCTTTCATTACCCATGTTGTGTCCAACCCACTGGGCCCTGCACTAACCATTATATCCAGGCCTTCCTGCTCAGAATGTTAGTCATCTGGACATTCTTTTCCTGTTTATATTATTCCCAAACATGTGAACCTGCAAGAGTATAAACAGACCGTCGATGGTATAGATCTCTTTGGTATTGAGGGGCTTCTGAAGGCCATGGGTATTATACTTTCCTCCTCCTCCTCCTTATAATAATGAAATTATTGTGTACAGTGCTCAGGTGCACTATAACTCATCAAAGGTGCATGTATAGTACATAGAATAATGTACAAATGTCAGGAAAATGAACAGTGTACGAGTCATGAAATACATGTGTGCGTGTAAATGGAGGGGGAATATCAGGTATAGTGTTGGCAAATCTCAGGAAGCATGGAGGTTTTAAAGGATGCAGTGTCTCGACAGCTAACAACTGATGCAGGCAGTTTGTTCCATGCTTCAGCAACTCTGAGTGTGAAAAAATGTTTCCGAAACTCATGGGAGCTGTTCTGTTTTCTGATTTTGTAGGCATGTCCACGTGTGTTAGACATGGAAAAAAAAAATGTGCCCAGGGTTGTTGGCAAGATGGTTAATAATTTTGTGGGTGTTTATCAAGTCAGTTGCCAGACGTCGGAGCTTCAATGTCTCCATGCCCAGGGAAGCAAGGCATTCAGAGTATGGTAGATGCCTGATAGAGGGTATTTGCTTGGTTGCACGTCTCTGAACAGTTTCCAGGCGGTCAATGTTCTGAGCAAGATTCTGGGGATGCAAATTCTAAGTGTGGCTGCACCATAGCTATATACAGCTTTAAATAGATAGCTGGAGAGCGACTGATAAAGGTCTTGCTGAGTGATGCTAAGACACCCTCGGCCTTCTTGACAATTTTAGAGATGTGCTTCGTCCAACGCAAATCGCTGCTGACAGTAATACCCAGGTTACGTTCACAAGAAGACTTCTTGATATTAGTGTTGTGGAGGGAGTATGTGGATGCTGGATTTTTCCTCCCAAAATGCATGGTGGTACACTTGTCCACAGCCAACTTGAGTTGCCAGTCCATGATCCATCGTTACATTGTGTCCAGGTCAGATTGCAGGAAAAATATATAATGTTCAGGATCTGTCCTTTTATCTCAAGGTACAGCTTGATGTCATCTGCATATTTCAGCACTGTGGCATTCTTTAAGTTGGCATCTATGTCATTAATATATGCCACAAACAAAAGTGGGCGAAGAACAAATCCCTGTGATACACCAGATGACATCTCATATGGTGAGGAATGCTGTCCTAGAACCATGACTACCTCTCTTCGACTGAGAATGAAGGACTTCAACCAGTTAAAAAGATAATCCTTCACACCCATTGCAGAGAGATTTGCCATAAGTTGTGTGGCACAGAATTGAAAGCTTTAGCAAAGTCAAGGTAAACAACATTCACCCATGAGCTGCCATCAGTGATCCGGGTGATGTCTTCAAGAAAGTTGATCACAGCAGCTGGAGTTAGGGATAAATACAAATTGTGAGGGCTGGATAAGACAGAGTTTCAGAAGTTCAAAAGTGTTTCTCTGACACAGGATTCCATCAGTTTGGCAATGCAGCTAGTAAGACTGACCGGACAATAGTTGACAGGTGATGTGCGGTCACCCTTTTTGAACAGAGGAATGACACTGGCACTTTTCCACTGTTCTGGAGTAGCACCATTATTCAGACAGAATTGTAAGAAGTGGATAGCTGGTGCAGAAGGAGGTACCCACCACGTTTGAGAAGCAGGTACATAAGACCAGAAGAGGCATGGTTACATTTATTTTTAAGGTGATGTCGCAGCATTGCAGGTGTAAATTCCATAGTTGTAATAGAATCCGATGTCAGAGGTGGTGGAGATGGTGCACTCTGGTCTTCTTCCTGAGAGGGTCGTTAGAATAGAGTCCTCAGACATGCTTCCAGAGGATCCTATCAGGAGCAACTGCCTCCAATTGATTCGGCAAGACCAACTGAGCTCATAGATGTTATCCAACCATCAGGCTCGTGGTCTGCCTATGGGTCTCCAGCCAGATGGCTTTACCCATATAATCTGTCCAGCGAATATTTCCTGAGACATTCTGACCACATACCTTTAGTTTTGGAGCTGGGATCACTCTACCTGGAGTGACTCTTTGATCTCCTAACTACACACCTTGTTGAGTAACATTACTCCAAAAACCATTCGGAGGAACCTGCAAATCTACTAAGTAAAAAAAAAAATTAATGTAGTATCATTACTGTAATATCAATAAATACTGTATTGTAAATAAATATAATTTCATATAATAATTATGTTGCTCTTTACGATCCGAGTTCAAATGCTGACACGGTTAGCTTTGCCTTTCATCCTTATGGGGTTGATAAAAATAAACTACCAGTAATGCACTAAGGTCGATTTAATTGACTTTCCCCTTCCCCAAAATTGTTGGCCTTGTGCCTAAATCAGAAACCAATAATTATATTTTCAATAACTATACTGGATTACAATAATTATAATAACTATAACATCAATAGATATACCCCTTGTTCAAATTTGTGTTCGTTTGCCTATGTTAGAAATCATTTTTCTTTTCTTCAATAAGTTTTTATTTATAACAAAAAATAGGTGGGGGGAGAAAATTAATTTTATGTTCGAGCAGATGCAACCTCTGACCTGATATTTGGAGTTACTTCCCTTACAGCCTGTTGTCTTTTTATTAATGTTGTCAACATGGAGATGGTATGCTGCCTCCTTTGTTCTATCTCCATCCTAATATTAACTGCAGTCTTGCATTTTATGTTCCGATCTAAGACTATACAAAACCTTCCTGGTGCTCATGTTGTCGTAAGTTTCTTGTCTTTTTATATTATCGTTAATACACTCACGTAGTAATAAAAACTGTTTAAAGGGGTGTTGGCACTTCAACGTTTCCTAGTGCATACTTGGTTGGAGTCTATTTTGGTTTTATTTCTATGCTGATAATGCTACAATATGATGCTCGTTATTACTCATACATACCCCATGGTATGACGACAGTATTTGCTACCATCACTTAATTCTCTGTACTTTTGTTTTTTCATTTCTTCAACTCCTCGTTGGGTTGTTAATTTAACTCCAGGTCTGGTTTGATTGAGTAGACTTCCGATAAAAGGTGTTCTAACTGTGACCATTCCATTGATTAAAAAAACAGTATATATAGAACTATATTATCCAATGAGGTGTTCCTTCTTTTAAGTAGAAAGGGTGTGATTTATGGGAGATTAGCTGTTATTTCTAGCAGGTCGTGCGATAACGTAGAGACTCCCTCGGACTGTATATGTGTGATGTTTTCTTGTACAAAGATGTAACTTTGATTTCTTAAACTCACAGTCTCTCTCTCTCTCTCTTGTTCTATACACAGTTAACCATGTGTGTAGTCCAAAGAAATCATCATTATTGGGTGTGGCAGAAACGATAGAGTAGCCGATAAATTACCCTGGCGTGGTGTTTAGTTATGGCTCTTTACGTTCTTCGTTTAAATCCCGACACGGTCAATATTACCTTTTATCATTTCACTGTCGATGAAATAACACAAGTCAAGTGCTTGAGTTAAGTTTAAACAGTTATATTACTTTGATTAACCATAGCCATCTCTCTATCAAAATATGCAGCCTTGTAGAAAAGTTAGAAATGTTTATTACGAGTGTATGTAGTTATGTCCTTTTACGTTCTGAGTTCAAACCTCGGCGAGGTCGATTTTGCCTTACATCTTTCTGGGGTCAATAAAATAAGTATCTTTGTTAAAAATTATTATTGGATACACTGCTTCGCGGCATAGAGTTAAGGCCATTTACGTTCCGAGTTCAAATCCTGCTGAGTTTAGCTTTGCTTTTCAGCCTTACGAGGTCGATAAAATAAAGTACCAGTAACGCACTGGGGTCGTTTTAATCGACTTTCCCTTCCCCCCAAATTGCTGGCCTTGTTCCTAAATCAGAAACCATTATTGATATTATTAAGTTTATAAGCTTGATAATTAGGCTGTCAGCTTTATCAACGCCAGGTATTATCGTCAGATATTTCGTATAATAACGTAACAGAGGATCGGGATGTGTGGGACTACTCTTTCTCTTAGAAGCGAAGGGGAGGACCATTTGATAAAGAAATACCGGTAAATTTATAGAAAGACACCCCTCACTGATTTCCGTGGGGAAATAATTTCACTCACAATGCATGGATCAACTCGAGGCTATGGTAGGCCATGCAATGAGATTGGACACAAGGCCTAATGAGAAGCAGACTCTTTAACCATTTCATAACTTTTCAAATATTGAAGGCCAATGGGAGGCAGATTATGCCTAAGAAAAGGAAAAGGAAAATAGGAAACAAGGGAAGCTGTAAAACAGCTAGAAGTTTCTATTGTTGGTAATATAGGCTGATATGGCAATATCAATGTAGTTGATGTTTTGACACATCTAAGTCTCTTCCTTCAGGAACAATACTATAAGAACCAGTGATATACAGTAGTCAACTCATTGAACTATACTCTGTCCTTATAAAAAAAATCTGGTCTTGTACTTTGTCACAATAAATCATTTCAACCCACTCTGTAAAGTGGCAATGCTGATGCCACAATAAAATGCACTCAGCACACTGTAAAATGGTAGTGGAGGTGCCATGATAAAATGCTTGCAGATCACTCTATAAAGTGCTAGTGATGGTGCCACAATAAAAAGCATCTGGACCATGCTGTCAGGTGTTAGTTGTGGTACCATAAGAAATTGAACTCAGTACATGCTGTGAAACCTTGATAGAATGGAATGTTTGAATGAGACACAGTCATCTGACCTGTTTGTCTAGCCTCAGAACATGACAACTTGTCTAACCCATGCAAGCATGGAAAATAAACAAAAAAACAGAGATGATAATTATTGAAAATATCCCTTTTTTTACACACATACACACCATTTATTGTGCACACAATGAGGAGATCTCTACATGGTGTTTATAGTAAACTGGACTTCATCAGTTTTAATAATTATTGCTGTGGTCTCTACTCTAAATTAAAATTCTGACTTTTTATGATGTGTGGTCTTTCTGTAATAAGGATATGGAAAGTAGAAAACATACTTAGTCCCATACTTTAGGTTAAAGCTAAAGTGTATACAATAACTCTACTTTGACCAGTTCTCTCTACATCAGTTATTGCTTTTGCTTTATCAAAACAAACATTTCACAATTTTTTCATGTTCAGAGATGCTGAAGCATGGAACAAATTACCTGCATCAGTAGTTAGCTGTTGGGACAGTGCATCCTTCAAAACTTCCATGCTTCCTGAAATTCGCCAACACTACACCTGATATTCGCCCTCCATACACATGCATGCATGTTCACTTTCCTGATATTTGTAAATTATTCTATGTACTATGCATGCACCTTTTATGAGGTGTAGTGCACCTCAGCACAGTACACACTAATTTTTATTATTATTTAGTTTCTTAAAGCGAATTAGGCAGAGTTATTAGGATGTTGAACAGAATTATTTGTGGCATTTATTCCAGCTCTCTACACACTGAGTTCAAATTCTGTCATGGTCAACTTTGCCTTTTACCTTTTCAGGGTTAATAATTGGGTACCAGTACAGGTTAGTGGATTAGAATGTCAGACAAAATGCCTTGTAATATTTGTTCCAGCTATTTACATTCTGAATTCAAATTCTGTTGTAGCCCAGTTGGTTGGTAGACTTAATCTATCACCTGGTTTAACACCATCACTTGGCTTTGGAGTACTTTTAGTAGAGCCCACTCTGGTGCAAGCATTTAAGCCAAGTTTTCAGTTCAAAGATACTTTCCTTTCATTGGAGGCCTTGAAAGTGGTTATGGGCACTCCCTCATTAAACAGTAAAAAAAATATATATATTCTTTTACCTTAGAGCTTATGACATATTTATTTGTATTCTATACAGGTGACAGGTGGTTCAAGTGGTATTGGGAAGTCTGTGGCAATTTATGCTGCTTCAAAAGGTGCAAATGTAACATTATTAGCCCGCAATAAGGTTTGTATCAGTTCATTTATTAACAAATACAATCATCATCATCTATTGTTTCATGATGAGGCTTGACAGGTCAGGGGATGAGGTGCCTGTACACTTTGTTTTGGCTTGGTTTCTGTGACTGAATGCCCTTCCTAATGCCATCTTAACTTTTTCTTATGAAAACAATCATAATGGTTTTTGGTGGGTCCAGATCAATCCTGATCCAAGTGGCAGGTTGTAATTTAAGAGATATTTGGCCAAGATAAGGATGAGCTGGTTAAGGCTGGAACACCTTTCATTGTAGGTCTAATTTGAAACTAAACAGCAACTAACCACCACTAGTACATGGTACCGTTACTCATAACCACCTCATGTTATGACTAAACACAAACACTTATATATATCATCACACTACTACTACTACTACATGCAACCACTTCTATATATATCACCACCACATGCTACCACCACTACACACAACCACTTCTATATATATATTTATATATACATCACCACCACATGCTACCACTTCTATATATGTGTCACCACCACATATCACTCTTACTATATATTTAACCATTCATTTGTGATGACTGCTTTCATGTCACCAGACTGGTTTGTTCAAGGCTGACCTTGAGTGACACAATTGCAATAACCACTACTACATATTACCATTATCACAACACCTCATCACCATTTTATAAAGATGCTGTCTCTTCTTGAGGAGATATTCCTGACTGTAGAAATGTTTTATACATAAACTCCATCATCTTATGTGATAAAGATGCTATATAATGTCTATTTTCTCTACAGGAAAGACTCTTAACTGCAGCAGGTGAAGTAGAGAGATGTTTTATACATGAACACCAGGTCAGTTTTATTGATTTTTCTTTTATTTTATTTTCTAACCTTTTATATACACCATATAGATATTATCTATACATGGTGTATACACCATTTATATACCATGATGGTTTACACATTAGCTGTCATTTCTAGTAGGTGTGTGAACTACATAAAAGCCCTCTTGTTGGTTCAGGTTCCCTTATTAGTGTTGTAAGGATGCAGACATTTAGGAAGGGAGCAAAAAATATAATAAAGCCATCACCAATCATTTTGATCATTATCTTATGATTGGTGATATTAATGTCTAGTTCCCATGCTTGCTTGGGTTAGATCAGTTGTCACATTCTGAGGCTAGAGCAGTAAGGTTGGGTTAAGTGCATTTGTTGTGGCACCAGCACTATCACCTTACAGGGTGGACTGGTTTATTGGTGTCAGATTTATTGGTTACAAAAGTGCTCATTAGTTGAAGAGTGGTGATGGTGAAGGAAAAACACCTTTTGATGTAATAGAATTTGAAAAGACAAGTTGAGGTAAATTGGGAAAAGGTAAAACCAATATAGTGGTAGTCAATGATATTCTAGAACACTGACAGATGTATTTACTCATGTATATGGAGTATAGATAGATGTGGTGCATCCTTCACAGTGAATCACTGCAATAGGGGAGAGGAGTGGACTGATAAGGTTAGTGTCAGCAAGCTTAGCATAGTCAGAACTATAAAAGGTAGTTCCTATTATGTGGGTGACATTGTACAGTAAGTATATAAGTGGGTAGCTGGGCAGCAGGAGGAGGAGAGAGTTGAACAGATATAATGCCAACCCCTGTTATATGACTAGTATAGTATAGTGGATATGGGGGATGGGGAGTGAGAGGGCGGAGGCAGAGAATTAAAGTAGAGGTATTGGGTGAAAGCTTCTGGGCTTGTACATAATCACCATTTTAACGTTTCCAATACCAAATTACCTTTAGTTCTACAATACAAGAATGTTTACTTTTAAAATTTTTATATTTATCGAAACACCTACCATCATAATTTTATGTGAGAAACTTTGATTGAAACACTAGATTAACCCTTTTGATACCAAGCCATCCAAAACTGCTCTTGTTTTATTATATAAAACTGCCTTTGTTTTATCATATAAAACTGCCTATTTATAACTGTTCATGCTTATTATTTCCATCATAATTTTATTTAAGAAAATTTTGTCAAGTAATGTTTCAAACATCACAATGAGGTTTGTGCCAAAAGTAAGCGTACTGATTTTCCTATGTACGACATAGTAGCACAGCACCTTTTTGGTGGATATAGGTGTGTTGGTTAGGACCTTAGCTGCATGTACATACTTGTTTAAACATGATCGACTGAGTCAGTCATGAGTTATTGCTGTTTATGTATAGACGTGTTTATACCTTCTGTTACGTTTGCAATGTAAGAAAATATTGAACAAATATCTGAACATTACCAAAATATTTAATTTTTTAACACAAGTTAATGGAGGTGTTACTCTATCGAGAAGCAAAGTTTTTAAGTGGCACAAAGTTTTCAAAGAGGGCCGAAAAAATGTTGATGACGCATCTCATTCTGGAAGGCCAATCTTGTCAACAAATGAATAAAATGTGAAAGTGCTGTGAGTGGTGATGGCAAAAGATCACCAAATAAGTGTTAGGATGATTGCAGAAGAAACAGGCTTGGATAAAAATGCAGTTCACAGAATTTTAACTGATCATTTGCACATAAGAAAAATTTGTGCAAAACTAATGCCCAAACACTTGTCTGTGGACAAAAAGGCAAACTGGTTAGAAATTTGTCAGAATTTGCTAGAAAGACTTGAAATTGAGCCAAATTTCTTGGATCGAGTATGATCCAGAGACAAAACAGCAAAGTGAGGAATGGCACACAAAAAATTCTCCTTGTCCGAAGAATGCACACGTGAGCAGATCCAGGGTGAAAACAATGAATATCATTTTTTTGACAGTCGTGGTATTGTTCGCTAAGAATTTTTGCCTCCAGGAGAAATAGTTAATCGCACCTTCTACAAAAATGTTTTGAAATGACTTCGAAAACAGATCCAACAAATCTGAAAGGTCATTGCAGGAGATTGAGTATTGCACTATGATAACTTTTTACATCAAAGAATATTCTATATTTTCAATTTCTTTCTTCTTCTAACTTATATTTATCATTGAATATAATATCTAAATATTTGGAACTATTTCATTTTTTCCTGCTCCAGAAAGTTGTTATTGTTTCAGTTGACTTGGCAAAAAACTTTGAAGATGTGCAGAAAACCTTCAAGAAGGTAAGTCTTTAAAGTTCTGTGTTATATATATATATATGTATGTATGTATGTATGTATGTGTGTATGTAGTCACTCTTGATCGCTATTGATAACATGTAGTTCAGTACAACCTGTCACATGGATGGGTCATCTCATCAGTGACTAAACTGGCAACCTTACCAACCTTGCTTTTTGGATACCCAGCAGGAGGAAAAACAAAACCCATTAAAAGGCAGAGGAACTCAGGAGAGTAAACAACCATTCAATAGTGTGTAGATATTTATATATATGTGCAGGGACATGGAAATACTTGGTTTGGTGCCTGTATATGTGTGGCACTTTCTTCCAGCACAAGGAGAAGCACAAGACAATCTGGTTCAAAGCATTTGCACATGATAGCTTTTGTTCTTGTGCAGAGGCGTGATTTTCGATATATCTGTGATGTCCGTGTGTTGTGAAGAGCTGAGTGCTGGACAAACCATCGTCTTGTTCGCATTAAGGTTAAATTTGTAGTAAAGCTGAAAATACAAGTGGTGGTGTTCCAAAGAAATTTAAATATTGCTCTGGTTAAAAATGCTTTAGTAGTGGTGGTGGGTGTAATTGATCAGCCATTCACTGGAGATCATTACTATATGATCACTTCAACTTTAGTTCTGAATGGTGTACTAGATCTGTGGAATGTATGATAACCGAAGCTCTAGCAATGTAAGCTGAGTGAAACTGCACAATCACAACACTTATATTATAATTCTGAAAATTCCATTATATTAAAACTTGAGTGAGTATATTGACTGATTATACAATTTTCACTAACCTTTCTTTCAAATTGTTTTGTTTTACAAAGGTTATTGAAGACCAAGGTAAAGAAGTTGACATTTTAGTTAACTGTGCAGGAACATCCATGAGTGCTGACTTTGAAAATACCAGTGTTAGTGATTTTAAGGTAAAGACCATTATATTGAGAAGATGATCTATAGCAGGTGAAATGGTATCTGTGATAGACACAGGTCAAGGAATACTTGAGAAGAGATGTTTAGGCCAGTTGTGGGATGATTGACCCCATAGGTGATATAATGTTTGTTGTATTGGAGAAATATCCAATTCATGCTCAGATGGAAATTAATTTTGATGATGATGTAGATGAAATGAAATTTCCAGCTTACACCTATGTAGGTTTAGCTGGCTTCCTACCAGGTTGCATCTCATAGGAGGTTTTAATGATCTTATCATGAAAAAGCAATGTGAAATGAAGCATGTTGCTTAAGAACATAAAACGCTCAATCTAGGAATCAAAGCTACACTTTACAATCATGAGTCCAACACCTTAACCACTTGGCCATACACCTTCACAGATGTTGTTGATGATGAAGGTGAATATCCTCCTTCTCCAGAAGGTTTGTCATCAGGAACTCTCTCCCTGCACATATTTTTTTCTGCAGCTATTTAAGAAGAACATTAACTACATCAATCTCACTGATATAAGAGGGCCTGCAATGATGATAGGCACAGTTCCTTTCTCCTGACCGCTCTAATAATTTAAAAAAAAAAAGATAATGATGATAATGATGGCAAAATCTCAAGCTGGTGAATCAATTTTAAATTTCTTCTCTTTCAGTACATGATGGATGTCAACTATTTTGCTAGTGTTTATGCAACCAAATCTGTGATTGGTGGCATGAAAGCCAAAAAACATGGTTCCATTGTCTTTATTTCATCCCAAGCTGGCCAGCTTAGTTTCTATGGTTACTCAGCTTATTCTGGTTCAAAATTTGCATTAAAAGGGTTAGCTGAAGCTTTAAACAGTGAAGTGAGTAGAATTGTTTGTCATTTCCTTACCTATAACTTTCAAATAATTTAGAAAATAATCAAAAATTGGAAGCATTTGTAATATAACTTTCTCATCGTTAAACTGTTGTTTAGAACATAACAAAAGTTCTTACATAAAATTATAATAGGTTTTTAGGTAAATAGAATAATTCAGAATTAATAGCTTTATATCATAGAATTTAGTCAGCAAATTAACAGAGTTGTTAGAATGTTGGATAGAATACTTTGCAGTATTTATTTCAGCTCTCCGTGCTCTGAGTTCAAATCCTGGTACTCTCAACTTGGTCTTTCATTCTTTTGAGGGTGATAAAAAAAAAAAGGACCAGTCCAGTAATGGGGTTGATTCTTCCTCTTTTATCATTTTCTTACTCTCTCTTTCCTTTTATCTAAGAAATTAGTTGTGTTCAGATATAGAGAGAGATGAGTTCCACCAGGTTTAAAATGCCCAAGAAGCATTGTATGTCAGTATGGTGCCCCTATGACTCCACCAGGTGTCACAAGTCCATACATACATTATAGAACTAAGGGTATTTAAAGCGTTAAACTAAAACAGATGTTGAAATATCTTGACATTGAATGCTGTAATATTTCTGAGTAAATTGTCAACTGTTTCTTTTCTTCAGCTGAAACCTTATAATATTGGTGTAACCCTTGCTTTCCCACCTGATACAGATACACCAGGTTTTGCAGAAGAAAGTAGGTCAAAAGTAGGTTTAATTTTTTTGTTTGTTTGTTTGTTTGTTCTTATTTGTATAAAAGTTGTTGATGCAGCATGGATGAATGGTTAACAATACTTTGCAAACCATAAGGTCTAGAGTTAGATCCCACTGCAAGGCATCTTGGGCAAGTGTCATTTACCATAGCTTTAGGTCAACCTAAGCCTAGTGAATGAAATTGGGTAAATGGAAACTGTTAAGAAGCCAATTAGACCAGCCTTGTTACACATTGTATCATGCTGAATCTTCTTGGGAATCATATTAAGGGTACACACGTCTGTGGAATGCTCAGCCACTTACACATCAATTTCATGAGGATGTAGTTCTGTTGATTGAACAACAGGAACACTTATCAATAGAAACAATAGAGGTCAATGGTTAGTTTTAGACCTACTCAGGTTGGGAAGATTGGTTGATATTCATTTTGAATATCTGTAGTTATTATTTATGGATGGAGAAGGAACTCCTGAGAGTTGCAGTTCTGGGGATGAGGACTTCGTTGAAGTATTTTGTGTGTGATCTAAATTTATAGAACCATCTGACTCAAGTTAATCAGGAAAACTGAATGTAAAAAGAAAAAAAAATATGGTCAACTCTTTTTTTCCTATGTTTCTAATGAAATACACTGCTTGTATGTTTAAATTAATTTTGGAAATAATTTGGAAGAAAGTAGTAGAATAACAAATTTGTTCATTATGAAGATGGTATTTGGAACATAATTTGAAAAGAGTCTTATTTAAAACTGTGATAAAAAGTTTTGATTTAGATATGATCACTTTAAAATATAAAGTCTTATATAACTATCTCACATAATATCGAATCTATGATACTTTGATATTATTTATTTTGAGAACAATACCTTAATGTTGGTACGAGTTGCCAGTCACAGCCAGTTTGAACAGACTGTGGTGAAAGAATTCTGGCCAGATATGGCCGGTTTAAATGCTAAAGGGTTGATAACAACTGACCAAAAGAAGTAGTCTTTAGTGGTTTGGTATGAAAAGTGTTAAAATAGCAAATATTGTTTTTACAGCCAAAGGAGACTGAACTGATATCTGAGACTGGTGGCTTGATCTCGTCTGAAACTGTAGCAAAGAAGATTATTGATGATGTACTGGTAAGTTTTATATGATCTAAGGGGTATCTTAAATAAATAAATAAAAAGTGAGGAATAGTGTCAGAAAGGGTATCTGACTATATTGCCAAAAGCCGTGTCCAACCCATACCAGCATGGAAAAATGGGCATAAAAACAATGAAAATGATCATAAAAACAACGAAAATGATCATAAAACTGGACCTATCTTCAACCAAGCAGTAACATTTTTATCAATTCTACAACTGTGATATAAAATGGATTAACCCTTTAGCATTAGCATTACTTAGAAAACTAGGTATAGATGAATGGCTTGTGAGAGCTATACAAGCTATGTATAATGAAACAGTCAGTAAGGTTAGAATTAACAACGAATATTGTGAAAAATTTAGTGTAAAAGTGGTGTTCACCAAGGCTCTGTCCTTAGCCCCCTCCTATTTATTATTGCCCTTCAGGCTATAACAGAGGAGTTCAAGACCGGCTGCCCATGGGAACTCCTATGCGCAGATGATCTAACACTCATAGCTGAATCAATGGCTGAACTAGAAAAGAAATTCCAAACATGGAAGCATGGCCTAGAATCAAAAGGCCTTAAAGTTAACTTGTCTAAGACTAAAGTCCTAGTTTGTAGAAAGGAAAATAAGGCACAGGTACCCTCAGAGAAATGGCCTTGCTCAGTGTGTAGGAAAGGAGTAGGCAGAAATTAAATTTTATGTCCCAAATGCAAAGTATGGGTACATAAAAGATGCAGTGGGATCACAGGTAAACTATCTAAGAACGTAGACTTTATATGTGGCCAATGCTCAGGTGCAATAGGTAGCAAGTGTCCACAGGATACTAGCCCCTTCTATTGCCTAGATGGTTCTATAGAAATAGTAGACACTTTCCGTTACCTGGGTGACGAAATCAGCAGTGGTGGAGGGTGTTCTGAAAGTACAGTAGCCAGAGTCAGAACGGGATGGAAAAAGTTCAGAGAGCTTATACCGCTGTTGGCCACAAAAGGTTTCTCTCTAAAAATGAAAGGCAGATTGTATGATGCTTGTATACGAACAGCAATACTACATGGCAGTGAGACATGGGCATTACGTGCAGAGGACCTGCGTAGACTGGAAAGGAATGAAGCATGCATGCTCCGTTGGATGTTTAATAGTAATATACGTGAACGGCAAAGCATCATCACCATCATCATCATCATCGTTTAACGCCCATATTCCACACTTGCATGGGTTTGGACAGGAGTTTTCCCACTTGAGGCAAGAGTGGTTGTCTTGCTCGCATAGGACTGTCTGGCTGGTTTTCTACGGCTGGATGCCCTTCCTAACACCAACCACATTTACAGTGTGGAACTGGGAGGTTTTTACCGTGTTACCTACATGGCCACATTACAGCGTGGACTGTGTGTTTTTTTGTCGTGACACCTACACGACCTCATTTGTTTCGGGCTGGATGTTGTGACACCAACATAACTTTACATTGAAAGGGGTGGTGTGGATGGGGTGTGGGTAGTGGGACGGGGGTGTATTTTGTTAGAGGTGCCTACTGACTGTAGTAGGTTTCACTTAGTACTTAGGTAAGGCGGGTCTTCTCTATTACTGTGTAGCGCCAAAGCTCTCGGTCCAGTGACATTGTCTTGGAGAGGTGTAAGTGTGTGAGGTCGGAATTTATCAAGTCGTCCCAGGTTTTTCTGGGTCTGCCTACTCTGTGGCTACCGTCTATTTTTATTGCCCTGCACTTTTTTATACAGCTGTCCATACCAACGTAGTCTTCTCTCGAGTAAACAACATCTGATCCCTCTTATTTCTAATTTCTCCCTTAGTTCGTTTATGCTTTGCCGTTCACGTATATTACTATTACACATCCAGCGGAGCATGCAAGCTTCGTTTCTCTCCAGTCTGCGTATATCCTCTGCACACAATGCCCAGGTCTCACTGCCATGTAACATTGCTGTTCGTATGCAGGCATCATACAGCCTGCCTTTCATTTTTAGAGAGAACCCTTTAGTGGCCAATAGTGGTATAAGCTCTCTGAACTTTTTCCATCCCGTTCTGACTCTAGCTACTGTACTTTCAGGTCACTCTTCCCCACTGCTGATTTTATCACCCAGATAATGGAAGCTGTCCACGATTTCTATAGAACCATCTGTGCAATGGAATGAGTTAGTAATCTGTGGGCACTTGCTGCTACTTATTGCACCAGAGCACCGGCCACATATAAAATCTATATTCTTAGTTAGCTTACCTGTGATCCCACTACATCTTTTATGCACCCATACTTTGCATTTGGGACATAAAATGGAGTTTCTACCTACTCCTTTCCTACACACTGAGCATGGCCATTTCCCAGATGGGACTGGTGCCCTATTTTCCTTCCTACAAACTAGAACTTTAGTCTTAGACAGGTTAATTTTAAGGCCTTTTGATTCTAGGCCATGCTTCCATGTTTGGAATTTCTTCTCTAGTTCAGCCATTGATTCAGCTATAAGCGTTAGATCATCTGCATATAGGAGTTCCCATGGGCAGCCGGTCTTGAACTCCTCTGTTATAGCCTGAAGGGCAATAATAAATAGGAGGGGGCTAAGGACGGAGCCCTGATGAACACCAACTTTTACGCTAAACTCTTCACTATATTCGTTGTTAATTCTAACCTTGCTGACTGTTTCTTTATACATGGCTTGTATAGCTCTCACAAGCCATTCATCAACACCTAGTTTTCTAAGGGCCCACCAGATAATCGAGCGGGGTACTCTGTCAAAGGCTTTCTCCAAGTCAACAAAAGCTAAGTAGAGGGGTTTACTTTTAGCTAGGTACTTCTCCTGTAGTTGTACAATGAAAAGAGCGTCTGTTGTACTTTTTCCTGACACAAACCCGAATTGCATTTCATCTAGATCAATTCGCTCTCTGATTAGTTGCGCTATTACTTTTTCTGTGACCTTCATGACCTGGTCAATTAATTTAATGCCTCTATAGTTTCACCTATCTAGGGCATCACCTTTACCCTTGTAGCAGTTAATGATGATGCTGCTGCACCAGTCCTTCGGAACGACCCCATTCTGTATGACTTGGTTTACTATCCGGGTGACCATAGTGTCCCCCACCGTTCCAGATGCTTTCAGTATTTTGGCAACTATTTCCGAAGGCCCGGCCGCCTTGCCCGTCTTTGATCGCCTTACTTATTATACTACCTTCAACTAGCACTGCTGGTCCCTCTATTGGGTCAATGTGGGGGAGACTGTCTTTCTCCCAATTATTCTCCTCATTTAGTAGCCTTTCGTAGTGACACTTCCAAGCTACCTTCTTATCAGTGTCTGTGATGGCAAGTACACCATCATCATTTAGTACACCATCAAGCATAAATGAACTAAGTGATAAATTAGGAATAAGAGGGATCAGTTGCTGTTTACTCGAGAGAAGACTACGTTGGTATGGCCACGTGATGCGCATGAAAGACGACAGCTGTATAAAAAAGTGCAGGGCGATCAAAATTGATGGTAGTTACGGAGTAGGTAGACCCAGAAAAACCTGGGACGTTCTGATAAATTCCGACCTTACACACTTGCACCTCTCTAAGACAATGTCACTGGACCGAGATCTTTGGCGCTACGCAGTCATACAGATGACCCGCCTTGCCTATGTACAAAGCGAAACCTAGTCAGTAGGTACCTCTTACTAAATATACACCCCAATCTACTACCCCTACCCTATCCTCCCACTCCCACCAACACCACCCTCTCTCTATAAAGTTGGTACCACAACATCCAGTCCAAATAAATGAGATCGAGATTGTGTAGGTGTCATGAGAAAAAACACAGTCCATGCTGTAATGTGGCCTTGTAGGTAACACGGTAAAAAGTTCCCAGTTCCACACTGTAAATGTGGTTGGTGTTAGGAAGGGCATCCAGCCGTAGAAAACCTGCCAGATAGTCCTATATGAGCGAGACATGGTCACCCGACCAACCTTGCCTCAAGTGGGACAACTCCCATCTAACCCATGCTAGCGTGGAAAGTGGACGTTAAACGAAGATGATGATGATGATGATGATTACTCTATATTTACTATAGTATTTTTGTGCTAAAGGGTTTATCTCACATAATATCAAATCTATGAGATTTTGATATTTATTTTGAGAACAATACCCTAATGTCGATATGAGTGGTCAGTCACAACCAGTTTGAACAGACTGAGGTGAGAGAATTCTGGCTGGATACGGCTGGTTTAAATGCTAAAAGGGTTAATAACAACTGACCAAAAATAAGATTTCTATTAAAGGAAACAAAACAAACAAAAAAGACAATGAAACTTCTTCCTATATTACTCATCATCATGTGCATAAATAGTGCTAAGTTGAAACTATGCAATGTGGGTGTCAGACACTGCCAAGGGTGCACACTGTCTCCTCCTGTAGCCGGAGGCATTTGGACTTACCTTGCGTCGCTCTGTCGCTGGTTCCACCGCCCACGTGGGGTACTTTCCACTCGAGTCTGCCTTCACATGTCCGTCACCTTGCAGGGTGTATAGCTAAGAGACGGCTGTTCACGGCCTGATCCCTCGAGTGGTCCCCTCCGTCCTCCTGCTTCCGGTCAGGCGTCCTCTAATTTCCGGCAATCCCCCTCCCACGGCAGCTCTACAACCCCTCTATCTCGCGGCAATTATTAGTGATGTGGCCTGGTCACTTGCAGCGATAGCAGGCTTCAGCTCTCTGCAGTCCCTTGCCATGTGCCGGCCCTGGCACCTGAAGCACCGGCCCCCGAAAGCTTGTGAACGACTATTCACAGCGACAGGTCTCCTTTCGCCATACGTCGGTCGCTGTTGACTACCATGGGCTTCCGTCACTGCCAGCTGTGCAACACTCCACCTCGTGTCCTGTGTTATTACGCGGGCCTGTGCGATGAGCTCGCTCATGCTCAACTCCCTGTTGCCGGGCAGCTTCACGGAGATTTCGTCAGGGAACGCGTTCATAAAGGCCAACCGCACGGCGCATTGACGTTCTACCACAAATCTGGCCAGTGTAGCCAACTGCCGTAACTCTGTCACGAACACGTCCAAGTGCTCTCCCTGCCATCTCGCTCTGCCTAGCATGGCAAAAGCAGCATACAGCCCCTTGGTGAACGCTTCCTTAAGTCGCTGCCCTATCCTCTCCGCGTTCAGTTGGTCTCTCTCGTCCATCTTGAGGTACAGTACTAGGGCATCCCCGTCGAGATGTAGAGCGATCAAACCAGCAGCGAAGCAACCAATGTGACCTTTCTCAACCAGGCCACATCTCCTTCGCTGTTAAAAGCCTTGATCGTGTCGCTATTCAATCTCAGTTTTGTCACCATCTCCCTTGCGAGATTGGAAACAATTCAACGATACCCCACGAAAGATACCCCACGAAAGATACCCCACGAAAGAGAAACAAAACAACAAAACAACAAAAAAGAAAATTAAAAAAAACGGTAAACTAAAGGGCTGCCGTGCCGGGAGTAAGAATGCTGAAAGATGGGAAATTTCATTAAACGCTGAAATAGCTTGTAGCCAGAGGCATTCGGACTTACCTTGTGTCTCTCTGTCGCTGGTTCCACCGTCCACGTGGGGTACTTTCCACTCGCGCCTGTCTTCACATGTCCGTCACCTTGCAGGGCGTATAGCTAAGAGAGGGCTGTTCACACCTTGATCCCTCGAGTCACCCCCATCCTGATTCCGGTCAGGCGTCCCCCTCCCACGACAGCTCTACACCCCCTCTATCTCGAAGAAGCCCCACACTATGGGTGTCAAACACTGCCAAGGGTGCACACTGTCTCAACTATACAATGTGGGTGTCAAACACTGCCAAGGGTGCACACTGTCTCAACTATACAATGTGGGTGTCAGACACTGCCAAGGGTGCACACTGTCTCAACTACACAATGTGGGTGTCAGACACTGCCAAGGGTGCACACTGTCTCAACTACACAATGTGGGTGTCAGACACTGCCAAGAGAGCACACTGTCTCAACTATACAATGTGGGTGTCAGACACTGCTAAGGGTGCACACTGTCTCAACTACACAATGTGGGTGTCAGGCACTGCTAAGGGTGCACACTGTCTCAACTATACAATGTGGGTGTCAGACACTGCTAAGGGTGCACACTGTCTCAACTACACAATGTGGGTGTCAGACACTGCCAAGAGTGCACACTGTCTCAACTATACAATGTGGGTGTCAGACACTGCCAAGGGTGCACACTGTCTCAACTATACAATGTGGGTGTCAGACACTGCCAAGAGTGCACACTGTCTCAACTATACAATGTGGGTGTCACACACTGCCAAGGGTGCACACTGTCTCAACTATACAATGTGGGTGTCAGACACTGCCAAGAGAGCACACTGTCTCAACTACACAATGTGGGTGTCAGACACTGCCAAGGGTGCACACTGTCTCAACTACACAATGTGGGTGTCAGACACTGCCAAGGGTGCACACTGTCTCAACTATACAATGTGGGTGTCAGACACTGCCAAGAGAGCACACTGTCTCAACTACACAATGTGGGTGTCAGACACTGCCAAGAGAGCACACTGTCTCAACTACACAATGTGGGTGTCAGACACTGCCAAGAGAGCACACTGTCTCAACTATACAATGTGGGTGTCAGACACTGCTAAGGGTGCACACTGTCTCAACTATACAATGTGGGTGTCAGACACTGCCAAGAGAGCACACTGTCTCAACTACACAATGTGGGTGTCAGACACTGCCAAGAGAGAACACTGTCTCAACTACACAATGTGGGTGTCAGACACTGCCAAGAGAGCACACTGTCTCAACTACACAATGTGGGTGTCAGACACTGCCAAGAGTGCACACTGTCTCAACTACACAATGTGGGTGTCAGACACTGCTAAGGGTGCACACCGTCTCAACTATACAATGTGGGTGTCAGACACTGCCAAGAGAGCACACTGTCTCAACTACACAATGTGGGTGTCAGACACTGCCAAGAGAGCACACTGTCTCAACTACACAATGTGGGTGTCAGACACTGCCAAGAGAGCACACTGTCTCAACTACACAATGTGGGTGTCAGACACTGCCAGGAGAGCACACTGTCTCAACTATACAATGTGGGTGTCAGACACTGCTAAGGGTGCACACTGTCTCAACTACACAATGTGGGTGTCAGGCACTGCTAAGGGTGCACACTGTCTCAACTATACAATGTGGGTGTCAGACACTGCTAAGGGTGCACACTGTCTCAACTACACAATGTGGGTGTCAGACACTGCCAAGAGTGCACACTGTCTCAACTATACAATGTGGGTGTCAGACACTGCCAAGGGTGCACACTGTCTCAACTATACAATGTGGGTGTCAGACACTGCCAAGAGTGCACACTGTCTCAACTATACAATGTGGGTGTCACACACTGCCAAGGGTGCACACTGTCTCAACTATACAATGTGGGTGTCAGACACTGCCAAGAGAGCACACTGTCTCAACTACACAATGTGGGTGTCAGACACTGCCAAGGGTGCACACTGTCTCAACTACACAATGTGGGTGTCAGACACTGCCAAGGGTGCACACTGTCTCAACTATACAATGTGGGTGTCAGACACTGCCAAGAGAGCACACTGTCTCAACTACACAATGTGGGTGTCAGACACTGCCAAGAGAGCACACTGTCTCAACTACACAATGTGGGTGTCAGACACTGCCAAGAGAGCACACTGTCTCAACTATACAATGTGGGTGTCAGACACTGCCAAGGGTGCACACTGTCTCAACTATACAATGTGGGTGTCAGACACTGCTAAGGGTGCACACTGTTTCAACTACACAATGTGGGTGTCAGACACTGCAAAGGGTGCACACTGTCTCAACTACACAATGTGGGTGTCAGACACTGCCAAGGGTGCACACTGTCTCAACTACACAATGTGGGTGTCAGACACTGCCAAGGGTGCACACTGTCTCAACTACACAATGTGGGTGTCAGACACTGCCAAGGGTGCACACTATCTCAACTACACAATGTGGGTGTCAGACACTGCTAAGGATGCACACTGTCTCAACTATACAATGTGGGTGTCAGACACTGCCAAGAGTGCACACTGTCTCAACTATACAATGTGGGTGTCAGACACTGCCAAGAGTGCACACTGTCTCAACTATACAATGTGGGTGTCAGACACTGCTAAGGGTGCACACTGTCTCAACTACACAATGTGGGTGTCAGACACTGCCAAGGATGCACACTGTCTCAACTACACAATGTGGGTGTCAGACACTGCTAAGGGTGCACACTGTCTCAACTATACAATGTGGGTGTCAGACACTGCCAAGAGTGCACACTGTCTCAACTACACAATGTGGGTGTCAGACACTGCTAAGGGTGCACACTGTCTCAACTATACAATGTGGGTGTCAGACACTGCCAAGAGTGCACACTGTCTCAACTATACAATGTGGGTGTCAGACACTGCCAAGAGTGCACACTGTCTCAACTATACAATGTGGGTGTCAGACACTGCTAAGGGTGCACACTGTCTCAACTACACAATGTGGGTGTCAGACACTGCCAAGGATGCACACTGTGTCAACTACACAATGTGGGTGTCAGACACTGCTAAGGGTGCACACTGTCTCAACTATACAATGTGGGTGTCAGACACTGCCAAGAGTGCACACTGTCTCAACTATACAATGTGGGTGTCAGACACTGCTAAGGGTGCACACTGTCTCAACTATACAATGTGGGTGTCAGACACTGCCAACGGAGCACACTGTCTCAACTATACAATGTGGGTGTCAGACACTGCCAAGGGTGCACACTGTCTCAACTATACAATGTGGGTGTCAGACACTGCTAAGGGTGCACACTGTCTCAACTATACAATGTGGGTGTCAGACACTGCTAAGGGTGCACACTGTCTCAACTATACAATGTGGGTGTCAGACACTGCCAAGGGTGCACACTGTCTCAACTACACAATGTGGGTGTCAGACACTGCCAAGGGTGCACACTGTCTCAACTATACAATGTGGGTGTCAGACACTGCTAAGGGTGCACACTGTCTCAACTATACAATGTGGGTGTCAGACACTGCTAAGGGTGCACACTGTCTCAACTACACAATGTGGGTGTCAGGCACTGCCAAGGGTGCACACTGTCTCAACTACACAATGTGGGTGTCAGACACTGCTAAGGGTGCACACTGTCTCAACTACACAATGTGGGTGTCAGGCACTGCCAAGGGTGCACACTGTCTCAACTATACAATGTGGGTGTCAAACACTGCCAAGGGTGCACACTGTCTCAACTATACAATGTGGGTGTCAGACACTGCCAAGGGTGCACACTGTCTCAACTACACAATGTGGGTGTCAGACACTGCCAAGGGTGCACACTGTCTCAACTACACAATGTGGGTGTCAGACACTGCCAAGAGAGCACACTGTCTCAACTATACAATGTGGGTGTCAGACACTGCTAAGGGTGCACACTGTCTCAACTACACAATGTGGGTGTCAGGCACTGCTAAGGGTGCACACTGTCTCAACTATACAATGTGGGTGTCAGACACTGCTAAGGGTGCACACTGTCTCAACTACACAATGTGGGTGTCAGACACTGCCAAGAGTGCACACTGTCTCAACTATACAATGTGGGTGTCAGACACTGCCAAGGGTGCACACTGTCTCAACTATACAATGTGGGTGTCAGACACTGCCAAGAGTGCACACTGTCTCAACTATACAATGTGGGTGTCACACACTGCCAAGGGTGCACACTGTCTCAACTATACAATGTGGGTGTCAGACACTGCCAAGAGAGCACACTGTCTCAACTACACAATGTGGGTGTCAGACACTGCCAAGGGTGCACACTGTCTCAACTACACAATGTGGGTGTCAGACACTGCCAAGGGTGCACACTGTCTCAACTATACAATGTGGGTGTCAGACACTGCCAAGAGAGCACACTGTCTCAACTACACAATGTGGGTGTCAGACACTGCCAAGAGAGCACACTGTCTCAACTACACAATGTGGGTGTCAGACACTGCCAAGAGAGCACACTGTCTCAACTATACAATGTGGGTGTCAGACACTGCTAAGGGTGCACACTGTCTCAACTATACAATGTTGGTGTCAGACACTGCCAAGAGAGCACACTGTCTCAACTACACAATGTGGGTGTCAGACACTGCCAAGAGAGCACACTGTCTCAACTACACAATGTGGGTGTCAGACACTGCCAAGAGAGCACACTGTCTCAACTACACAATGTGGGTGTCAGACACTGCCAAGAGTGCACACTGTCTCAACTACACAATGTGGGTGTCAGACACTGCTAAGGGTGCACACCGTCTCAACTATACAATGTGGGTGTCAGACACTGCCAAGAGAGCACACTGTCTCAACTACACAATGTGGGTGTCAGACACTGCCAAGAGAGCACACTGTCTCAACTACACAATGTGGGTGTCAGACACTGCCAAGAGAGCACACTGTCTCAACTACACAATGTGGGTGTCAGACACTGCCAGGAGAGCACACTGTCTCAACTATACAATGTGGGTGTCAGACACTGCTAAGGGTGCACACTGTCTCAACTATACAATGTGGGTGTCAGACACTGCCAAGAGAGCACACTGTCTCAACTACACAATGTGGGTGTCAGACACTGCCAAGAGAGCACACTGTCTCAACTACACAATGTGGGTGTCAGACACTGCCAAGAGAGCACACTGTCTCAACTACACAATGTGGGTGTCAGACACTGCCAAGAGTGCACACTGTCTCAACTACACAATGTGGGTGTCAGACACTGCTAAGGGTGCACACTGTCTCAACTATACAATGTGGGTGTCAGACACTGCCAAGAGAGCACACTGTCTCAACTACACAATGTGGGTGTCAGACACTGCCAAGAGAGCACACTGTCTCAACTACACAATGTGGGTGTCAGACACTGCCAAGAGAGCACACTGTCTCAACTACACAATGTGGGTGTCAGACACTGCCAAGAGAGCACACTGTCTCAACTACACAATGTGGGTGTCAGACACTGCCAAGGGTGCACACTGTCTCAACTACACAATGTGGGTGTCAGACACTGCCAAGGGTGCACACTGTCTCAACTACACAATGTGGGTGTCAGACACTGCCAAGAGAGCACACTGTCTCAACTACACAATGTGGGTGTCAGACACTGCCAAGGGTGCACACTGTCTCAACTATACAATGTGGGTGTCAGACACTGCTAAGGGTGCACACTGTTTCAACTACACAATGTGGGTGTCAGACACTGCAAAGGGTGCACACTGTCTCAACTACACAATGTGGGTGTCAGACACTGCCAAGGGTGCACACTGTCTCAACTACACAATGTGGGTGTCAGACACTGCCAAGGGTGCACACTGTCTCAACTACACAATGTGGGTGTCAGACACTGCCAAGGGTGCACACTATCTCAACTACACAATGTGGGTGTCAGACACTGCTAAGGATGCACACTGTCTCAACTATACAATGTGGGTGTCAGACACTGCCAAGAGTGCACACTGTCTCAACTATACAATGTGGGTGTCAGACACTGCCAAGAGTGCACACTGTCTCAACTATACAATGTGGGTGTCAGACACTGCTAAGGGTGCACACTGTCTCAACTACACAATGTGGGTGTCAGACACTGCCAAGGATGCACACTGTCTCAACTACACAATGTGGGTGTCAGACACTGCTAAGGGTGCACACTGTCTCAACTATACAATGTGGGTGTCAGACACTGCCAAGAGTGCACACTGTCTCAACTACACAATGTGGGTGTCAGACACTGCTAAGGGTGCACACTGTCTCAACTATACAATGTGGGTGTCAGACACTGCCAAGAGTGCACACTGTCTCAACTATACAATGTGGGTGTCAGACACTGCCAAGAGTGCACACTGTCTCAACTATACAATGTGGGTGTCAGACACTGCTAAGGGTGCACACTGTCTCAACTACACAATGTGGGTGTCAGACACTGCCAAGGATGCACACTGTGTCAACTACACAATGTGGGTGTCAGACACTGCTAAGGGTGCACACTGTCTCAACTATACAATGTGGGTGTCAGACACTGCCAAGAGTGCACACTGTCTCAACTATACAATGTGGGTGTCAGACACTGCTAAGGGTGCACACTGTCTCAACTATACAATGTGGGTGTCAGACACTGCCAACGGAGCACACTGTCTCAACTATACAATGTGGGTGTCAGACACTGCCAAGGGTGCACACTGTCTCAACTATACAATGTGGGTGTCAGACACTGCTAAGGGTGCACACTGTCTCAACTATACAATGTGGGTGTCAGACACTGCTAAGGGTGCACACTGTCTCAACTATACAATGTGGGTGTCAGACACTGCCAAGGGTGCACACTGTCTCAACTACACAATGTGGGTGTCAGACACTGCCAAGGGTGCACACTGTCTCAACTATACAATGTGGGTGTCAGACACTGCTAAGGGTGCACACTGTCTCAACTATACAATGTGGGTGTCAGACACTGCTAAGGGTGCACACTGTCTCAACTACACAATGTGGGTGTCAGGCACTGCCAAGGGTGCACACTGTCTCAACTACACAATGTGGGTGTCAGACACTGCTAAGGGTGCACACTGTCTCAACTACACAATGTGGGTGTCAGGCACTGCCAAGGGTGCACACTGTCTCAACTACACAATGTGGGTGTCAGACACTGCCAAGAGTGCGCACTGTCTCAACTATACAATGTGGGTGTCAGACACTGCCAAGGGTGCACACTGTCTCAACTACACAATGTGGGTGTCAGACACTGCCAAGAGTGCACACTGTCTCAACTATACAATGTGGGTGTCAGACACTGCTAAGGGTGTACACTGACTCAACTACACAATGTGGGTGTCAGACACTGCCAAGAGTGCACACTGTCTCAACTACACAATGTGGGTGTCAGACACTGCCAAGGGTGCACACTGTCTCAACTACACAATGTGGGTGTCAGACACTGCTAAGGGTGCACACTGTTTCAACTATACAATGTGGGTGTCAGACACTGCCAAGGGAGCACACTGTCTCAACTATACAATGTGGGTGTCAGACACTGCCAAGAGTGCACACTGTCTCAACTACACAATGTGGGTGTCAGACACTGCCAAGGGTGCACACTGTCTCAACTACACAATGTGGGTGTCAGACACTGCTAAGGGTGCACACTGTTTCAACTATACAATGTGGGTGTCAGACACTGCCAAGGGTGCACACTGTCTCAACTATACAATGTGGGTGTCAGACACTGCTAAGGGTGCACACTGTCTCAACTACACAATGTGGGTGTCAGACACTGCTAAGGGTGCACACTGTCTCAACTATACAATGTAGGTGTCAGACACTGCCAAGAGAGCACACTGTCTCAACTATACAATGTGGGTGTCAGACACTGCCAAGGATGCACACTGTCTCAACTATACAATGTGGGTGTCAGACACTGCTAAGGGTGCACACTGTCTCAACTACACAATGTGGGTGTCAGACACTGCCAAGGGTGCACACTGTCTCAACTACACAATGTGGGTGTCAGACACTGCTAAGAGAGCACACTGTCTCAACTATACAATGTGGGTGTCAGACACTGCCAAGGGTGCACACTGTCTCAACTATACAATGTGGGTGTCAGACACTGCCAAGAGAGCACACTGTCTCAACTATACAATGTGGGTGTCAGACACTGCTAAGGGTGCACACTGTTTCAACTATACAATGTGGTTGTCAGACACTGCTAAGTGTGCACACTGTCTCAACTACACAATGTGGGTGTCAGACACTGCTAAGGGTGCACACTGTCTCAACTATACAATGTGGGTGTCAGAGACTGCCAAGGGTGCACACTGTCTCAACTATACAATGTGGGTGTCAGACACTGCTAAGGGTGCACACTGTCTCAACTACACAATGTGGGTGTCAGACACTGCTAAGGGTGCACACTGTCTCAACTATACAATGAGGGTGTCAGACACTGCCAAGAGAGCACACTGTCTCAACTATACAATGTGGGTGTCAGACACTGCCAAGGGTGCACACTGTCTCAACTATACAATGTGGGTGTCAGACACTGCCAAGGGTGCACACTGTCTCAACTATACAATGAGGGTGTCAGACACTGCCAAGAGTGCACACTGTCTCAGCTATACAATGTGGGTGTCAGACACTGCCAAGAGTGCACACTGTCTCAACTACACAATGTGGGTGTCAGACACTGCCAAGGGTGCACACTGTCTCAACTATACAATGTGGGTGTCAGACACTGCCAAGGATGCACACTGTCTCAACTATACAATGAGGGTGTCAGACACTGCTAAGGGTGCACACTGTCTCAACTACACAATGTGGGTGTCAGACACTGCCAAGAGTGCACACTGTCTCAACTATACAATGTGGGTGTCAGACACTGCCAAGAGTGCACACTGTCTCAACTATACAATGTGGGTGTCAGACACTGCTAAGGGTGCACACTGTCTCAACTACACAATGTGGGTGTCAGACACTGCCAAGGATGCACACTGTCTCAACTACACAATGTGGGTGTCAGACACTGCTAAGGGTGCACACTGTCTCAACTATACAATGTGGGTGTCAGACACTGCCAAGAGTGCACACTGTCTCAACTACACAATGTGGGTGTCAGACACTGCTAAGGGTGCACACTGTCTCAACTATACAATGTGGGTGTCAGACACTGCCAAGAGTGCACACTGTCTCAACTATACAATGTGGGTGTCAGACACTGCTAAGGGTGCACACTGTCTCAACTATACAATGTGGGTGTCAGACACTGCCAAGGGAGCACACTGTCTCAACTATACAATGTGGGTGTCAGACACTGCCAAGGGTGCACACTTTCTCAACTATACAATGTGGGTGTCAGACACTGCTAAGGGTGCACACTGTCTCAACTACACAATGTGGGTGTCAGACACTGCTAAGAGAGCACACTGTCTCAACTATACAATGTGGGTGTCAGACACTGCCAAGGGTGCACACTGTCTCAACTATACAATGTGGGTGTCAGACACTGCCAAGAGAGCACACTGTCTCAACTATACAATGTGGGTGTCAGACACTGCTAAGGGTGCACACTGTTTCAACTATACAATGTGGGTGTCAGACACTGCTAAGCGTGCACACTGTCTCAACTACACAATGTGGGTGTCAGACACTGCTAAGGGTGCACACTGTCTCAACTATACAATGTGGGTGTCAGACACTGCCAAGGGTGCACACTGTCTCAACTATACAATGTGGGTGTCAGACACTGCTAAGGGTGCACACTGTCTCAACTACACAATGTGGGTGTCAGACACTGCTAAGGGTGCACACTGTATCAACTATACAATGAGGGTGTCAGACACTGCCAAGAGAGCACACTGTCTCAACTATACAATGTGGGTGTCAGACACTGCCAAGGGTGCACACTGTCTCAACTATACAATGTGGGTGTCAGACACTGCCAAGGGTGCACACTGTCTCAACTATACAATGAGGGTGTCAGACACTGCCAAGAGTGCACACTGTCTCAGCTATACAATGTGGGTGTCAGACACTGCCAAGAGTGCACACTGTCTCAACTACACAATGTGGGTGTCAGACACTGCCAAGGGTGCACACTGTCTCAACTATACAATGTGGGTGTCAGACACTGCCAAGGATGCACACTGTCTCAACTATACAATGAGGGTGTCAGACACTGCTAAGGGTGCACACTGTCTCAACTATACAATGTGGGTGTCAGACACTGCCAAGAGTGCACACTGTCTCAACTATACAATGTGGGTGTCAGACACTGCCAAGAGTGCACACTGTCTCAACTATACAATGTGGGTGTCAGACACTGTTAAGGGTGCACACTGTCTCAACTACACGATGTGGGTGTCAGACACTGCCAAGGATGCACACTGTCTCAACTACACAATGTGGGTGTCAGACACTGCTAAGGGTGCACACTGTCTCAACTATACAATGTGGGTGTCAGACACTGCCAAGAGTGCACACTGTCTCAACTACACAATGTGGGTGTCAGACACTGCTAAGGGTGCACACTGTCTCAACTATACAATGTGGGTGTCAGACACTGCCAAGAGTGCACACTGTCTCAACTATACAATGTGGGTGTCAGACACTGCCAAGAGTGCACACTGTCTCAACTATACAATGTGGGTGTCAGACACTGCTAAGGGTGCACACTGTCTCAACTACACAATGTGGGTGTCAGACACTGCCAAGGATGCACACTGTGTCAACTACACAATGTGGGTGTCAGACACTGCTAAGGGTGCACACTGTGTCAACTACACAATGTGGGTGTCAGACACTGCTAAGGGTGCACACTGTCTCAACTATACAATGTGGGTGTCAGACACTGCCAAGAGTGCACACTGTCTCAACTATACAATGTGGGTGTCAGACACTGCTAAGGGTGCACACTGTCTCAACTATACAATGTGGGTGTCAGACACTGCCAAGGGAGCACACTGTCTCAACTATACAATGTGGGTGTCAGACACTGCCAAGGGTGCACACTGTCTCAACTATACAATGTGGGTGTCAGACACTGCTAAGGGTGCACACTGTCTCAACTATACAATGTGGGTGTCAGACACTGCTAAGGGTGCACACTGTCTCAACTATACAATGTGGGTGTCAGACACTGCCAAGGGTGCACACTGTCTCAACTACACAATGTGGGTGTCAGACACTGCCAAGGGTGCACACTGTCTCAACTATACAATGTGGGTGTCAGACACTGCTAAGGGTGCACACTGTCTCCACTATACAATGTGGGTGTCAGACACTGCTAAGGGTGTACACTGACTCAACTACACAATGTGGGTGTCAGACACTGCCAAGGGTGCACACTGTCTCAACTACACAATGTGGGTGTCAGACACTGCTAAGGGTGCACACTGTTTCAACTATACAATGTGGGTGTCAGACACTGCCAAGGGAGCACACTGTCTCAACTATACAATGTGGGTGTCAGACACTGCCAAGAGTGCACACTGTCTCAACTACACAATGTGGGTGTCAGACACTGCCAAGGGTGCACACTGTCTCAACTACACAATGTGGGTGTCAGACACTGCTAAGGGTGCACACTGTTTCAACTATACAATGTGGGTGTCAGACACTGCCAAGGGTGCACACTGTCTCAACTATACAATGTGGGTGTCAGACACTGCTAAGGGTGCACACTGTCTCAACTATACAATGTGGGTGTCAGACACTGCCAAGGGTGCACACTGTCTCAACTATACAATGTGGGTGTCAGACACTGCCAAGAGAGCACACTGTCTCAACTATACAATGTGGGTGTCAGACACTGCTAAGGGTGCACACTGTTTCAACTATACAATGTGGGTGTCAGACACTGCTAAGCGTGCACACTGTCTCAACTACACAATGTGGGTGTCAGACACTGCTAAGGGTGCACACTGTCTCAACTATACAATGTGGGTGTCAGACACTGCCAAGGGTGCACACTGTCTCAACTATACAATGTGGGTGTCAGACACTGCTAAGGGTGCACACTGTCTCAACTACACAATGTGGGTGTCAGACACTGCTAAGGGTGCACACTGTCTCAACTATACAATGAGGGTGTCAGACACTGCCAAGAGAGCACACTGTCTCAACTATACAATGTGGGTGTCAGACACTGCCAAGGGTGCACACTGTCTCAACTATACAATGTGGGTGTCAGACACTGCCAAGGGTGCACACTGTCTCAACTATACAATGAGGGTGTCAGACACTGCCAAGAGTGCACACTGTCTCAGCTATACAATGTGGGTGTCAGACACTGCCAAGAGTGCACACTGTCTCAACTACACAATGTGGGTGTCAGACACTGCCAAGGGTGCACACTGTCTCAACTATACAATGTGGGTGTCAGACACTGCCAAGGATGCACACTGTCTCAACTATACAATGAGGGTGTCAGACACTGCTAAGGGTGCACACTGTCTCAACTATACAATGTGGGTGTCAGACACTACCAAGAGTGCACACTGTCTCAACTACACAATGTGGGTGTCAGACACTGCCAAGGGAGTACACTGTCTCAACTACACAATGTGGGTGTCAGACACTGCCAAGTGTGCACACTGTCTCAACTACACAATGTGGGTGTCAGACACTGCCAAGGGTGTACACTGTCTCAACTATACCATGTGGGTGTCAGACACTGCTAAGGGTGCACACTGTCTCAACTACACAATGTGGGTGTCAGACACTGCCAAGGATGCACACTGTGTCAACTACACAATGTGGGTGTCAGACACTGCTAAGGGTGCACACTGTGTCAACTACACAATGTGGGTGTCAGACACTGCTAAGGGTGCACACTGTCTCAACTATACAATGTGGGTGTCAGACACTGCTAAGGGTGCACACTGTCTCAACTACACAATGTGGGTGTCAGACACTGCCAAGGATGCACACTGTGTCAACTACACAATGTGGGTGTCAGACACTGCTAAGGGTGCACACTGTGTCAACTACACAATGTGGGTGTCAGACACTGCTAAGGGTGCACACTGTCTCAACTATACAATGTGGGTGTCAGACACTGCCAAGAGTGCACACTGTCTCAACTATACAATGTGGGTGTCAGACACTGCTAAGGGTGCACACTGTCTCAACTATACAATGTGGGTGTCAGACACTGCCAAGGGAGCACACTGTCTCAACTATACAATGTGGGTGTCAGACACTGCCAAGGGTGCACACTGTCTCAACTATACAATGTGGGTGTCAGACACTGCTAAGGGTGCACACTGTCTCAACTATACAATGTGGGTGTCAGACACTGCTAAGGGTGCACACTGTCTCAACTATACAATGTGGGTGTCAGACACTGCCAAGGGTGCACACTGTCTCAACTACACAATGTGGGTGTCAGACACTGCCAAGGGTGCACACTGTCTCAACTATACAATGTGGGTGTCAGACACTGCTAAGGGTGCACACTGTCTCCACTATACAATGTGGGTGTCAGACACTGCTAAGGGTGTACACTGACTCAACTACACAATGTGGGTGTCAGACACTGCCAAGGGTGCACACTGTCTCAACTACACAATGTGGGTGTCAGACACTGCTAAGGGTGCACACTGTTTCAACTATACAATGTGGGTGTCAGACACTGCCAAGGGAGCACACTGTCTCAACTATACAATGTGGGTGTCAGACACTGCCAAGAGTGCACACTGTCTCAACTACACAATGTGGGTGTCAGACACTGCCAAGGGTGCACACTGTCTCAACTACACAATGTGGGTGTCAGACACTGCTAAGGGTGCACACTGTTTCAACTATACAATGTGGGTGTCAGACACTGCCAAGGGTGCACACTGTCTCAACTATACAATGTGGGTGTCAGACACTGCTAAGGGTGCACACTGTCTCAACTATACAATGTGGGTGTCAGACACTGCCAAGGGTGCACACTGTCTCAACTATACAATGTGGGTGTCAGACACTGCCAAGAGAGCACACTGTCTCAACTATACAATGTGGGTGTCAGACACTGCTAAGGGTGCACACTGTTTCAACTATACAATGTGGGTGTCAGACACTGCTAAGCGTGCACACTGTCTCAACTACACAATGTGGGTGTCAGACACTGCTAAGGGTGCACACTGTCTCAACTATACAATGTGGGTGTCAGACACTGCCAAGGGTGCACACTGTCTCAACTATACAATGTGGGTGTCAGACACTGCTAAGGGTGCACACTGTCTCAACTACACAATGTGGGTGTCAGACACTGCTAAGGGTGCACACTGTCTCAACTATACAATGAGGGTGTCAGACACTGCCAAGAGAGCACACTGTCTCAACTATACAATGTGGGTGTCAGACACTGCCAAGGGTGCACACTGTCTCAACTATACAATGTGGGTGTCAGACACTGCCAAGGGTGCACACTGTCTCAACTATACAATGAGGGTGTCAGACACTGCCAAGAGTGCACACTGTCTCAGCTATACAATGTGGGTGTCAGACACTGCCAAGAGTGCACACTGTCTCAACTACACAATGTGGGTGTCAGACACTGCCAAGGGTGCACACTGTCTCAACTATACAATGTGGGTGTCAGACACTGCCAAGGATGCACACTGTCTCAACTATACAATGAGGGTGTCAGACACTGCTAAGGGTGCACACTGTCTCAACTATACAATGTGGGTGTCAGACACTACCAAGAGTGCACACTGTCTCAACTACACAATGTGGGTGTCAGACACTGCCAAGGGAGTACACTGTCTCAACTACACAATGTGGGTGTCAGACACTGCCAAGTGTGCACACTGTCTCAACTACACAATGTGGGTGTCAGACACTGCCAAGGGTGTACACTGTCTCAACTATACCATGTGGGTGTCAGACACTGCTAAGGGTGCACACTGTCTCAACTATACAATGTGGGTGTCAGACACTGCTAAGGGTGCACACAGTCTCAACTACACAATGTGGGTGTCAGACACTGCCAAGAGAGCACACTGTCTCAACTACACAATGTGGGTGTCAGACACTGCTAAGGGTGCACACTGTCTCAACTACACAATGTGGGTGTCAGACACTGCCAAGAGTGCACACTGTCTCAACTATACAATGTGGGTGTCAGACACTGCTAAGGGTGTACACTGACTCAACTACACAATGTGGGTGTCAGACACTGCCAAGAGTGCACACTGTCTCAACTACACAATGTGGGTGTCAGACACTGCCAAGAGAGCACACTGTCTCAACTACACAATGTGGGTGTCAGACACTGCTAAGGGTGCACACTGTCTCAACTACACAATGTGGGTGTCAGACACTGCCAAGAGTGCACACTGTCTCAACTATACAATGTGGGTGTCAGACACTGCTAAGGGTGCACACTGTCTCAACTACACAATGTGGGTGTCAGACACTGCCAAGAGTGCACACTGTCTCAACTATACAATGTGGGTGTCAGACACTGCCAAGGGTGCACACTGTCTCAACTACACAATGTGGGTGTCAGACACTGCCAAGAGTGCACACTGTCTCAACTATACAATGTGGGTGTCAGACACTGCTAAGGGTGCACACTGTCTCAACTACACAATGTGGGTGTCAGACACTGCCAAGAGTGCACACTGTCTCAACTATACAATGTGGGTGTCAGACACTGCCAAGGGTGCACACTGTCTCAACTACACAATGTGGGTGTCAGACACTGCCAAGAGTGCACACTGTCTCAACTATACAATGTGGGTGTCAGACACTGCTAAGGGTGCACACTGTCTCAACTACACAATGTGGGTGTCAGACACTGCCAAGAGTGCACACTGTCTCAACTATACAATGTGGGTGTCAGACACTGCTAAGGGTGCACACTGTCTCAACTACACAATGTGGGTGTCAGACACTGCCAAGGATGCACACTGTCTCAACTACACAATGTGGGTGTCAGACACTGCTAAGGGTGCACACTGTCTCAACTATACAATGTGGGTGTCAGACACTGCCAAGAGTGCACACTGTCTCAACTACACAATGTGGGTGTCAGACACTGCTAAGGGTGCACACTGTCTCAACTATACAATGTGGGTGTCAGACACTGCCAAGAGTGCACACTGTCTCAACTATACAATGTGGGTGTCAGACACTGCCAAGAGTGCACACTGTCTCAACTATACAATGTGGGTGTCAGACACTGCTAAGGGTGCACACTGTCTCAACTACACAATGTGGGTGTCAGACACTGCCAAGGATGCACACTGTGTCAACTACACAATGTGGGTGTCAGACACTGCTAAGGGTGCACACTGTCTCAACTATACAATGTGGGTGTCAGACACTGCCAAGAGTGCACACTGTCTCAACTATACAATGTGGGTGTCAGACACTGCTAAGGGTGCACACTGTCTCAACTATACAATGTGGGTGTCAGACACTGCCAAGGGAGCACACTGTCTCAACTATACAATGTGGGTGTCAGACACTGCCAAGGGTGCACACTGTCTCAACTACACAATGTGGGTGTCAGACACTGCCAAGGGTGCACACTGTCTCAACTATACAATGTGGGTGTCAGACACTGCTAAGGGTGCACACTGTCTCAACTATACAATGTGGGTGTCAGACACTGCTAAGGGTGCACACTGTCTCAACTACACAATGTGGGTGTCAGACACTGCTAAGGGTGCACACTGTCTCAACTATACAATGTGGGTGTCAGACACTGCCAAGGGTGCACACTGTCTCAACTATACAATGTGGGTGTCAGACACTGCTAAGGGTGCACACTGTCTCAACTACACAATGTGGGTGTCAGACACTGCTAAGGGTGCACACTGTCTCAACTATACAATGAGGGTGTCAGACACTGCCAAGAGAGCACACTGTCTCAACTATACAATGTGGGTGTCAGACACTGCCAAGGGTGCACACTGTCTCAACTATACAATGTGGGTGTCAGACACTGCCAAGGGTGCACACTGTCTCAACTATACAATGAGGGTGTCAGACACTGCCAAGAGTGCACACTGTCTCAACTATACAATGTGGGTGTCAGACACTGCCAAGGGTGCACACTGTCTCAACTACACAATGTGGGTGTCAGACACTGCTAAGGGTGCACACTGTCTCAACTATACAATGTGGGTGTCAGACACTGCTAAGGGTGCACACTGTCTCAACTATACAATGTGGGTGTCAGACACTGCCAAGAGTGCACACTGTCTCAGCTATACAATGTGGGTGTCAGACACTGCCAAGAGTGCACACTGTCTCAACTACACAATGTGGGTGTCAGACACTGCCAAGGGTGCACACTGTCTCAACTATACAATGTGGGTGTCAGACACTGCCAAGGATGCACACTGTCTCAACTATACAATGAGGGTGTCAGACACTGCTAAGGGTGCACACTGTCTCAACTATACAATGTGGGTGTCAGACACTACCAAGAGTGCACACTGTCTCAACTATACAATGTGGGTGTCAGACACTGCCAAGGGTGCACACTGTCTCAACTACACAATGTGGGTGTCAGACACTGCCAAGTGTGCACACTGTCTCAACTACACAATGTGGGTGTCAGACACTGCCAAGGGTGCACACTGTCTCAACTATACAATGTGGGTGTCAGACACTGCCAAGGGTGCACACTGTCTCAACTACACAATGTGGGTGTCAGACACTGCTAAGGGTGCACACTGTCTCAACTATACAATGTGGGTGTCAGACACTGCTAAGGGTGCACACAGTCTCAACTACACAATGTGGGTGTCAGACACTGCCAAGAGAGCACACTGTCTCAACTACACAATGTGGGTGTCAGACACTGCCAAGAGAGTACACTGTCTCAACTACACAATGTGGGTGTCAGACACTGCTAAGGGTGCACACTGTCTCAACTATACAATGTGGGTGTCAGACACTGCCAAGAGAGCACACTGTCTCAACTATACAATGTGGGTGTCAGACACTGCCAAGAGAGCACACTGTCTCAACTATACAATGTGGGTGTTAGACACTGCCAAGAGAGCACACTGTCTCAACTACACAATGTGGGTGTCAGACACTGCCAAGGGTGCACACTGTCTCAACTATACAATGTGGGTGTCAGACACTGCCAAGAGAGCACACTGTCTCAACTATACAATGTGGGTGTCAGACACTGCCAAGGATGCACACTGTCTCAACTATACAATGAGGGTGTCAGACACTGCCAAGGGAACACACTGTCTCAACTATACAATGTGGGTGTCAGACACTGCCAAGGATGCACACTGTCTCAACTACACAATGTGGGTGTCAGACACTGCCAAGGATGCACACTGTCTCAACTACACAATGTGGGTGTCAGGCACTGCTAAGGGTGCACACTGTCTCAACTATACAATGAGGGTGTCAGACACTGCCAAGGGAGCACACTGTCTCAACTATACAATGAGGGTGTCAGACACTGCTAAGGGTGCACACTGTCTCAACTATACAATGAGGGTGTCAGACACTGCCAAGGGAGCACACTGTCTCAACTATACAATGAGGGTGTCAGACACTGCTAAGGGTGCACACTGTCTCAACTATACAATGTGGGTGTCAGACACTGCCAAGGATGCACACTGTCTCAACTACACAATGTGGGTGTCAGACACTGCCAAGGGTGCACACTGTCTCAACTATACAATGAGGGTGTCAGACACTGCCAAGGGAGCACACTGTCTCAACTATACAATGAGGGTGTCAGACACTGCCAAGGGTGCACACTGTCTCAACTATACAATGTGGGTGTCAGACACTGCCAAGGGTGCACACTGTCTCAACTATACAATGTGGGTGTCAGACACTGCCAAGGGTGCACACTGTCTCAACTATACAATGTGGGTGTCAGACACTGCCAAGGGTGCACACTATCTCAACTATACAATGAGGGTGTCAGACACTGCCAAGGGTGCACACTGTCTCAACTATACAATGAGGGTGTCAGACACAGCCAAGGGTGCACACTGTCTCAACTATACAATGTGGGTGTCAGACACTGCTAAGGGTGCACACTGTCTCAACTATACAATGTGGGTGTCAGACACTGCCAAGGGTGCACAATGTCTCAACTATACAATGTGGGTGTCAGACACTGCTAAGGGTGCACACTGTCTCAACTACACAATGTGGGTATCAGACACTGCTAAGGGTGCACACTGTCTCAACTATACAATGAGGGTGTCAGACACTGCTAAGGGTGCACACTGTCTCAACTATACAATCAGGGTGTCAGACACTGCTAAGGGTGCACACTGTCTCATCTATACAATGAGGGTGTCAGACACTGCTAAGGGTGCACACTGTCTCAACTACACAATGTGGGTGTCAGACACTGCTAAGGGTGCACACTGTCTCAACTATACTATGTGGGTGTCAGACACTGCCAAGGGTACACACTGTCTCAACTATACAATGTGGGTGTCAGACACTGCCAAGAGAGCACACTGTCTCAACTATACAATGTGGGTGTCAGACACTGCCAAGAGTGCACACTGTCTCAACTACACAATGTGGGTGTCAGACACTGCCAAGGGTGCACACTGTCTCAACTATACAATGTGGGTGTCAGACACTGCTAAGGGTGCACACTGTCTCAACTATACAATGAGGGTGTCAGACACTGCTAAGGGTGCACACTGTCTCAACTATACAAAGTGGGTGTCAGACACTGCCAAGTGTGCACACTGTCTCAACTACACAATGTGGGTGTCAGACACTGCCAAGTGTGCACACTGTCTCAACTACACAATGTGGGTGTCAGACACTGCCAAGGGTGCACACTGTCTCAACTATACAATGTGGGTGTCAGACACTACCAAGAGTGCACACTGTCTCAACTACACAATGTGGGTATCAGACACTGCCAAGGGAGCACACTGTCTCAACTATACAATGTGGGTGTCAGACACTGCCAAGGGTGCACACTTTCTCAACTATACAATGTGGGTGTCAGACACTGCTAAGGGTGCACACTGTCTCAACTACACAATGTGGGTGTCAGACACTGCTAAGAGAGCACACTGTCTCAACTATACAATGTGGGTGTCAGACACTGCCAAGGGTGCACACTGTCTCAACTATACAATGTGGGTGTCAGACACTGCCAAGAGAGCACACTGTCTCAACTATACAATGTGGGTGTCAGACACTGCTAAGGGTGCACACTGTTTCAACTATACAATGTGGGTGTCAGACACTGCTAAGCGTGCACACTGTCTCAACTACACAATGTGGGTGTCAGACACTGCTAAGGGTGCACACTGTCTCAACTATACAATGTGGGTGTCAGACACTGCCAAGGGTGCACACTGTCTCAACTATACAATGTGGGTGTCAGACACTGCTAAGGGTGCACACTGTCTCAACTACACAATGTGGGTGTCAGACACTGCTAAGGGTGCACACGGTATCAACTATACAATGAGGGTGTCAGACACTGCCAAGAGAGCACACTGTCTCAACTATACAATGTGGGTGTCAGACACTGCCAAGGGTGCACACTGTCTCAACTATACAATGTGGGTGTCAGACACTGCCAAGGGTGCACACTGTCTCAACTATACAATGAGGGTGTCAGACACTGCCAAGAGTGCACACTGTCTCAGCTATACAATGTGGGTGTCAGACACTGCCAAGAGTGCACACTGTCTCAACTACACAATGTGGGTGTCAGACACTGCCAAGGGTGCACACTGTCTCAACTATACAATGTGGGTGTCAGACACTGCCAAGGATGCACACTGTCTCAACTATACAATGAGGGTGTCAGACACTGCTAAGGGTGCACACTGTCTCAACTATACAATGTGGGTGTCAGACACTGCCAAGAGTGCACACTGTCTCAACTATACAATGTGGGTGTCAGACACTGCCAAGAGTGCACACTGTCTCAACTATACAATGTGGGTGTCAGACACTGTTAAGGGTGCACACTGTCTCAACTACACGATGTGGGTGTCAGACACTGCCAAGGATGCACACTGTCTCAACTACACAATGTGGGTGTCAGACACTGCTAAGGGTGCACACTGTCTCAACTATACAATGTGGGTGTCAGACACTGCCAAGAGTGCACACTGTCTCAACTACACAATGTGGGTGTCAGACACTGCTAAGGGTGCACACTGTCTCAACTATACAATGTGGGTGTCAGACACTGCCAAGAGTGCACACTGTCTCAACTATACAATGTGGGTGTCAGACACTGCCAAGAGTGCACACTGTCTCAACTATACAATGTGGGTGTCAGACACTGCTAAGGGTGCACACTGTCTCAACTACACAATGTGGGTGTCAGACACTGCCAAGGATGCACACTGTGTCAACTACACAATGTGGGTGTCAGACACTGCTAAGGGTGCACACTGTGTCAACTACACAATGTGGGTGTCAGACACTGCTAAGGGTGCACACTGTCTCAACTATACAATGTGGGTGTCAGACACTGCCAAGAGTGCACACTGTCTCAACTATACAATGTGGGTGTCAGACACTGCTAAGGGTGCACACTGTCTCAACTATACAATGTGGGTGTCAGACACTGCCAAGGGAGCACACTGTCTCAACTATACAATGTGGGTGTCAGACACTGCCAAGGGTGCACACTGTCTCAACTATACAATGTGGGTGTCAGACACTGCTAAGGGTGCACACTGTCTCAACTATACAATGTGGGTGTCAGACACTGCTAAGGGTGCACACTGTCTCAACTATACAATGTGGGTGTCAGACACTGCCAAGGGTGCACACTGTCTCAACTACACAATGTGGGTGTCAGACACTGCCAAGGGTGCACACTGTCTCAACTATACAATGTGGGTGTCAGACACTGCTAAGGGTGCACACTGTCTCCACTATACAATGTGGGTGTCAGACACTGCTAAGGGTGTACACTGACTCAACTACACAATGTGGGTGTCAGACACTGCCAAGGGTGCACACTGTCTCAACTACACAATGTGGGTGTCAGACACTGCTAAGGGTGCACACTGTTTCAACTATACAATGTGGGTGTCAGACACTGCCAAGGGAGCACACTGTCTCAACTATACAATGTGGGTGTCAGACACTGCCAAGAGTGCACACTGTCTCAACTACACAATGTGGGTGTCAGACACTGCCAAGGGTGCACACTGTCTCAACTACACAATGTGGGTGTCAGACACTGCTAAGGGTGCACACTGTTTCAACTATACAATGTGGGTGTCAGACACTGCCAAGGGTGCACACTGTCTCAACTATACAATGTGGGTGTCAGACACTGCTAAGGGTGCACACTGTCTCAACTATACAATGTGGGTGTCAGACACTGCCAAGGGTGCACACTGTCTCAACTATACAATGTGGGTGTCAGACACTGCCAAGAGAGCACACTGTCTCAACTATACAATGTGGGTGTCAGACACTGCCAAGGGTGCACACTGTTTCAACTATACAATGTGGGTGTCAGACACTGCTAAGCGTGCACACTGTCTCAACTACACAATGTGGGTGTCAGACACTGCTAAGGGTGCACACTGTCTCAACTATACAATGTGGGTGTCAGACACTGCCAAGGGTGCACACTGTCTCAACTATACAATGTGGGTGTCAGACACTGCTAAGGGTGCACACTGTCTCAACTACACAATGTGGGTGTCAGACACTGCTAAGGGTGCACACTGTCTCAACTATACAATGAGGGTGTCAGACACTGCCAAGAGAGCACACTGTCTCAACTATACAATGTGGGTGTCAGACACTGCCAAGGGTGCACACTGTCTCAACTATACAATGTGGGTGTCAGACACTGCCAAGGGTGCACACTGTCTCAACTATACAATGAGGGTGTCAGACACTGCCAAGAGTGCACACTGTCTCAGCTATACAATGTGGGTGTCAGACACTGCCAAGAGTGCACACTGTCTCAACTACACAATGTGGGTGTCAGACACTGCCAAAGGTGCACACTGTCTCAACTATACAATGTGGGTGTCAGACACTGCCAAGGATGCACACTGTCTCAACTATACAATGAGGGTGTCAGACACTGCTAAGGGTGCACACTGTCTCAACTATACAATGTGGGTGTCAGACACTACCAAGAGTGCACACTGTCTCAACTACACAATGTGGGTGTCAGACACTGCCAAGGGAGTACACTGTCTCAACTACACAATGTGGGTGTCAGACACTGCCAAGTGTGCACACTGTCTCAACTACACAATGTGGGTGTCAGACACTGCCAAGGGTGTACACTGTCTCAACTATACAATGTGGGTGTCAGACACTGCTAAGGGTGCACACTGTCTCAACTATACAATGTGGGTGTCAGACACTGCTAAGGGTGCACACAGTCTCAACTACACAATGTGGGTGTCAGACACTGCCAAGAGAGCACACTGTCTCAACTACACAATGTGGGTGTCAGACACTGCTAAGGGTGCACACTGTCTCAACTACACAATGTGGGTGTCAGACACTGCCAAGAGTGCACACTGTCTCAACTATACAATGTGGGTGTCAGACACTGCTAAGGGTGTACACTGACTCAACTACACAATGTGGGTGTCAGACACTGCCAAGAGTGCACACTGTCTCAACTACACAATGTGGGTGTCAGACACTGCCAAGAGAGCACACTGTCTCAACTACACAATGTGGGTGTCAGACACTGCTAAGGGTGCACACTGTCTCAACTACACAATGTGGGTGTCAGACACTGCCAAGAGTGCACACTGTCTCAACTATACAATGTGGGTGTCAGACACTGCTAAGGGTGCACACTGTCTCAACTACACAATGTGGGTGTCAGACACTGCCAAGAGTGCACACTGTCTCAACTATACAATGTGGGTGTCAGACACTGCCAAGGGTGCACACTGTCTCAACTACACAATGTGGGTGTCAGACACTGCCAAGAGTGCACACTGTCTCAACTATACAATGTGGGTGTCAGACACTGCTAAGGGTGCACACTGTCTCAACTACACAATGTGGGTGTCAGACACTGCCAAGAGTGCACACTGTCTCAACTATACAATGTGGGTGTCAGACACTGCCAAGGGTGCACACTGTCTCAACTACACAATGTGGGTGTCAGACACTGCCAAGAGTGCACACTGTCTCAACTATACAATGTGGGTGTCAGACACTGCTAAGGGTGCACACTGTCTCAACTACACAATGTGGGTGTCAGACACTGCCAAGAGTGCACACTGTCTCAACTATACAATGTGGGTGTCAGACACTGCTAAGGGTGCACACTGTCTCAACTACACAATGTGGGTGTCAGACACTGCCAAGGATGCACACTGTCTCAACTACACAATGTGGGTGTCAGACACTGCTAAGGGTGCACACTGTCTCAACTATACAATGTGGGTGTCAGACACTGCCAAGAGTGCACACTGTCTCAACTACACAATGTGGGTGTCAGACACTGCTAAGGGTGCACACTGTCTCAACTATACAATGTGGGTGTCAGACACTGCCAAGAGTGCACACTGTCTCAACTATACAATGTGGGTGTCAGACACTGCCAAGAGTGCACACTGTCTCAACTATACAATGTGGGTGTCAGACACTGCTAAGGGTGCACACTGTCTCAACTACACAATGTGGGTGTCAGACACTGCCAAGGATGCACACTGTGTCAACTACACAATGTGGGTGTCAGACACTGCTAAGGGTGCACACTGTCTCAACTATACAATGTGGGTGTCAGACACTGCCAAGAGTGCACACTGTCTCAACTATACAATGTGGGTGTCAGACACTGCTAAGGGTGCACACTGTCTCAACTATACAATGTGGGTGTCAGACACTGCCAAGGGAGCACACTGTCTCAACTATACAATGTGGGTGTCAGACACTGCCAAGGGTGCACACTGTCTCAACTACACAATGTGGGTGTCAGACACTGCCAAGGGTGCACACTGTCTCAACTATACAATGTGGGTGTCAGACACTGCTAAGGGTGCACACTGTCTCAACTATACAATGTGGGTGTCAGACACTGCTAAGGGTGCACACTGTCTCAACTACACAATGTGGGTGTCAGACACTGCTAAGGGTGCACACTGTCTCAACTATACAATGTGGGTGTCAGACACTGCCAAGGGTGCACACTGTCTCAACTATACAATGTGGGTGTCAGACACTGCTAAGTGTGCACACTGTCTCAACTACACAATGTGGGTGTCAGACACTGCTAAGGGTGCACACTGTCTCAACTATACAATGAGGGTGTCAGACACTGCCAAGAGAGCACACTGTCTCAACTATACAATGTGGGTGTCAGACACTGCCAAGGGTGCACACTGTCTCAACTATACAATGTGGGTGTCAGACACTGCCAAGGGTGCACACTGTCTCAACTATACAATGAGGGTGTCAGACACTGCCAAGAGTGCACACTGTCTCAACTATACAATGTGGGTGTCAGACACTGCCAAGGGTGCACACTGTCTCAACTACACAATGTGGGTGTCAGACACTGCTAAGGGTGCACACTGTCTCAACTATACAATGTGGGTGTCAGACACTGCTAAGGGTGCACACTGTCTCAACTATACAATGTGGGTGTCAGACACTGCCAAGAGTGCACACTGTCTCAGCTATACAATGTGGGTGTCAGACACTGCCAAGAGTGCACACTGTCTCAACTACACAATGTGGGTGTCAGACACTGCCAAGGGTGCACACTGTCTCAACTATACAATGTGGGTGTCAGACACTGCCAAGGATGCACACTGTCTCAACTATACAATGAGGGTGTCAGACACTGCTAAGGGTGCACACTGTCTCAACTATACAATGTGGGTGTCAGACACTACCAAGAGTGCACACTGTCTCAACTATACAATGTGGGTGTCAGACACTGCCAAGGGTGCACACTGTCTCAACTACACAATGTGGGTGTCAGACACTGCCAAGTGTGCACACTGTCTCAACTACACAATGTGGGTGTCAGACACTGCCAAGGGTGCACACTGTCTCAACTATACAATGTGGGTGTCAGACACTGCCAAGGGTGCACACTGTCTCAACTACACAATGTGGGTGTCAGACACTGCCAAGAGTGCACACTGTCTCAACTATACAATGTGGGTGTCAGACACTGCTAAGGGTGCACAGAGTCTCAACTACACAATGTGGGTGTCAGACACTGCCAAGAGAGCACACTGTCTCAACTACACAATGTGGGTGTCAGACACTGCCAAGAGAGTACACTGTCTCAACTACACAATGTGGGTGTCAGACACTGCTAAGGGTGCACACTGTCTCAACTATACAATGTGGGTGTCAGACACTGCCAAGAGAGCACACTGTCTCAACTATACAATGTGGGTGTCAGACACTGCCAAGAGAGCACACTGTCTCAACTATACAATGTGGGTGTTAGACACTGCCAAGAGAGCACACTGTCTCAACTACACAATGTGGGTGTCAGACACTGCCAAGGGTGCACACTGTCTCAACTATACAATGTGGGTGTCAGACACTGCCAAGAGAGCACACTGTCTCAACTATACAATGTGGGTGTCAGACACTGCCAAGGATGCACACTGTCTCAACTATACAATGAGGGTGTCAGACACTGCCAAGGGAACACACTGTCTCAACTATACAATGTGGGTGTCAGACACTGCCAAGGATGCACACTGTCTCAACTACACAATGTGGGTGTCAGACACTGCCAAGGATGCACACTGTCTCAACTACACAATGTGGGTGTCAGGCACTGCTAAGGGTGCACACTGTCTCAACTATACAATGAGGGTGTCAGACACTGCCAAGGGAGCACACTGTCTCAACTATACAATGAGGGTGTCAGACACTGCTAAGGGTGCACACTGTCTCAACTATACAATGAGGGTGTCAGACACTGCCAAGGGAGCACACTGTCTCAACTATACAATGAGGGTGTCAGACACTGCTAAGGGTGCACACTGTCTCAACTATACAATGTGGGTGTCAGACACTGCCAAGGATGCACACTGTCTCAACTACACAATGTGGGTGTCAGACACTGCCAAGGGTGCACACTGTCTCAACTATACAATGAGGGTGTCAGACACTGCCAAGGGAGCACACTGTGTCAACTATACAATGAGGGTGTCAGACACTGCCAAGGGTGCACACTGTCTCAACTATACAATGTGGGTGTCAGACACTGCCAAGGGTGCACACTGTCTCAACTATACAATGTGGGTGTCAGACACTGCCAAGGGTGCACACTGTCTCAACTATACAATGTGGGTGTCAGACACTGCCAAGGGTGCACACTATCTCAACTATACAATGAGGGTGTCAGACACTGCCAAGGGTGCACACTGTCTCAACTATACAATGAGGGTGTCAGACACAGCCAAGGGTGCACACTGTCTCAACTATACAATGTGGGTGTCAGACACTGCTAAGGGTGCACACTGTCTCAACTATACAATGTGGGTGTCAGACACTGCCAAGGGTGCACAATGTCTCAACTATACAATGTGGGTGTCAGACACTGCTAAGGGTGCACACTGTCTCAACTACACAATGTGGGTATCAGACACTGCTAAGGGTGCACACTGTCTCAACTATACAATGAGGGTGTCAGACACTGCTAAGGGTGCACACTGTCTCAACTATACAATCAGGGTGTCAGACACTGCTAAGGGTGCACACTGTCTCATCTATACAATGAGGGTGTCAGACACTGCTAAGGGTGCACACTGTCTCAACTACACAATGTGGGTGTCAGACACTGCTAAGGGTGCACACTGTCTCAACTATACTATGTGGGTGTCAGACACTGCCAAGGGTACACACTGTCTCAACTATACAATGTGGGTGTCAGACACTGCCAAGAGAGCACACTGTCTCAACTATACAATGTGGGTGTCAGACACTGCCAAGAGTGCACACTGTCTCAACTACACAATGTGGGTGTCAGACACTGCCAAGGGTGCACACTGTCTCAACTATACAATGTGGGTGTCAGACACTGCTAAGGGTGCACACTGTCTCAACTATACAATGAGGGTGTCAGACACTGCTAAGGGTGCACACTGTCTCAACTATACAAAGTGGGTGTCAGACACTGCCAAGTGTGCACACTGTCTCAACTACACAATGTGGGTGTCAGACACTGCCAAGTGTGCACACTGTCTCAACTACACAATGTGGGTGTCAGACACTGCCAAGGGTGCACACTGTCTCAACTATACAATGTGGGTGTCAGACACTACCAAGAGTGCACACTGTCTCAACTACACAATGTGGGTATCAGACACTGCCAAGGGAGCACACTGTCTCAACTACACAATGTGGGTGTCAGACACTACCAAGAGTGCACACTGTCTCAACTATACAATGTGGGTGTCAGACACTGCCAAGAGAGCACACAGTCTCAACTATACAATGTGGGTGTCAGACACTGCCAAGTGTGCACACTGTCTCAACTACACAATGTGGGTGTCAGACACTGCCAAGGGTGCACACTGTCTCAACTACACAATGTGGGTGTCAGACACTGCTAAGGGTGCACACTGTCTGAACTATACAATGTGGGTGTCAGACACTGCTAAGGGTGCACACTGTCTCAACTACACAATGTGGGTGTCAGACACTGCCAAGAGAGCACACTGTCTCAACTACACAATGTGGGTGTCAGACACTGCTAAGGGTGCACACTGTCTCAACTATACAATGTGGGTGTCAGACACTGCCAAGTGTGCACACTGTCTCAACTACACAATGTGGGTGTCAGACACTGCCAAGAGAGCACACTGTCTCAACTACACAATGTGGGTGTCAGACACTGCCAAGGGTGCAGACTGTCTCAACTACACAATGTGGGTGTCAGACACTGCCAAGAGAGCACACTGTCTCAACTATACAATGAGGGTGTCAGACACTGCCAAGGGTGCACACTGTCTCAACTATACAATGAGGGTGTCAGACACTGCCAAGGGTGCACACTGTCTCAACTACACAATGTGGGTGTCAGACACTGCCAAGGATGCACACTGTCTCAACTATACAATGAGGGTGTCAGACACTGCCAAGGGAGCACACTGTTTCAACTATACAATGAGGGTGTCAGACACTGCCAAGGGAGCACACTGTCTCAACTATACAATGTGGGTGTCAGACACTGCCAAGGATGCACACTGTCTCAACTATACAATGAGGGTGTCAGACACTGCCAAGGGAGCACACTGTCTCAACTATACAATGAGGGTGTCAGACACTGCTAAGGGTGCACACTGTCTCAACTATACAATGAGGGTGTCAGACACTGCCAAGGGAGCACACTGTCTCAACTATACAATGAGGGTGTCAGACACTGCTAAGGGTGCACACTGTCTCAACTATACAATGTGGGTGTCAGACACTGCCAAGGGTGCACACTGTCTCAACTATACAATGTGGGTGTCAGACACTGCCAAGGGTGCACACTGTCTCAACTATACAATGTGGGTGTCAGACACTGCCAAGGGTGCACACTGTCTCAACTATACAATGTGGGTGTCAGACACTGCCAAGGGTGCACACTGTCTCAACTATACAATGTGGGTGTCATACACTGCTAAGGGTGCACACTGTCTCATCTATACAATGAGGGTGTCAGACACTGCTAAGGGTGCACACTGTCTCAACTATACAATGTGGGTGTCAGACACTGCCAAGGGTGCACACTGTCTCAACTATACAATGTGGGTGTCAGACACTGCCAAGAGAGCACACTGTCTCAACTATACAATGAGGGTGTCAGACACTGCCAAGGGTGCACACTGTCTCAACTATACAATGAGGGTGTCAAACACTGCCAAGGATGCACACTGTCTCAACTACACAATGTGGGTGTCAGACACTGCCAAGGGTGCACACTGTCTCAACTATACAATGTGGGTGTCAGACACTGCCAAGGGTGCACACTGTCTCAACTATACAATGTGGGTGTCAGACACTGCCAAGGGTGCACACTGTCTCAACTACACAATGTGGGTGTCAGACACTGCCAAGAGAGCACACTGTCTCAACTATACAATGAGGGTGTCAAACACTGCCAAGGATGCACACTGTCTCAACTACACAATGTGGGTGTCAGACACTGCTAAGGGTGCACACTGTCTCAACTACACAATGTGGGTGTCAGACACTGCTAAGGGTGCACACTGTCTCAACTATACAATGTGGGTGTCAGACACTGCCAAGGATGCACACTGTCTCAACTACACAATGTGGGTGTCAGACACTGCCAAGAGTGCACACTGTCTCAACTACACAATGTGGGTGTCAGACACTGCCAAGGGTGCACACTGTCTCAACTATACAATGAGGGTGTCAGACACTGCCAAGGGTGCACACTGTCTCAACTATACAATGAGGGTGTCAGACACTGCCAAGGGTGCACACTGTCTCAACTATACAATGTGGGTGTCAGACACTGCTAACGGTGCACACTGTCTCAACTATACAATGTGGGTGTCAGACACTGCCAAGGATGCACACTGTCTCAACTATACAATGTGGGTGTCAGACACTGCCAAGGGTGCACACTGTCTCAACTATACAATGTGGGTGTCAGACACTGCCAAGGGTGCACACTGTCTCAACTATACAATGTGGGTGTCAGACACTGCCAAGGGTGCACACTGTCTCAACTATACAATGTGGGTGTCAGACACTGCCAAGGGTGCACACTGTCTCAACTATACAATATGGGTGTCAGACACTGCCAAGAGTGCACACTGTCTCAACTATACAATGAGGGTGTCAGACACTGCCAAGGGTGCACACTGTCTCAACTATACAATGTGGGTGTCAGACACTGCTAAGGGTGCACACTGTCTCAACTATACAATGTGGGTGTCAGACACTGCCAAGAGTGCACACTGTCTCAACTATACAATGAGGGTGTCAGACACTGCCAAGGGTGCACACTGTCTCAACTACACAATGTGGGTGTCAGACACTGCCAAGGGTGCACACTGTCTCAACTATACAATGTGGGTGTCAGACACTGCTAAGGGTGCACACTGTCTCAACTATACAATGTGGGTGTCAGACACTGCCAAGGATGCACACTGTCTCAACTATACAATGTGGGTGTCAGACACTGCCAAGGGTGCACACTGTCTCAACTATACAATGTGGGTGTCAGACACTGCCAAGGGTGCACACTGTCTCAACTATACAATGAGGGTGTCAGACACTGCCAAGGGTGCACACTGTCTCAACTACACAATGTGGGTGTCAGACACTGCTAAGGGTGCACACTGTCTCAACTACACAATGTGGGTGTCAGACACTGCCAAGGGTTTACACTGTCTCAACTATACAATGTGGGTGTCAGACACTACCAAGAGTGCACACTGTCTCAACTACACAATGTGGGTGTCAGACACTGCCAAGGGTGCACACTGTCTCAACTACACAATGTGGGTGTCAGACACTGCTAAGGGTGCACACTGTCTCAACTACACAATGTGGGTGTCAGACACTACCAAGGATGCACACTGTCTCAACTACACAATGTGGGTGTCAGACACTGCCAAGTGTGCACACTGTCTCAACTACACAATGTGGGTGTCAGACACTGCCAAGGGTGCACACTGTCTCAACTATACAATATGGGTGTCAGACACTGCCAAGAGTGCACACTGTCTCAACTATACAATGTGGGTGTCAGACACTGCCAAGGGTGCACACTGTCTCAACTATACAATGATGGTGTCAGACACTGCCAAGGGTGCACACTATCTCAACTATACAATGAGGGTGTCAGACACTGCTAAGGGTGCACACTGTCTCAACTATACAATGTGGGTGTCAGACACTGCCAAGGATGCACACTGTCTCAACTACACAATGTGGGTGTCAGACACTGCCAAGAGTGCACACTGTCTCAACTACACAATGTGGGTGTCAGACACTGCCAAGGGTGCACACTGTCTCAACTATACAATGAGGGTGTCAGACACTGCCAAGGGTGCACACTGTCTCAACTATACAATGTGGGTGTCAGACACTGCTAAGGGTGCACACTGTCTCAACTACACAATGTGGGTGTCAGACACTGCTAAGGGTGCACACTGTCTCAACTATACAATGAGGGTGTCAGACACTGCCAAGGGTGCACACTGTCTTAACTATACAATGTGGGTGTCAGACACTGCCAAGGATGCACACTGTCTCAACTACACAATGTGGGTGTCAGACACTGCCAAGGGTGCACACTGTCTCAACTATACAATGAGGGTGTCAGACACTGCCAAGGGTGCACACTGTCTCAACTATACAATGTGGGTGTCAGACACTGCTAAGGGTGCACACTGTCTCAACTACACAATGTGGGTGTCAGACACTGCTAAGGGTGCACACTGTCTCAACTATACAATGAGGGTGTCAGACACTGCCAAGGGTGCATACTGTCTCAACTATACAATGTGGGTGTCAGACACTGCCAAGGATGCACACTGTCTCAACTACACAATGTGGGTGTCAGACACTGCTAAGGGTGCACACTGTCTCAACTATACAATGAGGGTGTCAGACACTGCCAAGGGTGCACACTGTCTCAACTATACAATGTGGGTGTCAGACACTGCCAAGGATGCACACTGTCTCAACTACACAATGTGGGTGTCAGACACTGCTAAGGGTGCACACTGTCTCAACTATACAATGAGGGTGTCAGACACTGCCAAGGGTGCACACTGTCTCAACTATACAATGTGGGTGTCAGACACTGCCAAGGATGCACACTGTCTCAACTACACAATGTGGGTGTCAGACACTGCCAAGGGTGCACACTGTCTCAACTATACAATGTGGGTGTCAGACACTGCCAAGAGAGCACACTGTCTCAACTACACAATGTGGGTGTCAGACACTGCCAAGGGTGCACACTGTCTCAACTATACAATGTGGGTGTCAGACACTACCAAGAGTGCACACTGTCTCAACTATACAATGTGGGTGTCAGACACTGCCAAGTGTGCACACTGTCTCAACTATACAATGTGGGTGTCAGACACTGCCAAGGGTGCACACTGTCTCAACTACACAATGTGGGTGTCAGACACTGCTAAGGGTGCACACTGTCTCAACTACACAATGTGGGTGTCAGACACTGCCAAGGGTGCACACTGTCTCAACTATACAATGTGGGTGTCAGACACTGCCAAGGGTGCACACTGTCTCAACTATACAATGTGGGTGTCAGACACTGCCAAGTGTGCACACTGTCTCAACTATACAATGTGGGTGTCAGACACTGCCAAGAGAGCACACTGTCTCAACTATACAATGTGGGTGTCAGACACTGCCAAGTGTGCACACTGTCTCAACTATACAATGTGGGTGTCAGACACTGCCAAGGGTGCACACTGTCTCAACTATACAATGTGGGTGTCAGACACTGCCAAGGGTGCACACTGTCTCAACTATACAATGTGGGTGTCAGACACTGCCAAGGATGCACACTGTCTCAACTATACAATGTGGGTGTCAGACACTGCCAAGGGTGCACACTGTCTCAACTATACAATGTGGGTGTCAGACACTGCCAAGGATGCACACTGTCTCAACTACACAATGTGGGTGTCAGACACTGCCAAGGGTGCACACTGTCTCAACTACACAATGTGGGTGTCAGACACTGCCAAGGGTGCACACTGTCTCAACTATACAATGTGGGTGTCAGACACTGCCAAGTGTGCACACTGTCTCAACTATACAATGTGGGTGTCAGACACTGCCAAGTGTGCACACTGTCTCAACTATACAATGTGGGTGTCAGACACTGCCAAGGGTGCACACTGTCTCAACTACACAATGTGGGTGTCAGACACTGCTAAGGGTGCACACTGTCTCAACTACACAATGTGGGTGTCAGACACTGCCAAGGGTGCACACTGTCTCAACTATACAATGTGGGTGTCAGACACTGCCAAGGGTGCACACTGTCTCAACTATACAATGTGGGTGTCAGACACTGCCAAGTGTGCACACTGTCTCAACTATACAATGTGGGTGTCAGACACTGCCAAGAGAGCACACTGTCTCAACTATACAATGTGGGTGTCAGACACTGCCAAGTGTGCACACTGTCTCAACTATACAATGTGGGTGTCAGACACTGCCAAGGGTGCACACTGTCTCAACTATACAATGTGGGTGTCAGACACTGCCAAGGGTGCACACTGTCTCAACTATACAATGTGGGTGTCAGACACTGCCAAGGGTGCACACTGTCTCAACTATACAATGTGGGTGTCAGACACTGCCAAGGATGCACACTGTCTCAACTATACAATGTGGGTGTCAGACACTGCCAAGGGTGCACACTGTCTCAACTATACAATGTGGGTGTCAGACACTGCCAAGGGTGCACACTGTCTCAACTATACAATGTGGGTGTCAGACACTGCCAAGGATGCACACTGTCTCAACTACACAATGTGGGTGTCAGACACTGCCAAGGGTGCACACTGTCTCAACTATACAATGAGGGTGTCAGACACTGCCAAGGGTGCACACTGTCTCAACTATACAATGTGGGTGTCAGACACTGCTAAGGGTGCACACTGTCTCAACTACACAATGTGGGTGTCAGACACTGCTAAGGGTGCACACTGTCTCAACTATACAATGAGGGTGTCAGACACTGCCAAGGGTGCACACTGTCTCAACTATACAATGTGGGTGTCAGACACTGCCAAGGATGCACACTGTCTCAACTACACAATGTGGGTGTCAGACACTGCTAAGGGTGCACACTGTCTCAACTGTACAATGAGGGTGTCAGACACTGCCAAGGGTGCACACTGTCTCAACTATACAATGTGGGTGTCAGACACTGCCAAGGATGCACACTGTCTCAACTACACAATGTGGGTGTCAGACACTGCTAAGGGTGCACACTGTCTCAACTATACAATGAGGGTGTCAGACACTGCCAAGGGTGCACACTGTCTCAACTATACAATGTGGGTGTCAGACACTGCCAAGGATGCACACTGTCTCAACTACACAATGTGGGTGTCAGACACTGCCAAGGGTGCACACTGTCTCAACTATACAATGTGGGTGTCAGACACTGCCAAGTGTGCACACTGTCTCAACTATACAATGTGGGTGTCAGACACTGCCAAGGGTGCACACTGTCTCAACTACACAATGTGGGTGTCAGACACTGCTAAGGGTGCACACTGTCTCAACTACACAATGTGGGTGTCAGACACTGCCAAGGGTGCACACTGTCTCAACTATACAATGTGGGTGTCAGACACTGCCAAGGGTGCACACTGTCTCAACTATACAATGTGGGTATCAGACACTGCCAAGTGTGCACACTGTCTCAACTATACAATGTGGGTGTCAGACACTGCCAAGAGAGCACACTGTCTCAACTATACAATGTGGGTGTCAAACACTGCCAAGTGTGCACACTGTCTCAACTATACAATGTGGGTGTCAGACACTGCCAAGGGTGCACACTGTCTCAACTATACAATGTGGGTGTCAGACACTGCCAAGGGTGCACACTGTCTCAACTATACAATGTGGGTGTCAGACACTGCCAAGGATGCACACTGTCTCAACTATACAATGTGGGTGTCAGACACTGCCAAGGGTGCACACTGTCTCAACTATACAATGTGGGTGTCAGACACTGCCAAGGATGCACACTGTCTCAACTACACAATGTGGGTGTCAGACACTGCCAAGGGTGCACACTGTCTCAACTATACAATGTGGGTGTCAGACACTGCCAAGTGTGCACACTGTCTCAACTATACAATGTGGGTGTCAGACACTGCCAAGTGTGCACACTGTCTCAACTATACAATGTGGGTGTCAGACACTGCCAAGGGTGCACACTGTCTCAACTACACAATGTGGGTGTCAGACACTGCTAAGGGTGCACACTGTCTCAACTACACAATGTGGGTGTCAGACACTGCCAAGGGTGCACACTGTCTCAACTATACAATGTGGGTGTCAGACACTGCCAAGGGTGCACACTGTCTCAACTATACAATGTGGGTGTCAGACACTGCCAAGTGTGCACACTGTCTTAACTATACAATGTGGGTGTCAGACACTGCCAAGAGAGCACACTGTCTCAACTATACAATGTGGGTGTCAGACACTGCCAAGTGTGCACACTGTCTCAACTATACAATGTGGGTGTCAGACACTGCCAAGGGTGCACACTGTCTCAACTATACAATGTGGGTGTCAGACACTGCCAAGGGTGCACACTGTCTCAACTATACAATGTGGGTGTCAGACACTGCCAAGGGTGCACACTGTCTCAACTATACAATGTGGGTGTCAGACACTGCCAAGGGTGCTCACTGTCTCAACTATACAACGTGGGTGTCAGACACTGCCAAGGGTGCACACTGTCTCAACTATACAACGTGGGTGTCAGACACTGCCAAGGGTGCACACTGTCTCAACTATACAATGTGGGTGTCAGACACTGCCAAGGGTGCACACTGTCTCAACTATACAATGTGGGTGTCAGATACTGCCAAGGGTGCACACTGTTTCAACTATACAATGTGGGTGTCAGACACTGCCAAGGGTGCACACTGTCTCAACTATACAATGTGGGTGTCAGACACTGCCAAGGGTGCACACTGTCTCAACTATACAATGTGGGTGTCAGACACTGCCAAGGGTGCACACTGTCTCAACTACACAATGTGGGTGTCAGACACTGCCAAGGATGCACACTGTCTCAACTATACAATGTGGGTGTCAGACACTGCCAAGGGTGCACACTGTCTCAACTACACAATGTGGGTGTCAGACACTGCCAAGCGTGCACACTGTCTCAACTACACAATGTGGGTGTCAGGCACTGCTAAGGGTGCACACTGTCTCAACTATACAATGAGGGTGTCAGACACTGCCAAGGGTGCACACTGTCTCAACTATACAATGTGGGTGTCAGACACTGCCAAGGATGCACACTGTCTCAACTATACAATGTGGGTGTCAGACACTGCCAAGTGTGCACACTGTCTCAACTATACAATGTGGGTGTCAGACACTGCCAAGGGTGCACACTGTTTCAACTATACAATGTGGGTGTCAGACACTGCCAAGGGTGCACACTGTCTCAACTACACAATGTGGGTGTCAGACACTACCAAGAGTGCACACTGTCTCAACTACACAATGTGGGTGTCAGACACTGCCAAGGGTGCACACTGTCTCAACTATACAATGTGGGTGTCAGACACTGCCAAGGGTGCACACTGTCTCAACTACACAATGTGGGTGTCAGACACTGCCAAGGGTGCACACTGTCTCAACTATACAATGTGGGTGTCAGACACTGCCAAGGGTGCACACTGTCTCAACTACACAATGTGGGTGTCAGACACTGCTAAGGGTGCACACTGTCTCAACTACACAATGTGGGTGTCAGACACTGCCAAGGGTGCACACTGTCTCAACTATACAATGTGGGTGTCAGACACTGCCAAGTGTGCACACTGTCTCAACTATACAATGTGGGTGTCAGACACTGCCAAGTGTGCACACTGTCTCAGCTATACAATGTGGGTGTCAGACACTGCCAAGGGTGCACACTGTCTCAACTACACAATGTGGGTGTCAGACACTGCTAAGGGTGCACACTGTCTCAACTATACAATGTGGGTGTCAGACACTGCCAAGGATTCACACTGTCTCAACTATACAATGTGGGTGTCAGACACTGCCAAGGGTGCACACTGTCTCAACTATACAATGTGGGTGTCAGACACTGCCAAGGATGCACACTGTCTCAACTATACAATGTGGGTGTCAGACACTGCCAAGGGTGCACACTGTCTCAACTATACAATGTGGGTGTCAGACACTGCCAAGGGTGCACACTGTCTTAACTATACAATGTGGGTGTCAGACACTGCCAAGGATGCACACTGTCTCAACTATACAATGTGGGTGTCAGACACTGCCAAGGGTGCACACTGTCTCAACTATACAATGTGGGTGTCAGACACTGCCAAGGGTGCACACTGTCTCAACTATACAATATGGGTGTCAGACACTGCCAAGGATGCACACTGTCTCAACTACACAATGTGGGTGTCAGACACTGCCAAGGGTGCACACTGTCTCAACTATACAATGAGGGTGTCAGACACTGCCAAGGGTGCACACTGTCTCAACTATACAATGTGGGTGTCAGACACTGCTAAGGGTGCACACTGTCTCAACTACACAATGTGGGTGTCAGACACTGCTAAGGGTGCACACTGTCTCAACTATACAATGAGGGTGTCAGACACTGCCAAGGGTGCACACTGTCTCAACTATACAATGTGGGTGTCAGACACTGCCAAGGATGCACACTGTCTCAACTACACAATGTGGGTGTCAGACACTGCTAAGGGTGCACACTGTCTCAACTATACAATGAGGGTGTCAGACACTGCCAAGGGTGCACACTGTCTCAACTATACAATGTGGGTGTCAGACACTGCCAAGGATGCACACTGTCTCAACTACACAATGTGGGTGTCAGACACTGCTAAGGGTGCACACTGTCTCAACTATACAATGAGGGTGTCAGACACTGCCAAGGGTGCACACTGTCTCAACTATACAATGTGGGTGTCAGACACTGCCAAGGATGCACACTGTCTCAACTACACAATGTGGGTGTCAGACACTGCCAAGGGTGCACACTGTCTCAACTACACAATGTGGGTGTCAGACACTGCCAAGGGTGCACACTGTCTCAACTATACAATGTGGGTGTCAGACACTGCCAAGGATGCACACTGTCTCAACTATACAATGTGGGTGTCAGACACTGCCAAGGGTGCACACTGTCTCAACTATACAATGTGGGTGTCAGACACTGCCAAGGGTGCACACTGTCTCAACTATACAATGTGGGTGTCAGACACTGCCAAGGGTGCACACTGTCTCAACTATACAATGTGGGTGTCAGACACTGCCAAGCGTGCACACTGTCTCAACTATACAATGTGGGTGTCAGACACTGCTAAGGGTGCACACTGTCTCAACTACACAATGTGGGTGTCAGACACTGCCAAGGGTTTACACTGTCTCAACTATACAATGTGGGTGTCAGACACTACCAAGAGTGCACACTGTCTCAACTATACAATGTGGGTGTCAGACACTGTCTCAACTACACAATGTGGGTGTCAGACACTGCCAAGGGTGCACACTGTCTCAACTATACAATGTGGGTGTCAGACACTGCTAAGGGTGCACACTGTCTCAACTACACAATGTGGGTGTCAGACACTGCCAAGGGTGCACACTGTCTCAACTATACAATATGGTGTCAGACACTGCCAAGAGTGCACACTGTCTCAACTATACAATGTGGGTGTCAGACACTGCTAAGGGTGTACACTGTCTCAACTACACAATGTGGGTGTCAGACACTGCCAAGGGTGCACACTGTCTCAACTACACAATGTGGGTGTCAGACACTGCCAAGGGTGCGTACTGTCTCCTCTCCTGTTCTTAATCTTCATGGACAGGATTGATATGCACAGCCGAGTTGGAAGTGATATCAAGACTGGTGGGTGTAGGATCAGTTGACTAGAAAATGCAGCTGGAATAGTATTACTTATCAGTTGTTCGCCAACATGCCCTTGATAGGTTTGAAGGAAAATCAGTGCTGCGAAAACTGAGACACTCAAGGAAGCCTGTGTAGTGCATTCTACATGTGAGTGGAGGTTCACTGAAGCAGGTAGAGAAGTTAAAATGTCTTGGGACTGGGTTCATGAGTTATTGAAGGCAGGAGGCTGAATTAAGTACAAGAATTGCATGAGCTGGTGCAGTAATGCTTCAGCGTTTGGGTATCAAAAGAAGAGAGGTAGGTGTAAAAGCCAAACTTGCTATCTTCAATTCAGTATTCATGCCAGCCCTTATCTATGGTTATGAATCTTGTGAAATGACCAAAAGAATACAAGCGGCCGAAATGGGGTTCTTCCAAAAGGTCTTTGGAGTAACATTATCGATAGAGTGCATAGCTTGGAGATCAGAGAGCCGCTACTTCTCCAAATTGAGAGATCACAGCTCTGATACTATGGATGTGATCAGAATCCCTAAAGAAAAAAATTGCAGGACAGATTTTATGGGCAAAAGACCCAAGGGTAGACCTCAAGCAAGATGGTTGGATAACATCCAGGAGCTTAGCTGTTTGTGTTTGAGGATCCAGCCGGATCAATTGGAGATGGTTGCTTCTAACAGGACCTGCTAGAAGCCATGCTTGAGGACACTTCCAGGAATAAGTGGGTTAAGAAGATTGGCTTGAAGACAGATTAAGGATATCATGAGAATTATGGCTCTGTACTTCCAAAATTTTCATTGTTTTCATTTTTCTCATCATACATCTTTATCTCTTGTTCACAGAACGGAAAATTCCAATGTAGTTTTGGTTTGGATGGTTTTCTCCTGGCAACAGTAAGTGCAGGGATGGCACCAGTATCATCAGGCTTGGAAGCTGTATTGCAGGTAAGGTTTTCTTTTTTTTTTTCAATCATACTATTTAGCTAGCTGTGGTCATGACCCTTTTCACACCAAACCGATTTAAAAAATATCTTATTGATAAAATAGAATCAAAGAAATGAATCCATATAGGTCATTAGAATGAGTAATCATCAGCATAAGATGGCTTTTTGCAAGCATATTCCATAAGTGTCTTGGCAGGAGGCCTGTATGTCAGTTGTGAAAGGTTTTATTAATGTTAAGTGAAACAACTTTATATTCCTCCATAATTTCTAAAACAAGGTACCATTTTTGTGTGACATAGGAAAGTAGAATATCTGTTGATGTGGAGATGACAAGGATATGGTTAGTTTCTATCATTTTAGGGAATCATTCTAAATATGACGAAAAGAAATTGAGAAAATAACTTCAATGTGTTTGTTTGGTAAAATATTCAACTGATTCAATGTAGGGTTGAGAGGTCCCTTTAGTAATCTCTAGTGCAGGTGCCATGATAAAATGTCCATTTTGTATAGTGGAGCTGGTACCATGATAAAAAACACAGTGCACTCTGTAAAGTGATTGGTATTAGGAAGAGCATCCAGCCATAGAAACCATGTCAGAAATGGTACATGCAAATGAGATGAGGTTCTCCAATCTGTCTAGTCCCAAAATGTGAGAACCTGTCCAACCCATGCCAGCCTGGAATGTGGACTTAAAATGATTATGATAAGATTATGTTTGGAAACTTAAGATTCAGCCAATTATCAATTCTACTATATATTAACAGCAGCAATTAGTAATAAACAGGCTTAATCAATTTAGTTAATGAGAGGTGATGTATATGAAGAATTGTTGAAGATATTTGCCCTGTCTGAATATATATAGGTTTGCAGGCATGGGCATGGTGTATTAGATGTAAACTCATCTTTTAAGGGCCAACGCTTTTGATACCAAGCTGTCTGAAACTGGTTCTGCAATGCAATGCTGACTGTTTAATTTAATGTGCTTATTTACTCTACAAGCTAAACCTTCTATTGTGTTTATATTTATTTAAAAACTCTCAATCACATCTTTATGCCAGAACTCTTATGTTCCAAACATCAGCTTAATGATGAAAAAGTTAGTCACCCTACAAAGTCCCTCCAAATTCTTCATTATTTTCTAAATTAATTGAAAATCATAGGCAATGTCTTTCCTGAGAAACATGGTAATGAGAGGGTTAATTAATGCATCATAACATTCTTAATGCAAGGGTTCTCAATCAATACATCCTATTTTGTTCAGTAATTTGAGTTTACATTTCTACCACAAGGGGACATTTTAAAATAGTTTTTAACATTATTTTAACTCCAAAATCGAGGGCAGTGGATTGGCAGAGTTGTTAGCACATCGGACAAAATGCTTTGAAGTCAACTTTCCCTTTCATCCTTCTGGGCTTCATAAAATAAAGTACCAGTAAAGTCCTGGGGGTCAATTTAATCAACTTTCTATTCCCTCAAATTGCTGGCCTTATGCCTATGTTATAAACAATTATTTTAGATTCAAATAATAACACAAAATGTTGTTTCACTTTCTAATTATGAGTACAAAAGGCAATAAGATTCATATACATCATTAAATTCAAAATCAGTAGAAAGAAAATGAATTAGTATTTTAATAGACAAAATAAGCCTACTTCAATTTTTCTACCCAATTCATCATCACTGTTTAATGTCTATTTTTCCATGCTTGCATGGGTTAGACGGGTAGGTAACATTTACCATAGAGGTGGGGAACCCTGGCTCTTGAATACGTTAGCTGAACATTTATGTATAATTTTTTTTTTTTCTATTTTCAGATTTTCTCTGTGGGACTTTTCAGATTAGTTGGCTTATTTTATTTGTTTTCTTTCAATCGAATCGTTCAAAAGTGTCATAAAGAGAAGAAAAGTGACAAAAAGACGTCCTGATCTCAATTATTTGAACCAACTATTTTTATACAAAATACCAATAAATGCTCTATTTAATTTGAAATAATTATTTTATATAACAAATTTTGTATGAATAATAAAGAAAAATTGTGATTGATATGTTTTATTGTTGTATTGTATATTTCTTGATATAACACCACCATTTGGCCCTAGGATGTCTTTAGCAGAGTCAGCTCTGTTGTAAGTATTTGGGCCAGGTCTTTGGTTTAAGGATACCCCCCCCCCCCTCAGTTACAGGCCCTGAAAAAGGTCCTAGGTGTAGCCCTTCCCTCCTTGACTAAACATTAAATAACAAGAGGAAGACTTGCTGTAATGTAATATCAAAGCTATCACTTAAATAGGTTTACCCACTTTGATACGAAACCACCCCTGGTTCTATAATATTAAGGTGTTTATCTTAAAGTGTTTATATTTATCTAAAAACTTTCAGTCATGATTATATGTATGAACTTTTGTTAAGTTAAGCACCAAACACAAAATAATGATTATTTGAAAATCATAGTAGTGCTTTTTTATTTATTATGGATATGGTAATGGAAAAATTAAATATAATCACTGAGATGAGATGAAGAGTTATGAATGACACAAAACAATTCATTTATACTTATTATATTGTGTACTAAGCAGTTGAAATATACTATAAATACACGTGTAGTGGAGGCGTGTGGCCTAGTGTTAAAGCTGTTGGACTTATGATCATAATGTGGGTTTTATTCCTGGACAGGGTAGTATGTTGTGTTCTTGAGCAAAACACTTCATTTCACATTGCTCCCGTATACTCAGCTGAAAACGAGTACCATCAATAGCTGGGGATGTAACCCTATGATGGACTGGCGTCCTGTCCACAGGGGAATTTTGTACTGTCAGTCGCTTAAGGCCACGGAAACCAGGATAAGCACTGGCCTTAGACAGAAGCAGTTCAAGATTTAAATGAAGCTGTGTAAATATTGAGATATGATAATTAATGGCAGTAATTGGTAAAAGACAGATGTGTCCAAATACCCATTTCAAACAACATCAAATTGCCTATAAAACTGGTTTAATTTTAACATTTTCTTCGGAGGGGTAGGGAATTTACATCACCTCAGACCCCTTTAGCTGTAATGAGTTTGCTGTGCTTGGTCCCTCACTATGCCTTATGGAGATTATGATAATTTTAATTTCCACCCCTTAACCCCCAAAAAATCACAATGAATGCCTCTGGCCACAGATGCAGCACAGCTACATAGCTGACATACCTGTATCTATTATATGACCTTAAAGAGTAGGTGGGAAATTTATATAATGTTCACAATGTAAAACGGGTACACAAGGTTTAGTGAGATAACAGGCAGATTAACAGGAAAGGTTGATTTTATATGTAGGAGTTACACAGGAGTGTCCCATGCTTAATAAACTTTCTCCAATCCTAGGAAAGCTCCATAGAAGTAGTTGATAGGTGACCAAATTAGCAGTGGAGGAGGTTGCTCTGAAATTATAGTAGCTAGAATAAGCTCAGGCTAGAAAATGTTCAGAGAACTACTGCCTCTGTTGACAAAAAAAAAAAAAAAAAAAAAAAATTCTCTCTACTACAAATTAAAAGCTGGCTGCATCATGCCTGCATACAAAGTGTGATGTTGCATGAAAGTGAAAGATGGTTAGTAAATATAGAGCATATTTGAAGGCTTGAGAGAAATGAAGTAAGCATGCTATGATGAATGTATGAGGTTAATATGCATGAAAAGCAAAGCATGGACAGGCTGAATGAAAAACTAGGTATGAGGAATCAGATGTAGTAAAAGAAAAGATTGTGCTAGTATGGATATGTATGATGAACAATGGGAGAATAAGTATCAGGAGTTCCCACAGGAAGGAAGCTGCTGTAGAAGGCCAAGGAAGTCTTGGGAAGAAGTGGTGAAAGCAGATCTCAAAATAGTGAGCCTGATAGAGATGATGAAAGAAAGTGATATTACACCAGTTTCATTTTTGATGTGAAATCCGTATTTCCTATTGTTTTTGATATGTTTTGAATATGGCCTTCAAAATGGTCAGAAATTGGTAAAAAAAATAATTACACAATAGAGTTGTGAAACAAAAACTATACTGTATACGACACTTAAAATATTTTAAATATCAAAATATTAAAACTTCATAAATATATTCTCCACTCATGAGAATTTAAAAACTGCATCCTCTAAATATAATGTGTTGATTACCTGCCTCAGCTTATAAACAGGATTTGGATTTTTACCTATTTCTCATAAAATAGGGTTGGTCGGCTTATATTCGAGTATATATGGTAAATTCAATGTTCAATATTATAATATTTGTTGACTTACCGTATACTCTACTGTGACCAAGATGCAGGCTTATCAACTAAGGAAGAAATCTATGACAAAAACATTAGCTTCTATTAAAGGAAAATATTATAAGGATGTAAATAATGGAATGATTGAGAAGTGTGTAGTAAGATTAAAATTGAAGAATATGCTTTGCTTTTTTCAAATGTTACTACAACACATTAACTATATGACAGTTGAATAAAATCAGGGATATAACCCCCTGAAATGGAAAAAAGTGAACAGAATCTCTTGGTAACACAGCTGGGGTTTGGTTTGATACATGCGAGAAATTCTGTTAATTTATTTCCATCTTAAAGGGTTATATTCTTGATTTTATTCAACTATCTGTGTTGTCGTAGTCTTTGCAAAAAACAAAGCATTCTCTTATATTATTATTATGATTAGGAGGAAGTAGAGAAGGAGTTTCAGAGATCAAAGGAATAAAGGAATAAAGAAATGTGAGAAATAAAAATTGAGGAAGAAGTTTACTATGGTTATTAGTAAGACATCACACAATTCCTAACCAACTTTCCATCTCTAAATATAACCCACACCGGATATTTGTGTCCTAAAGGGCAACTAAAAAGGTTGGCACGATGAAAGGCATCTGGTCATAAAACAATGTTTTGCTCAACCTATGCCAGCATGGGAAAGTGGATATAAAAATGATCTTATGTGATCTCTTGGAACACTATATTGATAGAATATTGCCACTGTTTTTAAAATGGAACATACTTTTAATCACTTGACATCAAAACTCTAATGATAAATCTAAATTCATCATCATTTGTATGCCTGCTATCCATGATGGTATAGGTTCAATCAGTTGTTATGGCCTGAGTCAGTCCTTATTAAATCGAGGAGAGCACGTCTCACCTATACATTTCAAATCTTGGCATACATCTGAAGAAACCATGCTCTCCCTAACATCAAACACTTAACAGTGTACTGGGTGCATATATATATTCTGTATAAACATCAACCTTCAACATTTCAAGATTCGTATATCTGTCTCTACTTATTAAATGGAACAACATTCAATGAGCTCACTTTCTTCATTGTAAAAGGTCAGATACTTTTCCTTTTGGAGCAGAGAGATTTAACTTGATATACATACTTTACTGGTCATGAACGATTTACATGAAGAAAGGTAATGCAAGTTGAACAGTATAACCACCTTTTTATTGAGAAAAATGAATTTGAAATAAAGAAAAACAGGATGTTTTTAGATTAAATAATGGACAAATGATGTTGGATGCTGAAATGTGTTGTAATTGTTGATTAAAGTGAAGAAAGCAATGTTTTCTTTCTGAGAAACTTTAGTAGTTGGACAAAGTAACACTAAACAACTAGCTAACATTACATAGGAGACTAAACTGAATGTTTTGATTACACAAGTGGAATTAACATTTCTGTTCTGTTTCTAATACTGAGAATTACATTTAGATGAATTATAACAGTGAATAGTTGAAAACAACAGAAATTAAAGTAAATGATGGCAGAAGAAACATTGTTAGAGCAAGGTTGTTAGTTGAAGGTCACCAATTGTTTACTGGATGGAGTTTTATAAAAAATGACGCATTCCAGCTTTTTATTCACTAGAGATATTTAGATTTAAGGGTTACATAATTTATGCTCCCACATCAAATGTATTCTGTAAGATGAATTGTCAAAGATATAATCAGATCTGCTCAAAAGCTTTGTTAGACAGGACAGCAGAATAAAATATTGACTAAACCTGTAAACTCAGACTCTTAGCTGAATGTCAACATCTGATTTAAAATTCCAATAGTTTCAGGTGAAAGAGTTACAAAAACCACAATTGCCTTTTGCTCTGAATAGTCAGTAATTCTCAAGTGTTATGAGATTGATGTAATATGTGATAACTTTAGTTATAGGATTTTGAGAAAATGTTTGTATCAAAAGAGTTTAATGTGATGAGGTTTCTCCAGGTTTTTTTTTAACAAAATACAACAGAAGATCTGGGAGATTAGGTGAACAGTTATGTCCTCAGTATTCCACTTAGTGTCTTGGAAGTTTTCCGTAAAAACAAACAAGTTAGAGAAAACCAGTCCTTACAATGGAAAGGAAACATGTCCTAAAATTCATCTAAAATTGATGTCAATGGAAAATAAAGAATCTCTAATATAATTATGAATCTTTCTGAAAATGATGCCACATATGAGATGTTAGGTAAAAGTAGACATAGTTTCTCCACATTCTTGGTTGTTCATCAGGTTTTGCAGTGTCTTCTCCATTATGTCAACAACATAGATCACAACTTTATGTTCTTGTACTACATACGCAGCCATCGGTTTTCTGAAACAAAGGAAAATTACATTTTAGTGAAATTCAATAATTGTTACCAAGTTAAAGTGGTGAAAAAGAAAATAATTATAGTAAGCACAACAGTATAGGTAGCATTAATTTTAGTGAATGTACTGAACAGCTAAAAGAAAATGTTATGAGGATTCAACTGATTTTTTAAATAATTATATAAACAAATATGAAAGCCACATGTTAGAGTATTGGATATTTCATTGAGACTAATAATACACATCCTTATTCCTAGTCACCCAACTTTGGTTCCTATTACACCACACTATCTAATCTTGCTAATTGTAATTATTAATTGCCAATAAACATACAGAAGCAAGAGTTAGGTTGATAGTTTGTTAGGCTGTTAGCTCATGTACCATGACTTTATGAGCTGGAGACTGTATGTCTTGTAAGACCATGAATATGCACCTAAAAAGTTCCTCTTTAAGAGGCAAGCTCGGGCAAAGTTTTTTTGTGGAAGACCAGCACTCAGCAATGCATGTAAGTCTCCTCTATCAATGTTGTCCAAGGGAAAGGCATGGGCTGATACAACTTACAACCAGTTACATCACATGTGATCTTGGTACACAAAGAGTTGAAAGAACTACTGTAGATATTTTGTTAGACATCTGGGCAAGATACTTGATTCTACATTATCCCGGTTAAACTATATTAGGGACCTTTTCTGGAAATATTTCTTTCTGATATATTATAGCATTTCCTTTATCCTCAGAGAATTAGTAAATTAATTTATTACAAATAAACAGCCAGTCAGACCACGTGTCTACTGTTAAATCAAGCTACATTTCCATATTTCAAACATCTGTTTTACTATAAACAACATGGAATTATGAGAAAATACTAGAGAATTTCTCTTATTCAATTTATAAATAAAAGCACACATACACACATTCTCCATGAAGGTTTGTGAGAAGATATCAAGCCGACATAATAATCAAGCTCTGAAGTAAAAAGACTACACAACAGTCCCAAAATAAGATTGAAAACTATATATATCCAACTACTCTTCCACCATACACATACATAAATCTATAATTCTATTAAATATTTGCCTTCAATTGTTAATTTTCAAATAGCATACCTTTATTAAACAAGTAACACTCGAAAAAAAAAAAAAAGACTAGCAGTAGTGACAAGAGGTAAATATTTATGGTAAAAAAAAAAAAAAAAAAAAAATATATATATATATACAAATATATCTTTGTTTAAATCTGAAATCAAAATTCCTTGACATATTTGAATTTAAAATTTCATTATATTTCAAAAGTAAAAACATTTTTATGTGAAGTCAAGTTTAAACATTTTGAATTGAATATCAATGGTGGTGGAAATTCAGGGGTGGGAAAGGGAGAAGGGAATGGGTGGGGTTCAAAGTATTAAGCATAATGAAGATATCTGGAAACAGATGCATCAAGTGAGTTTAGCTGCAAACATAATAGAATGAGAGAGAATACAGTTGAACAATGGGCTAACATTCGTAGTGTTGGGCATTGAAGGTTTGTCTATTTATCAAACAACCTTTCCTTTAGTGTGTGTAGTAGATGCAACATAGTGTAGAGTACAGTTGTGGTCTATAACATTTGGGAAGAAGCATTTGTCCTGAAACCAAGAAAAATGTGAAAATCACCAGATTTGTTAGGTAAATAAATTGAAGATGTTTAAGCTATGAGCAAAACATTTTTATGTTATATCAAGGAGCATATTATCCAATGTATCTTTTCTTTTTAAGGTAGTAGAGTATGATTTGAGATTTGATTGCTATTTCTAGCAAGTTGAGTAACCACATAAGAGGTCCCTTGAGAATAAACCTCTGAACTAGATAGACGAGTATTATATTAAGAATGGTTTACCCAGAGAAGGATCAGTCACACAAGAACAATTCATTTGAAGAAAACTTTAGGTATTATATCAGAGCAGCTGATGTGCTAACATTATCATGCCATTATAGTATATTACACATTTCACCACTGTCACTTTCCTCTCTCCTAACATTGTATCATTCTGTTTCCTTCTTCACAGTAACATCATATTCTTTTCCTCTTTCAACTCTTGGTCATAACTCCTCTGCTAATAACCCATCCAGTTATATTTTCCTTGACAGAATAGAGACTGCAGTAGATAAGGGTGCCTCTCTAGTGCTGGTTCCATGATAAAATGCACTAGTACATTGTGAAGTGGTTAGTGTTAGGAATAGCATCCAGCTGTAGAAACCATACCAAAAATTGGATTGTACAAGTGTGAGCTGGTCCCTTGGCCCATCTAGGATGACAGTAACTCTGAATAAAGACTGCTTCAGATTTTGACAACCCATTCAACCTAATTCAGCATGAAAAACAGATGTATGATGATGATGGTGGTGGTGGTGTCCACAAATGAGATGGACAAGAGAATGTAAAACCAACACAGAGGACTGCAAGAGAGTATGTAGTATAGACTAGAGAATAAGTTAAAAAAAAGTACATTTTTGTTGATTCTATAGTATGATATTTATTCTAATGTTCTTAAATTGCCACGAAAATATTTTTAGAAACAAGTTTCCATATATTTCATAGTTTGATATTTATAATCCCACTTTCACAATAAAAATGATTAAATTTTTCTGTACATCGAATAAAATGTTCTTTAGTGTGGTCGTCAAGTACAAAGAGGTCTCCCACACCTGGACTTGATTATTAATCTATATTAGATCTGCTGAAATAGCGGAGATGCTGGAGAGAAGGCAGGTGGATGTGTGCTGCATGCAAGAGGTGAGATGCCTCTGCGAGACTAGTCGTAGGCAAACGTCTTAGCTATAAACTATTCTGGGTAGGTAAGGATGATGGGTTAGGAGGAGTAGGCATTTTCCTGGCTGAGAAATGGATCAATAAGACAATAGAGGTAGTTCGAGTTAGTAATCGAATAATTAAGCTTAGATTAGTTGTAGGCAGGAGACTACTGACAATCATCTCGGCCTATGCTCCCCAAGCAGTCCTAGGCAAACATGAGAAAGACTGCTTTTACGAGCAACTTTTACAAACAACCGCAATGACAGAGGACGGAGACATCGTTATGCTAGCAGAAGACTTCAATGGTCATGTTGGACAGCTCCAGGATGGTTACACTGGGGTACATGGTGGGCACAGTTACGGTTCAAGAAATGAAGAAGGAGTGAGACTTCTTGAATTTTGTGATGCAGGTACATTGACTATTTGCAACACAAACTTCCAGAAACCTGCCAATCACCTAATAACCTACAAATCTGGTGAGCACATAAGCCAGATTGACTTCTTACTAGTTAGGCAGTGGGACAGGCAGATAGTGTCTAATACCAAGGCATACCCTGGGGAAGAATGTACCCCACAGCACAGGTTAGTTGTTAGTGATATCTCAGTAAGCAAGAGATGGAATGAAACATATAGGAAGGTGTGGAGAAGAAAGGTCTGGAAGCTAAAAGACCTTTCACTAAAATACAAATTTAGGAAAGCCCTTCAAGATGTATATGACGAAAAAGAAGACGATTTAGAGACGTATGACATAGATAATAACTGGAATTTCTTACGTGACAACTTGCTGCAGGCTACTGATGAAACTTGTGGCTGGAGCAGAGCTCCAACCAGACAGAGAGTGACCTGGTGGTGGAACAGCACAGTAGATAAGGCCATTAGAGACAAAAGACTAGCATGGAAGGCTTGGAAAAAGGGTGGGAGTAGGGAAGAATATACAGCCACTAAGAGAGAAGCTAGACGTCAGGTGTACTTAGCACACAGGGAGGCGGAGAGTAGGAGGTTTGCCAATGTTCTGCGACGGGAAGATCAGAGGCGTGCGGTGTTCCACATTGCAAGGCAGTGTGTCAATGCAAATCAGGATGTTGTTGGAGATAAATGTGTCCGGGATGATGTCGGTGTACTTAGTGTCACGAATGATCAGAAAAAGGAGGCCTGGAAATGTCATTATGAGAGACTGATGAATGTGGAGAACGAATGGGAGAGAGAGAAATTACCCTTAGTAGATCCAACAGAGGGACCAGCTATTGAGGTTGACGAATATAGGGTCCAAGAGGCGATTAGGGAAATGAAAAATGGTAAGGCTGCTGGATCATCGGGAATAGTTGCTGAGATGCTGAAGGCATCAGGGGACGTAGGCACTAAACTGGTTGCACGCATCATCAATCAGGCTATATATGGTGGTGCCATACCCAAAGACTGGTGCAGCAGTATTCTCATAAATTGCTACAAAGGTAAAGGGGATGCTCTGGAGAGGAGCAATTATAGGGGTATAAAACTGATAGATCAGGTTATGAAAGTGGCAGAAAGGATATTAGCACAACTAATTAGAGAAAGGGTCAAACTAGATGAGATGCAATTTGGTTTTGTGCCTGGGAAGAGTACAACAGATGCCATCTTCTTGGTGAGACAATTGCAAGAGAGGTTCGTAGAGAAAAATAAGCCACTATACTTAGCCTTTGTTGATCTAGAGAAGGCCTTTGATAGAGTACCTCGATCTGTCATCTGGTGGTCCCTAAGGAAGCTAGGTGTTGAGGAATGGCTTGTGAGGACAGTGCAAACTTTGTACAGAGGTACTCTCAGTAAAGTCAGGGTAGGAATGGAGTTTAGTGAGGAATTCCAGATACAAGTAGGAGTACATCAGGGTTCGGTCCTCAGCCCGCTCTTGTTCATTATAGTCCTCCAAGCCATAACAGAAGAGTTTAAGACTGGCTGTCCATGGAAACTTCTCTATGCTGACGATCTGGTTCTTATAGCAGAATCAGTAGAGGAGCTAGAGAATAAATTCTGGCTATGGAAACAGCAGTTGGAAGCAAGAGGACTGAGAGTGAACCTAGCTAAGACAAAAGTGTTGATGAGTAGAAAAGAGGACAAAACCCTGATTCCGTCAGGGAAATGGCCATGTTCGATATGCAGAAAAGGAACTGGCATAAATTCTATAAAATGCACACAATGCAGATCCTGGGTACACAAGAGATGTAGCGGGATAGCAGGCAAACTAACAGGTAGGGAGAAATATGTATGCAGTAGATGTACAGGGAAATTAGACAGTAGAAGTCGCATTGATAGACACATTTTTCAAATACAGGACGTCAGTATAGAAGTGGTGGATAGCTTCCGGTACCTAGGAGATCAGATTAGCATGGGAGGAGGGTGTTCCGAGGCCATAGTATCTAGAATAAGGACAGGTTGGAAGAAGTTTAGGGAACTGCTTCCTCTGTTGATGAAGAAGGGTTTCTCCCTGCGTACGAAAGGCCGGTTGTATGATGCCTGTGTGAGGAGCGCCATGCTGCATGGTAGTGAGACATGGGCAGCAACTGCAGAGGATATGCGACGGCTGGAGAGAAATGAGGCAAGCATGCTCCGTTGGATGTGCGTGAACGACCCAGCATAAATGTGTTGAGAGAGAAACTGTGTCTGAGAGGGATAGAATGTAGTGTACGGGAGAGGAGACTGAGGTGGTATGGACATGTGATGCGCATGGAGGATGACCGATGGGTGAAGAAGTGCCAGGAAATACCAGTTGAAGGAAGACGTGGTAGAGGTAGACCACGAAAAACATGGGCGGAGGTGGTGAGAACAGACGTCAGATCATTGAAGCTCACGGTGGAGATGACGAAGGACCGTGACGAGATGCTGTGCTGAATAAGACCCGTCCCACCCTTGCAAGCAGGGAAAAGCGGACGTAAAATGATGATGATGATGATGATGATGATGATTAATGGATTGAGAAAAGATGATGTGTCTAATCTCAGTCCATGACAACATTCCAACACATACCAGCATGGAAAGTGGACATAAAATGATGATTATGGGGATACTGGAAATATAGAAAACATTATTAAGAGATTGTAAAAAAACAGTCTTATAATTATTTCCTGTATTCTATCTTGAGTACAATCATCCTCATCCTCATTGCTTTATGAGTATTTTGCTATGCTAGTATTTGTTTGATGGTTCTGTTGCACCCTTTCCTCATCTATCTGTTGTGTATGATATGGGTTTTTTCTTCCATATAACCATTTATGTTACAACTAGACAAATTCCTACTGTTGAAAACATGAAACAGGAATTTAACTACTGCTGTATCAACTAAAGATCTACATGTCTATGAGAAATGAATGAATTAGTTATAAAATCTAAAATAACATTGAGTGTATGATGTAAGCAAATAATTCGATATCAAACAATATAAACATACAGATTGAATGTTGTTAGTGGAAAACAGACAGTGCAGAGGTGTTAAGGTAGAGAATAAACATGTTTACTATTGTCTGTTGACAGTCAGATTAATAATATAGGGATGCCAGGAAATAATTCAAGGAACTTCTGTTGTTCTTAAATAACATCTAAAAAAATGTTTTTGAACAATATTTCTAATGCAAAAATAAATAACAGTATTTTCAACATCCAATACAGTATAAATTTTGAAACAAAAACATTTTGAATACATCTTCATTTTCTTGCTCTCATCACTCTGTCTCTTTCTCTCTTCTTTCATCCTCTTGCCCTGGTTTTTCCTATTATTATTTTCTTTTCTATTAACCCTCTTGTTGACATTGTCAGTGAATGGAGTCAACATAGAGTAGTGAAGACTCTTTAGTCTTGCCAAGACCATAATCTCTCTGGCCATAGTGCCATGATAAAATGCACCCAGTACACTGTTAAGTGATTTGAGCTAGGAAGAGCGTCAAGCCAAAAATGGAACGTACGTGTGAGATGTGTTCCTCAGAGGATAGTATCTCCAAATTAGAACTAACTAGGATCATGATACCTGTTCAACCCATGACAGCATGGAAAGTAGACGTAAAATGATGATGAGTTCAGATAAATAGCATGAAATATATTTTTAAGTATTTTACTACAATGTTAGATAAATACTTGTAATTGTGATGTTAACTCAAAAGAACACTCACAAGTTAAACAAATAGTATTTCTTTTGTTTTTGCCTGGATTTCTATAATTTAAATTTAAAGAGATATTAATTTGGTCTGATTAACTTAAGCAAGGTAATTTGATTGCCTGGAGTAAGAATGTCTGACCTAATTGGTCAACACAAAGTTGTCTCAGTCTTTATAAGCTGACAAAAAATGGTGGAGTTGTCAATGTTAAAAAGGGACATTTAAGGACAACAGAGATTAAAGAAAACATCACCAGTTGCCCAAACTGTGCTAATTCAAAGACCACCCCCATATACATATAAGTGCATGCATATATATACAGGGTGCGGACGATATTTATTCGCAAGATTACTGTCTAGGAAAAAATAACAGTAGTTTTATTTTTTAAGATATATTTATCAAACTTGGGTCAGTTTGTCTTCATAACTTGTTCTTTCGATCTCACTTGATAAACCCGCCATTGGCTTTCATGACGGCCTCGGAACCGGCTACAGGCCTTCGTCACTGTCCCCCGACTTAGGCCCCTAAAGGCACTTGTGATCCTGGCCTTCAGATCGTCTTTCGTATTGCAGCTAGATCTGTTGGTGTCTCTTTCCACTGCGCCCTGCACAAAGAAGTCGAGGGGGTTGCAGTCAGGCGAGCTGGGAGACCATATGTCAGGTGAAGTGTGGTCGACGAAGTTCTCTGACAGCCAGGCTTGGGTCTTTCGGCTGGTATGGTAGGGCACTGAGTCTTGCTGCCACACGTACGGCCTACCTGCAGCTACCTGGTTGATCCAGGGCTTTACTACCTCGCTCAGAACGCGGATGTAGCCATCGGTGTTCAGCTTGAGGCCCTCAGGGAAGAAGTGAGGTGGCATGATGTCACTTTGACTACTGATGACACCCAAGACCAATGTTGTCGCTGGAAACTTTGTCTGCATGACTCTGGGCACGTCTTTGGATGAGAAAGTCTGAAATTTCCTTATTTGTCCTCCCGGCGCGGATTCCAAGAAGAACTCCGTGTCTCTTCCACAAATTTGGAGGTTCAAAATTATTCATAATCAATAATTCTGAAAATAAATAATGGAAATGTAGTCACTGTTTTTATGAAGACAAGAGTGACAACGGAAGTAAAAAAAATTTGCATAAAATTAGCAGCTGAAAATTGCGAACAAATATCGTCCTCACTCTGTATATATATATATAATTGTTTCTATGTTAGGCACAAGGCCAGCAATTACCCAGTGCATTACTGGTACTTTATTTTATCGACCCCGTAAGGATGAAAGGCAAAGTTAACCTCGGCGGGATTTGAACTCAGAATGGCAAGGGCCGTAACTCTATACGTCAAAGCATGGCGTCCGATCCTCTCCCAATACTGCCAATCCACCGCTCTGTATATATATATATAATGATTTCGCAGAGTCCTTATAGCTTTAGATAAAATGTCTTGCAGCATTCATTCCAGTTCTCTGAACTATCAAATCTTCGCCCTTTCTCCCTTTGATGTTGATACTTCTTTCTTTCCGCTTGGAAAAAATTGACTCTGATCTAATCTGGAGAAAAATGCTCTCCACCAAGTTTAAAATGCCAGAGATATGCTGCATGTCACTATAGTGTTCCTTTGATTCTACCAGAGGGTGAGGGCTCAAAAAGAACATATATATAAATAAATCCTGAAGTGATTCCATTGTCTTTCAATGCTAAACTTTGACATTCTTCTTTGATAAAGTTGGTTGATTTCTTCATAATTTTTTTTGACATTCAAAAGGTTATTCTCAGTGAAGATTGTCTCACAACTCTTGACTGCATCATTTTTCGGGTTTGATCCATCATACATCCCATACAAGCTTCCATTCCTTTTTAACTGTTTAACTTCGGTAAAGGTGATGGCTTCACAATATTTTCTTACATAAGGGCAACCATGATCTCCACTTCTGTATGTAAGCACTCTGAAGATACACATCATTTTTGTTTGAAATAGTAACATATCAGACAATCTCTCAGAATAACGCATCTATTTGCAGATTGAGTGAACAACAACCAATAACAATAGTGTTTCCAGTATGTCATCTTAACAAAAAGGAAGGCAAGTTCACATTTTGATTCCCTTGGGGTGATTTAAACCAGACAGATTTTGAATAAAATCTTAACTAAGTGAATATTAAAAAATGACTTAAGGATATTTTCTTTCCAATGGTTGTTACTTGCTGGAAATTCAGTTTTTCAAGGGCTGTACAAGTGAATTGGTAGTTGAATAAAGGAATGGGCTCTTTAGCAATATCTATCTTCATTTTCTAACTTCAATTCTCTGATTACACCTGTTTTAATCAACAAGGAAGATGAAATATGTTTTTAACAAAATCAGCATATTACCTACAGAAACAGAACTACAGGACTGATTTAAATAATAAAATTGTGAAAATGAATAAAAATTCAATGAGTTCATTCACTTAGTTATTTTACATAGAAACAAATTTAAAGATTATAAACAAAATATTTAGATAAAATTTTATTCAAAATAATTTCTCTAATACAGAATTATATTTTACATAGATTGGCAGCCTTGAAATATCAGTGAATGAATGTTGGTTTGACTTTTAGAGTCAAAATGATTGAGAAATCTGCATGATATCATACAAATAACAACAGAGTCAATTAGGTTTTTAACTTTTATTGTCTAAAATTGTAATTAAACGATTTGTAAATACAATATCTCCACACACACACACACACACACACACACACACACACAAAATTAAATGTTAAAATAGACATTTTTATCACTACACCTCCTTGTAAAATGTTCACACAAGACAGCAGCTAAGAACGCGCAGAAACTAAAGATAGAATTATGGTCTAAAGATGAGTGTATATTTGAGCCTAGCTTGATAATTCACAAGACTGATCCTTTGTTCAGATATCACAAAATATAAGTTTAGGTTAAAATAAACAGTTTTGATTAAACAGTATTTTGAAGATTCTTTATGAAACAATGTATGACAACATATTACAGAAACTGAAATAAATTTTTCCTACTTCTAATGAAGTTAGGATTATAATACCTGAAATCTCTTTTATGACAGTGATACTCTGCACAGTGGGTGTACACACACACACACACACACACACAACATTATCACCACCATTTTACACTCATGTTCCACACTGGCATGGGTTGGACAGGTTTCCACATTCTGTGACTAGACAGGTCAGATGACTACATTGTGCTCATACATTCCAGTTTAGTATGATTTCTATAAATGAATGCCGTTTCTAGTGCCAACCCATTAGTATGTATCATACATATACGTATATATACATATACCTAAACATATATAAATACCTCCATACATAATAGTATTTTAGTTTGCTTCAAATGTTGTAGAACATGTAGAAAATGCCACTTTTCAAAAGTACTAAGAGAACACAAGAGAGATATTCTATGTCCATTAAATTGACAAATCACCTGCAGAGACACAAAATTTCTCCTTTGAAAAGTTTTTTTTTTTACCTAAAACATTTCTATATCTTTATTTGATATAGCCTTCTATTGCACACTATTTTATACACACACGCACACACACACACTACTACATTAATATATAATATATGCTTGCAGTTATGTACATTATGTACAGAATATAAGTACAGTTGTGTATAGGATAAATTGTAGACCATACCATTCATTAAAGAAAAAGAAGCTGATCAAATGGTAACAGATCCAGAGAGAAGAGATGAGAAAATTAGACATTAACCCTACAACTCATATTGTATGCACTTTATATCGACAACAGCCATTTTGAAAGGATAAATCCTTTAAGTTGCCATAAATATAACAGCCACTACCTATATAAACATGCTTGAGATTCTATTATCTCTGTTGTTCATGATATTGCTAAATATTGAAGTTGGCAGTGGAACCATTATTAATCTCTGTATTGCAGCCAAATAATATCGAAACAATTCTAGCAGAAAACTAAGACAAAACAGTGAAATAATCAAGAATTTGGAGGGATTTATTAAAATAACTTTCATTATGAAGCTGGTGTTTGCAACATAACAAATGTTCTTGAATAAAATCATGATGAAAGGTTTTTAGATATTTATATACATTTTAAAACAGTTTTGTATTGTGGAACCAGAGGTAGTTTGATATCAAAAAAGTCAAAGACTCAAGAATATGTTTGAATCTACATGCCAACAACAGAGTCCATAATTCAACAGTTTAATTTATTAGAAATGCAAACCTATTGGATGATCAACTGTTTTATTTCAATAGCATCCTGCACTATTTCAGTTAAGTTCATCAGCTAGCCTCAGTTCTATGTTATTGCCCTGTTTGGGATTGAATTAGGAACTACTGAATACATCTTAACTTACTTTGCCAGTAGAAAACATGATACAGCCGATGTTTTTGAAGAACTAAGCATTAACAAAGCAGTTAAGGTGGGAGTTGCAGAGTTAAAACGAACTGTGTATAATGTCTGGTGCAGGTTATATACAGATGGAATGACCGAAAGGATAGAGATGAAGGATAGATAAAATAATAGTTCATTTTTATTTTAGATTGTTACAAAGACATCAACAGAGTATTTATTGTGGATGTAGGTATGGCTGAGTGGTTAAGAAGTTTGCTTCACATTCACAAGGTCCCAGGTTCAATCTTGCTGCATGAGTAAAATTGGATAAACAGAAACTGTGTAGAAGCTAGTAAAATGGATTGTAACTTGAATTCAAAAGCCCAGCCATGTCACATACTGTGTCATGCTGAACATTCAGTTTTGGGATTATGTTAAAGGCGCACATATCTGTGGAATATTCAATGACTTGCAAGTTAATTCATGCATTGGATGTTCCGTTGATCAAACGACTGAATCCTTATTGTCGAAACTGAGAAAGGACCCACCATCAAAGTATTTACCAAGATGTTTGAAAACAAGAAAATGTTAGTTTTGTTCTTTCATAGCACTATGACTACTTGGTACCACAGACAATTTGTTCCTTGGTGGTCTATTTCATATGAACCAGAATTAGGCAAAGAAATGCTTTGTTTATTTACAAATCAAAGCAATGAAAAGATTCTATGAGCAGCCTATATTATAGGTACAAGTATACCTATTAGTATTATATCTGCTCAACTGACAGTGCTTTGTCTGTTTTCTAACAACAAACCTTCACATCAGATGAGAAGTTAACATCTTAATAAACTCTTACAGCTTATTATTTTAAAAATTCTGTTTAATAGATATGTTAAACAGTTTGACACCAACCCATTCTTTAATACAAAACCACCTTATATCCTAAGCTTATTCTTAGAACCTATAGCTAAGTTATTTTAGTAAATCTCTCCAAATTCTTAATTCTTTAAACAATTAATTGAAAGTTTAAGTTTTAGAGAGTAATAATACTTCAGTATTCTAAGATGTGTTTTATGTTGTTAGTTACAGTCTGAACTGAAGCATGTTCCTCAGTACTAAGGTCGAGCGAGTACAGTACCTCACTGCCAAGATTAAATATCTTAATGTCAACCACTCAATTACGTACTTTAATATCAAGATAGAGCACCTCAATGTCAAGCACTTAACTAAGAACTGAATATATCAGCTGTTTCCCCCACATAGATAAATCAAGAGATAGATTATTCAAAAGCAATCCTCAATCAGTAGCTGTTTTATAGAAATGTTTATTGAAGAAATGTAATTTTATAAATTATGCTTCCTATTGAAAAGCAACTCTTGCTCAAAATGGTCATTCACACCAGATGAAAGGTTTTCCATTAACTTTTACTATTAAATATGTCATTTATGCAACCATATCTACTTTGTATTTACACTGTAAAAGCAGGTGCAGGTATATATATATATATATATATATATATATATTATATCATCACACAACTGTTATCCTGGTCATACAGACCAATCTTAATTCAACTTTTAGAAAATGAATATATTTTGAAAGCAGCAGAATAACTGTTAAAAGAAAGGACTTAAGGTTATTAACTGATGCTATTGACAAGAATGCAAGACTCAATCTTTAGCAACATTACAGTGCTATTTAGTTTAGTGATTTAAATAATAAAAAGTTATACATTTAGGCTCAACAAATATATATATACACATATATATAAAGGAGAGAAAGAGAAAATGGAAAACCTGATTTTGAGAGAAATGAGATGTGGGAAAAAGTCTATAAACTATATTCATGAACTACTGACTCAAATGATGATGATGATGATGATGATAATGACTGGGGAAAAATATATAAAAAACAAATATTCCACCAGATGTAGTTGTAATGAATATCTTACATAAAGAAGCCTGAGATTTCTGTTCGAGGTGGAAGTTGTGATATTTATTCCTTTCCAAACATTGAGATCAGTGTGTAGATGATATATTACAGTAGCATGGGAAGATTGTGGAAAGGAGTATTGGAAGAGGTGGGATATATATATATATATATATATATATATATATATAGTGTGTGGAAAGAGGTGAAGTCATGAAGAGCCAAGTATGTTTGAAAGAAAAATGGATGGAAAAAGAGCACACCCAGTAGAGCAGAGATGTCAAACAAGCAAGTAAGAAAATATAGACCATATATGTGATTCACACAACACCAATACTTCACTGACACTTATTTTTATCAACCCTGAAAGGACAAAAGGCAAAGTCAACCCTAGTAGGATTTGAACTCAGAACATAGAGCTGTAAACAAATACAACAAACATATTTTATGTATCGTTCTACTGATTTATCCATTCTACTGCCTTAGTATTATAATGGTTTCTGATTTAGGCACAAGGCCAACAATTTTAGGGGTGGAGTAAGTCGATTAAATCAACCCCAGTGCATCACTGGTGCCTTACTTTATTGACTCCATAAGGATGAAAGACAAAGCTAACTGTGGCGGGATTTGAACTCAGGCACAAGAGCCTAAGACATTGGGGACAAAAATAATAACAATCATGGTTCTTAATTTAGACACAGGGTCAGCAATTTTGAGGGGAGGTGAAGTCAATTTCTATCAAACCCGGTACTTATATCAGCCCCAGAAAGATGAAAGACAAAATTAACCTGGGTGGGAACTGAACTCAAAATGTAAAGGGATGTAATTAAATTATCTCTTCCACTGCTCTATTAATTCTACAAAACACTGACTACTATGACTGCTACTACCATATATACTCAAATATAAGCAGAGAAATATGTAACCAAAAAATCAATGGTAAAATATTGGGTTGACTTATATTCAGGGTCAATATTTTGACGATTTTCATCAACTTTAAATTCTATGCAAATAAAGTGCTAAAATATTTGGAGTGATTATTTCATAATGAAACACTGCTTTTCTACATTTCCTATATTGTCAGGAGTTTTATTTATGCATTGCCTTGAAAACATTCCCACAAAGTTTTATTATTTGAACTTTTTAATACATAAATATCCCTTACACATGTGGCTGACCGTTTTTCTCTGTGACTTATGTAATTATACTTTTTCTTTCAATCTTTTTTTGTTTTATTTTGCTTGCCCTCTTTTTCTCATTTGTTGTCTCTTCCTGAAATCATTACGTTGTGGATTTGTGAAACAAAAGATACTTCAAACATTTTAAATATAAAAATTTCATATTTTCTCCACTCATGAGAATTTCAAAACAGAACCATAATGTGTAGATTTTTGTCCATTTCTCAAATATAAAATGGGGTCGTGGGGGGTGGGGGTGGGGTGGGTGGTGGGGGTGGTGGGGATCGGCTTATATTCAAGTATATATAGTAATTGATCATAATCACAGAATATAGACTTTGCTTACTTAGAACACTAACTGAAAGACACAAAACAAGTTGCAACGACATATCTTAGTCATAACAGAATCTAATAAATTGATACCTGATAATAACTGATAGAACAAGGAAAGGTAATTCCTTAAAAGATATTATGCTAGACAAATATATAGTCTTATGAGAAAAGCTCATTTGTAACTTTGGAAGAGAAAACTATAGTAAAGATGTGTGTCTTATGGAAAAATAGGATTTTTATATCTTTTGTTCCATGAATTGGGAAGTTCCATCTGTTATGGAAATGGATTTAAAAAGTTGAATGTTGCTCCGATTGCTTTAAGGACTAGCTAGGCTAGCTGAGAGCATGCGATGTGCCTTGATCAAGGAAACATCAATATGTTTGTAGTCAAGCTGCAACCTATAACAAAGAAGTCTATCTTAACTATACACTTTGTTATCAGGTGGTAAACAGTAAATACACAAGGCTATATAAACTTTGTGTTTTCCCCAGAAGGCTACAAAAAACACTAGAGATATAGGCTTATCACCAATTTTATAACAGAATTCATGAGACAAGGTAAACACTTGCACTGATTCAGTGATTCTGCGGGCACCAATATTTCTTAAATTCTAAACAATATTATACAGTTGTATTTACCAGTTCTCTTCAGTCTTTATTACAAAGGATTTTATAGAATAAAAACTCTGTAGTGACGCCTTCATCAAGCAATATACAAGTTATAACACAAAATAATTTACAACCAATAGCTTGCTTATCTGATATATAATGTAAACAACAACAAACAAAAAACAAACAGAACAATATTTCCCTTCATCAGTAATAATGACAATGACTATCTGTTGAAAAAGCCAATATAACCATTGGATGAATTTGTTCAATATATATAAATTAGAAAAGTATTTTGTGAGAGAGTGATCAATGCTAGTAAGATGATAGATTTATGAATATAAAAGAAACATGTCACTTTTGAAAGATCTATTTTTTTATGTCTATCTGTTCTGTTAAATTGAAATAATTCAAACTTCCAATGCTGTATTGCTTCATATAATTGATAGAAAAACAAGGGAAATATGGTTAAGTATAATGCTGAACATAGAATGGTGAATTTCAGAATTAAAAAGAACAGTTAGTGATGCCTATTGAAGATGGATTAAGTCTAGTAGCCATCTTTTGGACCATGCCAATGTTGGGCAATTATGGACCCTTTTGTGGTGGGTGCCAGTCCATAGCATTAGCTCCAGAATTACTGGTTGGAGGAAAGCATTGATTATTTTTCACTCCATCAAATGGTAAATTGTTAATTCTTTGTGGTAGAGATAACCCTTTTGATATTTTGAAGGATATTAGGCCCACTCTGTATCAAATTGTCTAATGCCTTTTTGACAATAGGGTTATCAAAGTTGATAAGAGCTGACATATCTGAAGGATTTCCAATAAATCCAGGAGGAGCATCTTCTATATTACTCAATGCAGTATTAGGTTTGGTACGGTGAAGAGGATTGCGCAGTTTTGAGGATTGTTTATCAGCAGAGTTATCTTCAGAAGCATTTGAAGTAATCAAACTTAATATTTTAGACTGAAAACCTGTATCTTTCTGCTGGTTGGGATGCTGGAACATTAGCATATTGTTATCAATTCTTCGCTTATCCTCTTCGGCTCTAAAATCTCCTGAACCTGAAGGACAAAAAGATAAACTGAACCATTATTTTACTAATATTGTTATCAATATATATGTCCATAATAACATTTGACAAAGAGAAGGGAAATAATTGTTGTTCACAGATGCCAACATGTTAGTTTTATATTAGGTTGTTCAGAAATTAATGGAAATTTTATGTTATTATTTGGTAGTGGCGAATTCACTCTTGAATATAAAGGAAGGTCATGAATGTCCTTTTGTCATTGACAACGATGAACTGAAGACATTGGTGGAAGCAAATCCTTACACAACTGTTCGAGAACCTGCAGGAGAGCTAGATGTAACCATTGGAACAATTTCTGAACATTTGAACTAAATTGGAAAGTTGAAGAAACTTGAAAAATAGGTGCCATACAAATTGAATAAAAACCAGAAAAATCACTGTTATAAAGTTTGCTCTTTGCTTCTTTTGTGGAACAAAAATGACCAATTTCTTGATTGTATATGACATGATGAAAAGTGGATCCTATACAACAACTGACAACATTCAGCACAGATGCTGGATCAAAATGAAACCCCTAAACACTTCCCAAAGCTGAAGTTGTCCCAAAAGAAGATTATGATGACAGTTTGGTACTCTGTAGCTGGATTAATCCACTACAGATTTCTGAATCCTGGTGAAACAATCACAGCAGAGAAGTATTGTCATGAAATAGATGAAATGCATAAAAAATTACAGTGTGTGTGCCCATCATTGGTTAATAGAAAAGGTCCAATCTTCTTGCACGACAATGCTTGACTACTCATTACACAACCAACGCTCCATGCTTTATTCAGCGTATTCACTGGATTGATCTTTCACTAACCAACCATCACTTTTCAACAACTTTAACAGTCTTGAACAACCAAACAACTGAAAAAAATGCCTTTGAAGAATTTAACACATTCAGAATTTCAGAATTCTATGTTACTGGAATAAATTAATAAATTAATCTTGGTGGTAAAAATGTGTAGATTCAATAAAGTTTCATCTAGATGAGATGTCATTTCAAAGTTAATGTTTAAAAACCTGCATTAATTTCTGAACAAACTGATAACTTTAGCTTGCCCACCTTTATTATGTGATTTTTTTCTTCTTTGCTTTTGAAATTTACAAACTACAAACAGACAGAATGTACAGAAAAATAAGCAGATTTTCAACAAAGAAAAATGCAACAGTGAAGTAAAGAAACTGTTAATTTGATTGCACCCTGTTTATTAGATTGTTACAGAGAACTAGATAAACTGAAAAAGAAACAAAATAATGAACAGAGAACATAAGAGTAAATGAGATCCTGGTTTCTATCAAATATACAATCTTTAATGTTTCTTACAATAGACAAAACTTTCAACACATTCACAGCTGTCTCACACTCTCTCAGATTACATATACATACATATCAGGAAAACCTGTAGTTAACATAAACATCATTATAGGGACAATTCACGTGGATTCTTTTCTGTGAGTGACTACAAGGAATGTTTGTAAAATAGAAAGTAATACAATCTCTCAAAGACCATCCTAAGAGTATTGATAGTAAAATGAATAGTTCGTAATTTATTTGCACTTATGTTGGTGTTCACTCAGAATGAGTTTTGATGGCTGCAACCAGTAAATCTACAGTATCATGAACAGAAGTTGATCATGTCTGGTAGTCCAACATCAACCAGTTGCTTTTCAATGGCAGAGATATTATACAAGAGTATCAGATATTGATTCAAGACCTTGGTTCTACTAATCCACATTTTTAGATGTCTTCCTCATCCTTTACACCATACTGAGGGAAGTTCTACCATGCAGATGAGTTCACTCTGTGGAAGACAGTGTGTGACCAAATCAATGGAGGAAGCTTTTGAACAAGAAATGTTGAAGAGAATTAATGCAGTAACCATGGAGAATTCAGAGAAGACAAAGGTGGTTAATCACTTCTAGATTGTGTTAAGTCCACTGCTTTCATTGTCTACATTTCATAGGCACAGAGTAGGATGGTGCAAATGGAAACTCAGTAGATGCAAATTTTTGTGGTTACACAGAACTGCACTATAGAGCTTTAAAAACAACAAAATACATTACGTAAATGGTTGAGGAGGACATCTATACCATCTTTATTTTAGCCTGTGGCAGTAAAGGCAGCACCAAGGTACTTGATTGACCTCTTTCAGAATCTTGCCACTGAGTATGATGAGGATCCTCTCAAAGGACAAGATACCAGCTAATACAATCTGATTTGGTTGCATTAACTTTCATACCAACATTCAACACAAACACACCAAGACATTTAATGGCTGATTGAACATCAACATAGTTGTCATTAATTATCATAAAGTTGTAAGCATAGTTGAGGCCCATGATGGTGAAATCTTGTTGCAGTTGATGACATAAGTGAATGGTTTTGGAGATAGAAGGCAGCCCTAACAGATACCTGAGTGAATTGTTTTTTTTAAAATCAGTTTAAATTCCCCACAGTTAGCAATTAGCTGAGTTTATGTAACAGTTTGTCACTCTTATTTTAAATATAGACATTTAAGTAGGCAGAGGAGGGAGAGAAGGGAGGGAGATGGGAGAGAGAGCAAGATATATGAAAAGAAGAAACAAAATGTTTTAAGAAATGTTTCGTATAATCTTGTGTGCAAGAGACCAAAAAAAACGAACTGACCTTCTGAGGCAGCAGGTTGCATGTTCATCTCCATCATCATCTTCTTTCGGTTAGAGACATAAAGCAACACCTTATCCAATTCTTCAATTGTGAGATGGCGGCTATCAGCTAACAAATCTAACAAATATCTAATTTCAAATGGAGGTGGATCAAATGCTTGAGTTGGTGCAGGTTTTGTAGTATTGTTTTCCTCTTTCAACTGTTGGAGGTAACGTTCAAAGTTGCGTGCCACAAGATTCATAGCATCAGCTAATGGCATATTTCGGTGCTCTGTCAGAGAGTATAACAAAGGTTTTGTGTAAGAAATGGTTCTAATTTAAGCTTACAATACTAGTTACAATGAATAACATTATCATTTTTACATCCATTTCTTTTGAAACAGAATTCTTCAACTGGATGCTGTATATATCTTTTAAATATAAACAATTTATGGAATTTTAGTAAATAAACGTATAAATATGTATATGAAAATAGATAAATAAATAAAAACACACACAAACCCGGGTATAACACATGTGCAGCCTAAGTACACAGCTTACAAAAACAAGATAGCGTTGGACAGTACAAAGGAGTGACATAAAATAACAAAGGTAGTCATTGAGGAGGTCACATTGTGTGATGAAAGAGATTTGACAATCAACAACTAAACAACCATCCAGTTATTAAACTAACCGACAGAGTTTATAATAAATGGAAGTGAAAACTAACAGGTTCATGTGTTTTTATTGGCAGCATGACCCTCCCAAAGTATAACAATATCTGTTTCAACACGTTTTCAGATACACACACACACACACACATATATATATATACGGGGTGGTATCAAAATGTTTCCGGACTAGTTCTGTAGCGTGCCAACAAATGGTAACATACGGTTGTGTGTGCAGTGACCTTCATGCGCTAGTGTGGTGAGTGACATCGCTGTGTTCACTGTGCAAGTTGTGTTTTTGTGATAAGTATGCTGTAGCCTGTGATTTTGTCATGAAAAAGAAGTTGGAACAAAGAGCCAATGTGAAATTTTGCATTCAGCTTGGGAAGTCTGCTACAGATGCATTGAGCTTGCTTCGGCAAGCTTATGGCAATGAGGCAATGGGTTGTACGCAATGTTTCGAGTGGCATGGGTGCTTCAAAAGTGGAAGAATGTTCCTGGAAGATGTGCCATGAGAATTCGTCACCAGGGCCAGACCATCAATCGAGAATTCTACTGCAACATTTTGAGGCGTTTGAGGGAGGAAGTTCAGTGAAAGTGACCGGATCTTTGGAGCGCAAAGAATTGGATTCTCCACGACGACAATGCACCCTGTCACCGAGCTCTCCTCACTTGTGAGTTTCTTGACAAAAACAACATTGTATCGCTTCCGCACCCACCCTATTTGCTAGATTTAGCAACTGCGGACTTCCATCTCTTCTCCAAGCTGAAAATGCAGCTCAAAGATCACCTTGCCAAGATCCAAAGCGAATCGCAGAAAGTGTGACTTGCTTATAGAAAATGACTTCCATCAGGAGTTAAACTGAATTAAGAGGAGCAGAAGTAAGTAAAGTCTTTTAAAGTTAACTTACCTTGAGGAGTACCAGGAAATATGTGTAAGGTTAGTGAATTGTAGACTTCATTTTGTGGACATATGATAACGACATATAACACTCCTTGCCTTGCCTTTTCTTCCACAAATTTCATATGAGAACAATCGTCAGGAATCACACAAATCTCTGTACTCATATTGAAATTTTCCAATCTTCTTTTTAAATGATCAGCATAGTCTCTAGAATAGAAATATAATAGTTTAAGTTAAAGAAAACTGTTTTTTTTTAAATACCATTCATCATCATCATCATCGTGATGATGAATGGTATCTAAAAAAAAAAAAAAAATGTACCATATAACTGTTGTTATAGCTCATACTTATGTAGGTTTATAGGTTTATCAGGTATTTTAATAAGGGGCTCCAGCCCTATCATAAAAAAAATCCCCCAGGACTGGACACCCGCCTGTTGTAGAAGTTAAGTCCAGCTGTTGCTGGTAATTTTTTTCAGCTGAGCAAACTAAAGTACCTTAATCAAACAAAATGCCACCCAAGAATCAAATCCATGACCTTATGATTGTGAGTAACATCTTAACCACAAGGCCAAATGCTTCATTTGTACCATATTTTTCCAGGATTCATAAAAATAGATTCTCTCGCCCCTCAAAATCGCTATTACTCCCACTCTCTCTAACATATACGTCCCTCTCGCTCTCTCACTCCCTAATATAAATAAGAATGTTACGAAGGACAAAACCTCAGAATTTGTCAACTCTTATTAATGGTCAGTCGATTCTACGAAAATGTAATGTATAATATACATTTTCTTCTTGTCTCCTAAAACCTGGTTCATTCATCCATATATATCTACAATCGTTGCTTACCTATAATTCCGTCTCACTGTTCTAAATAATCTTCTCCACGCTTGTTCTAAATAATCTTCTCTTTGCTAACTACCCCATACCCCTCCCTCCCGCCCTAACTCTCCACCTTTACTATTTGGACCAATCACAAGTCAACGGCCTATGCTATCACTTCTGGCTGCTTTTCGATATGATGGATGGACTAAGGATTTTCTGGAGAGTCTGAAGAATCGGGACACTCGATGACAATGCCAAAGATAACGACAAATTCACCTCATGCTGCCGGACGAAAGGGCAAGGCCCCCCCCCCCTCTTTGTTTCGACCGCGGATGGCCAACATAACCCCAAACTCATCCCCCTCACCCCTCCCTGCGCCCCATCCTCCACACACAATCCAAAACTTCAGAGTTGGTACCATGAACGTAGGCACCTTAAAAGGCCGCTCTAACGAGGTTGTAGAATTGCTTGAACGTAAGGAGGTTGATGTTTGCTGTATCCAAGAGACCAGGTGGAGGGGCGGGTCTGCTAGATTCATTGTGGGTAAAAAACGTTGCTATAAGCTTTTCTGGGTGGGAAATGACAATGGGACAGGTGGGGTAGGAATCATGTTAGCAGAAAAATGGGTGGATAAGATAATAGATGTAAATAGAGTGAATGACAGAATAATTAAAATAAGACTTGTTCTAAACAGAACTACTGTGACAGTGATATCTGCATACGCGCCCCAATCTGGACTGCCTGGCGCTATAAAAGACAGATTCTATGAGACACTGATGCTCACTACCTCCCAAATAACCGACAGTGACTATATAATTATTGCTGGCGAGCTAAATGGCCACGTTGGACAAAATTGTGACGGCTATGACGGAATCCACGGAGGCTATGGGTTTGGTACTAGAAACGAGGAAGGCTCCAGAATCTTGGAATTCTGTGATGCAAATAACCTAACTATCTGTAACACTAACTTCAAAAAAACGAGACAATCACTTGATCACCTACAGATCAGGGGAACATACCAGCCAGGTAGATTATATCCTTACCAGAAGACGTGACAGAGTGTCTGTTGTAAACACTAAATCCCTCCCCCATGAAGAATGCACCTCCCAACATAGACTGATAATTAGCGACCTCATAGTCAGGACGAGACGTACTAGACAGCAGAAGAGGACTATCCTCAGGAGAAAAATATGGAAGCTAAAGGATCCCACAGCCAGAAATAAATTTCAAAGCATATTACTTGATGCTTTCGACAGTAAGGAAGAGCAATTAGAGTCATACAATGTAGAGGAACAGTGGGAATTCCTGAAAGCAAACCTGCTGATGGCAGCAGACGAAGTATGTGGCTGGAGCAGGCCTGTAGGCAGGAGGAGAGTAACATGGTGGTGGAACAGTAAGGTGGAGGGGTCAATCAAGGCCAAAAAGCAGGCTTGGAAAGCATGGCGGGATGGGGGAAGTAGAGAAGACTATCAAGTGGCCAGGAGGGAAGCTAGGAGACAAGTGTACTTCGCAAGAAGGGAAGCAGAGGAAAGAAAGTTCAAGCATGTTCTACAACGCGAGGACCAAAAACCTGAGGTGTTCAGGATTGCTAGGCAATGTGTCAAGGAAAACCGTGATATTGTCGGGGAGAAGTTTGTACTTAACGATGATGGCGTACTTGCCATCACTGACGCTGATAAGAAGGTAGCTTGAAAGTGTCACTACGAAAGGCTACTAAATGAGGAGAATAAATGGGAGAAAGACAGTCTCCCCCACATGGACCCAATAGAGGGACCAGCAGTGTTAGTCGAAGGTAGTATAATAAGTAAGGCAATCAAAGATATGAAGACGGGTAAGGCGGCTGGGCCTTCGGAAATAGTTGCTGAGATGCTGAAAGCCTCTGGAACGGTGGGACACACCATGGTCACCCGGATAGTAAACCAAGTCATACAGAATGGGGTTGTTCCGAAGGACTGGCGTAGCAGCATCATCGTTAACTGTTATAAGGGTAAAGGAGACGCCCTAGATAGGAGTAACTATAGAGGCATTAAATTAATCGACCAGGTCATGAAGGTCACAGAAAAAGTAATAGCGCAACTAATCAGAGAGAGAATTGATCTAGATGAAATGCAGTTCGGGTTTGTGTCAGGCAAAAGTACCACAGACGCTCTCTTCATTGTACGACAACTACAGGAGAAGTACCTAGCTAAAAGTAAACCCCTATATTTAGCTTTTGTCGACTTGGAGAAAGCCTTCGACAGAGTCCCCCGTTCCATTATCTGGTGGGCTCTTAGAAAACTAGGTGTTGACGAATGGCTTGTGAGAGCTATACAAGCCATGTATAAAGAAACAGTCAGCAAGGTTAGAATTAACAACGAATATAGTGAAGAGTTTAGCGTAAAAGTTGGTGTCCATCAGGGCTCTGTTCTTAGCCCCCTACTATTTATTATTGCCCTTCAGGCTATAACAGAGGAGTTCAAGACCAGCTGCCCATGGGAACTCCTATACGCAGATGATCTAACGCTCATAGCTGAATCAATGGCCGAGCTAGAGAAGAAATTCCAAACATGGAAGCACGGCCTAGAATCAAAAGGCCTTAAAATTAACCTGGCTAAGACTAAAGTTCTAGTTTGTAGGAAAGAAAATAAGGTGCCGGTCCCTTCCGGGAAATGGCCATGATCGGTGTGTAGGAAAGGCGAAGGTAGAAACTCCATTTTATGTCCCAAATGCAAAGTATGGGTGCATAAAAGATGTAGTGGGATCACAGGTAAGCTAACTAAGAACATAGATTTTACATGTGGCCGGTGCTCTGGTGCAATAAGTAGCAGCAAGTGCCCACAAAATACTAGCTCTTTCAATTGCGCAGAGGGTTCTATAGAAATAGTGGACAGCTTCCGTTACCTGGGTGACAAAATCAGCAGTGGGGGAGGGTGCTCTGAAAGTACAGTAGCTAGAGTCAGAACTGGATGGAAAAAGTTCAGAGAGCTTATACCACTATTAGCCGCTAAAGGGTTCTCCCTAAAAATGAAAGGCAGGTTGTATGATGCCTGCATACGGACAGCAATGTTGCATGGCAGTGAGACCTGGGCATTGTGTGCAGAGGATATACGCAGATTAGAGAGGAACGAAGCTTGCATGCTCCGCTGGATGTGTAATAGTAATATACGTGAACGGCAAAGCATAAACGAACTAAGGAAAAAAATTAGAAATAAGAGGGATCAGATGTTGTTTACTCGAGAGAAGGCTACGTTGGTATGGTCACGTGATGCGCATGAAAGACGACAGTTGTATAACAAAGTGCAGGGCAATAAAGATAGACAGTAGCCACGGAGTAGGCAGACCCAGAAAAATCTGGGACGAGCTGATAAATTCCGACCTCACACACTTACACCTCTCCAAGACAATGTCACTGGACCGAGACCTTTGGCGGTACTCAGTAATAGAGAAGACCCGCCTTACCTAAATACAAAGTAAAACCTACTACAGTCAGTAGGTATCTCTAACAAAATACCCCCCCCCCCCCCCTCCCCTTTCAATGTAAAGTTATGTTGGTGCCACAACATCCAGGCCGAAACAAATGAGATCATGTAGGTGTCACGACAAAAAAACACACAGTCCACGCTGTAATGTGGCCGTGTAGGCAACATGGTAAAAACCTCCCAGCCCCACACTGTAAATGTGGTTGGTGTTAGGAAGGGCATCCAGCTGTAGAAAACCCGCCATACAGTCCTATGCGAGCAATGACAACCACTCTTGCCTCAAGTGGGAAAACTCCCGTCCAAACCCATGCAAGCGTGGAACATGGACGTTAAACGATGATGATGATGATGATTCCTGACATATTAAACCACATTAATTCTCTCCAGGCACCCCTCTAACTGCAGTTGAAACTCATGGTGTAAAAATATAAATAAGAAGACATTATAAATGAGAAATGTCCAATGTCTTAACCAATCTACATGTCTGTAACACAACAGCTGCATTTAATAATTAAAAGGCTTTAAAATAATGCCATCATTATCATTATGATCATTTTTACATTTGCTTTTCCATGCTGGCATGGGTTGGGCAAGAGTTTTGGATGCAGTTTTTTTATGGCCAGATGGCTTTCTTGATGCCAACCCTTACTTTCTTTTAGAAGCCTGGTACATAATGCTGATCTTTGCTGACTGCTAAATTGCAGGAGATAAACAAGCACCGTCACTTGCTTTCAACATTGTTGAGATGTGTGCAGTACATACATGTATGTGCACCTGTTCTCTCTGGCCCCAACATTAGAGAAGTTGTCATGCAGAGACTGAAGGATCCTCTCAACCCTTTTTGGCATGGCTTCTACAGTTGGAAGCCTTTCCTGCCAGAGTGTAAGATGTTTTTTTAAATATAATGTATGCAAGTACTAAGCATGGGTTGGTCTGAGGCTACAGTAGAAAACATTTACCCAATGTGTCATGCAGTAGGATAAAACACAAGGCTAAGTGATTGCAAAGTCTGCACCTATATATGTATGTGTGTGTGGGTGCGTGCATATATGTATTCATACATAATTAAATAAAGATCCAAATACAAATATTCACCTCAGCTGTGAACTTGTAATCAATATAGAAGCATCAAATGTTGGTCTTTGTTGAGGAGCATTATCAGAATATGGAGGATTATCATTAAATGTAGGACGTGTCCAGTTGTTATTAGCTTCCCTGTCAAAAGATTCTGGTCTGTAAAAGCAGAAAAACATTGCACTAATAAATTACAAAAAGAAAATATTAATTTCATGACCAAAAATTATATAATAAAAAAAATCATGCTAAAATCTACCACCATTAGCAGTTTTTTTGTCAATTTTTTCAATATTGGCATAGGTCGGATAAGGTTTTTTTGAGGCAGTGTTTCTACTGCTGGAGGTTTCACCTATTTATAAAGTAATAAGTATGGTATTTGCTATCAACTTAGTTGAAATATTATGCTGCAGAGCACACTTTATGCAAAACATAAAGAAATGTCACCAGTTGCTTTAAGCATTGCCAATATTCTGACAAACACTCACACACATGTACATATATATATAATCACACACTCGAACATATACATGTACACACACACTTGTACATATATATATACACACACACACTTGTACATATATATATACACACACACACTCATACATATATATAAGCCAGGTTTCTTATATAGTTTCCATCCACGGGGAAGCTTCGTTCTCTGATTTAGTGTCAAGAATGTCTCAGATTAAAGCTTGTATGAGGAACTGAATCTAGAAAGATGATCCTCATGAATAATCATTACTTATTTAAGGCCCCAACAGCAATTTTCTCTTAGATCAATGGATGGGCGCTTTATCAGGTAGTCCACTGTAGTGGATCATATCTCTCACTGTCACCTATGTGTTGTGAGACCAAGATGCTAGAAGCAAAGATGGTGCAGATCCAATTGATTAACACCCAAAACAATTCAGGTAGAGGCTTTTTAAAACAGATCTAGTACCATAAGATTTCATCACTATATTTCTAATGAAATCGTTGAAAAAATAAGCAAGAATTTTGAGTGATTTAGTAATATAACTAACTTTCTCATTATTAAGTTGGGCTTTGGAACTCAACTTAACAAAAGTTTTCCCATAAAGGTTCTTACACAAAATTACGATATGTTTTTACATAAAAGTGACACTATGAAAAAGTAGGCTGTTCAACCTGCTAGCTGATCATTTTGGTGCCACGATAAAAAACATACAGTCAATGATATAAATGTGGTTGGCATTAGGAAGGGCATCCAGTCATAGAAACCAAGTCAGAAACAGTTCTGTATGAGCAAGACATGGTTATCTGATCTGACTTGTCTTACAATGGGACAACTCGTCTAACCCATGCTAGAGTGGACAATGGATGTTAAACAGCGATGATGATGAACCAGGGTGGTTTCAGATGATTTGATATCAAAAACGGTTAATGACCAAAGTGAGATGTAATATGATGATAAAAATATTTTTTAAGCTTGTAAAAAAAACAATGTCTAACCTTGAACGATTATCTCGATATTCTTCATAATGTTGATTACCCATTGGTCTTTGTTGTGGTGGTTGTTGCTGCTGCTGCTGCTGTTGTTGTTGTTGTGGTGGGCCATTCCATTTATTAGAATTATCAAAAAAATCTCTGTCAGAAAAGATTAGGAAAAAAGAAAAAGGAAATAAAATATCCCTAATTTCGAAAGTCAATTAAATCAGAAAATACAATATTTAAAAATTAATTCCAAAAAAATAAACCTCGGGAATAAATCAGACAATAACAGAAATGTGGAAATGATAATGGACATCTGTGAACCATCTTACTACTAGTACTACCACCACCACCACCACCACCACCACCACCACCACCACCACCACCACCACTACTACTACTACTGGTACTACCACCACGAATAGGCGTTATAAACATAGTTTAACACACTAATCCAGTGGCTCTTAAACTTGTTACTATCAAGAACCCCTTCTATTCAAATGGATTTTCCTACAACTCCTCCGCTATAATTACTTGTTATTCAGTGAGAATAACAACCAAAGGAGAGAAATGTTATACTTAAGAGAAATGGATATCTAATAGTGTGTGCATATTATGTTTTTAACTATTTTCTTACAAACCCAACCAAAACAGGCTTTGGTTCTATGAAACAAAACCACCCATTTAAATTAAACTATCTTATTTAAATTAAAATCTTCCAACATAGTTTTATATAAGAATCATGTTACGTTAATATCTTATTAAATAAATAATTAATAATTGTAGTAAGTCCCCCAAAATTCTTCCTTAATTAATTGAAATAAAGTGTATTTCATTAGAAATCCATCACAAAAGGGTTAACAAAGTACATAGACCACAGATCTCAAGTTGGGAACCACTGCAGTAATATATAAACATATCTCTGGCGAAACATTAAGACATTTAAAAATCAACATGGATATGAAAGTAGAAGATATGTGACAATAAAAAAAAAAACTTCAAAAGTATATATATATATATATATATATATCATCATTATTTAACATAGGGCGGTGGATTGGCAGTATCGGTAGAGGGTCGGACGCCATGCTTTGACGCATAGAGTTACGGCCCTTGCTATTTTGAGTTCAACTGCCGCCGAGGTAAACTTTGCCTTTCATCCTTACGGGGTCGATAAAATAAAGTACCAGTAATACACTGGGTAATTGCTGGCCTTGTGCCAAAAGTAGAAACAATTATTTAACATCCATTTTCCCCTGAGAGAAAGTGTTAGATGGGTTGCTACAGACCAAGTCATGTACTTAAGCGAAGCCACTGACTCCTCAGTTAGACTGGAGGCCAGCATCATGCTTACAAGGAAGTTTCCACTTTCTACTGAATGCATTTTATCCTGACACCAGCACTAAGGAGGCTGTCATGTCTTTCAACACATCTGGATTCCTTTCTTATCACCAACCACTTTACAGAGCGAACTGGGTGTGTTTATCATGTAAATCACCAACACTAAGGAAATTGTTGTCTTTAACACATTTGAAGAGTCCTCCCAACCCTTTGGCAAATTTTCTACAGCTGGATGTCCTTCCCATCATCAAGGACTTAACAGAGTATACTGGGTGCATTTATTGTGTAAATTACCATCACTAGGGAGGCTATGTTTTTGACTCAGTTGAAGAGTACTCTTGACCCTTTGTTTGACAAGCTTTTTACAGCAGGATGCCCTTCTTATCATCAACCAATATACACACACACATTCAACAGTGTGTCTGCATCTCTATTTATATTTGTGCCCGTGTATGTATTTATGTCAACAAGATAAGTACCAGACTTGAAAAAATAAATAGTGAAAAAAATAAATACTTCTAAATCTCTAAGATGATGAAGCAGCATGGTTACAGTCTAATGACTGAAACCAGTAAAAGAATAATAATATGCAAAAAAAAATCACCTGTTCTCTATTTCTGCTCCATTCTTGCCTAAAGGTCCAGCTCTATTGAATGGTTCTCGAAGAGGAGATCGATCTCGATTTGGTAAGCTAGGAGTTCCCCAAGACTCTTTCTCTGGCATATTAAACCTTTAAAACATTAAAAAGAAGAAATTAGAATATTTAGAAGTAAAAAATAAAGAAGGAAAATAAACACCCTAGAAATTCCATAGGTTACTAATATAAAGTGTGACACAAGATTGGAACTGATTAAGTTTTAGGTACCTAGTAAACAAATACAATCAATCCTTGTTAGCAAGGAAAACAGATGTTAAATGATGATGACGAATCAACAATGAGTAATAATGATGGAGTAGAATTAGTCAGACATTGTTATATAGTTAAAGGTTTGATTCCACTGCAGAATACCTTGGGTAAATGTCTACTACTATAACCATGAAAAATAAGTATGTATTCGCTGATGTATATTGACAAGAAAACCAGTGCTCTTCAAAGTCTTTTGTCTTATTTGTTCTGCACTGAGTTACATGCACTGCCATGAACATAACCCTGTCAAAACTGTAACCAACAATTGAGGTATAAAATAAGTAGGATCAGAAAATACTTAAATTCTAAATACTTATCTGTAGAGAAAGAGTACAAAATTTAATTTAATTTGTGTAAATGTGTAAATATATACACTGACACACCAAAACTGAACATATCTGGGCGAGATGTGATCCCCCAATCCACCAAGGACAATATGAAATTTAAAGCTCAAACTTATACAAGTTTAGCTAACTTCCTATCTCATAGGAGGCTTCTCAGGTGTGCTAATGATAGCAGCCTCAGTCATGGCATGCAAAGCAACATGAAATAAAGTATTTTGCTCAAGAACACAACATGCTGCTTCATCTAGGAATTGAACCCATGACCATTATGATCAGATGTCCAACACCTTAACCACTAGGCCATGAACCTTCACAAGGAAGACAATAGCTCCAATTAAGTACTGACTTGGTTTGTAATTAACTGTCCAAACCATACCAGCAAGGAAAAGCAAATATAAAATGATGATAATGACATTTTAAAACATTTTATATATATATATCTGTGGACCAAAGAGAGTGAATGACCTGACTCAAATTTTGAATGAATTTGGATGATCCTCAGAGATTGTGAATGCTTATCTTAGCCCACAGAGAAATATGCAATACATGGCTTGCAAAGCATATTATTTTGAAGTAGATTTAACACTTTTGATACAAAACTGCTTCTGAATCAATGATACAAAATTTTTTGATTCTAACGTGTTTATATTTATCTAAAATCCTTCCATCATAAATTAATCTAAAAACCTTTATAAATGTACGTGCTAAGCATCAAATTAATAATGAGGAACTTAGCTATGTTATTAAATCTCACCAAATTTTTGATTATTTAAAAAACTCATAGAGTGTGTCTTTCATTAGAAATATGGTAAGAAAAGGGTTAACACTAGAAACCTACCTTTCATTTCTTCCACTTGACTCAGTAGATTGACTTTCAACAGCAAGATTTACATCTGACAAAATAAACAATATAAAACATATAAGCTTGTAAAGTTAGTAATTCTGTGGTGGCTTTAATGTGGTGAATTAGCAGAATAGCTGGAGTGTTGGATAAAATGCCTTGCAGTATTTATTTTGGCTCTCAGTACTCTGAGTTCAACTTTACTTTTTATTTTTTTGGGGATCAATAAAGTACCAGTCCAAGGCAGTCAATTGGTGGAATTATTAGTGTTGGATAGTATGTTTTAAAATATCTTTCAGTCCTTTGGTGTCTGAATCTGATAAGTTTATCTGGATTTTTCTATGAATTATTTTTTTCCATAGTAGATTAAATTACAAATATTATTTTATATTGGAAATAATTAAGATGGATTATGTTAATTGAAAAAGCTGACATGTTTTGTCAGAGAATTCTGACTGCTTAACCTATTGATTAAAATATCACATTTACTTGCATATAAGTTACACCACCTTTGTAGTGATAATATTTTTGCTTCAGCTTTTGATCTGTAAAATAAGTTGCATTTTGCCTTTTGTAAATATTGTTTGCAACTTTGCTTGTGATCATGTTTAAATGTTGTTAATGATAATAATAATAATAAATAGATAAATATATAATACATTAGTTTAACAGGCACTTTTAATTTGTCACTCCTGACAGACAATATATGCAGCATCTAATGGGCATTAGGATTACTGCCAGTCAATTGCGAACTGTGTATACAGAAGTTTTACACAAGTGGAAGGCTTATGTGAATTAAATTCTACTTTAGCAGTTTCTTTTGTTCTTATGCCTGATGTCACCGACGTATATTGGTTTACAATGTTGATATTTACATCAATTGAATAGTGACATGATCAACTTGCCATACATAATCATTTACTAGTGTGTGTGTGTATGTGTGTGTGTTAGTGCATGCTACGAATTTCAAGTCCAGTATGGTAGATAAGTTGCATGAAATTTTTTGTGCTATTTGCTTTTCAAAGTAAAAAATTGTGATTTATCTACAATTATGTATGATTTATACAACAGCGTTTTGTAAAGTAATATATAGAAGTTTTATTCTTACTTATTATCTGGCCTTTTACTATACAGAACACCTCCCCTGCTATTGCTGCTTCTGCATCAGCTTCTTTGTCAAATTGAATAAATGCGTAGTTATGATGACTTTCAATTGCTGTAATAATCAAATAATCAAAATTTAAGTAAAAAAACAAAACAAAACAATTGTATTGAAAATCAATACGTAAACAGAACATTTTAAGACTATTTAGCACTTGTTAAACTATATGTATTTATGACTGAAGTATAGTTTTCAAATGGCACAAATCAAGGTTTACATCAGGAGACAAAACATTGGCAGCAATGTTAGAGGAGCTTGCCATGTTACTAATTGAAAAGGAAATGTAAATGTGAAACCTATAGCTCACACCTATGCAGGTTTAACTTCATAGGTGTGAGCTATAATGAAAAGCAATGTGAAACGAAGAGTCTCACACAAGAATCCAATGTACTGACAGATCCAGGAATTGAACTGGCAAGTATATGATCATGAGTCCAATGCTCAAACCACTTAACCACGGTGTCACAAAATAGATTTATAATATCAACCTAGAATTACCTTGGGACACAGTTTCAACGAGCTATTAGTTTTAACCCTTTGAACTCTGATTCTGTCACAGGTGGAGTCCCCAACCCTTGCTGTCAACATGAAAATCATTGAAAAAAATGAAGCCCATTATTAATCCTGAAAATTGAATAAATGTATGAAATTGACAAAAATCTTGGCAATGACATATTGAAGAACTCCGGCTATAGCAGAAAATCATGTTAATAAGAGCAGTAAACAGATGTGTTTGGCATAATCAAATACTGGAATGGCAGGGTATAGTGAACACTGGATCAGTAAGTTCAAAACATTAAGGGACAACTGCTGTAAGTCATATTTGATAGTTTTGTAACTGAATTCTAAGAGATAGAGAAGAAAAAGAACAAAAGGATTGAAAAGGTAGTTGAATTAGAGGGTAGATGGAAAAATATACAGTAAGACATTTACTTATGTTCTACACTGGGTGACAACAATAATTTTAAATAATTACAGTAGAGGTAGATCAAGGAAGATCTAGTAGGAGGTGGTGAGAGCTGATCTTAAGTCGTTGAGACTCACAAAGATGACAAAGGAACGTGGTGAGTAGAGAGACACTGTGCTGAAAAGGACGTGTTCAACTCATGCAAACGTGGAAAAACAGACGTAAAAATGATGAAGATGATTACGAATGTGTACATAATATTCACATATATAAATATATTTATGTCCTAAATGCAAAGTATGGGTGCATAAAAGATGTAGTGGGATCACAGGTAAGCTAACTAAGAACATAGACTTTACATGTGGCCGGTGTTCTGGTGCAATAAGTAGCAGCAAGTGCCCACAAAATACTAGCTCTTTCAATTGCGCAGAGGGTTCTATAGAAATAGTGGACAGCTTCCGTTACCTGGGCGATAAAATCAGCAGTGGGGGAGGGTGCTCTGAAAGTACTGTAGCTAGAGTCAGAACTGGTTGGAAAAAGTTCAGAGAGCTTATACCACTATTAGCTGCTAAAGGGTTCTCCCTAAAAATGAAAGGCAGGTTGTACGATGCCTGCATACGAACAGCAATGTTGCATGGTAGTGAGACCTGGGCATTGTGTGCAGAGGATATACGCAGACTAGAGAGGAACGAAGCTTGCATGCTCCGCTGGATGTGTAACAGTAATATACGTGAACGGCAAAGCATAAACGAACTAAGGAAAAAATTAGAGATAAGAGGGATCAGATGTTATTTACTCGAGAGAAGGCTGCGTTGGTATGGACACGTGATGCGCATGAAAGTCAATAGCTGTATTACAAAGTGCAGGGCAATAAAGATAGACGGTAGCCACGGAATAGGCAGACCTAGAAAAACATGGGATGAGCTGATAAACTCCGACCTCACACACTTACACCTCTCCAAGACAATGTCACTGGACCGAGACCTTTGGCGGTACTCAGTAACAGAGAAGACCCGCCTTGCCAGTAGGCATCTCTAACAAAATACACCCCGTCCCGCCACCACCCCCACCCCATCCACACCACCCCGTTCTATGTAAAGTTATGTTGGTGCCGCGCCATCCAGGCCGAAACAAATGAGATCGTGTAGGTGTCACGACAAAAAAACACACAGTCCACGCTGTAATGTGGCCGTGTAGGCAACACGGTAAAAACCTCCCAGACCCACACTGTAAATGTGGTTGGTGTTAGGAAGGGCATCCAACTGTAGAAAACCTGCCAGACAGTCCTATGCGAGCAAGACAATCACTCTTGCCTCAAGTGGGACTACCCCCGTCCAAACCCATGCAAGCGTGGAACACGGACGTTAAACGTTGATGATGATGATGATGATGATATATAAGGGTGTTTTCTTAAATTGATAATTCAATATAGTAGATATTGCATGTCTTAACATTCTGTAATAATTTAGCAGAAAACATCTAAAATCCATTAGTTAATTCAAATGTTTACAGCATTTTCATTAGTGGGCAGATTGTTGTGAAAATTTACTGCAACAAAAGTTTCTAATTTTTAATGTGATGCTAAAAATAATTGTTTCTACTTTTGGCACAAGGCCAGCAATTATCCCAGAGCGTTACTGGTACTTTATTTTATTGACCCCATAAGGATGAAAAGCAAAGTTAAGCTCGGCGGGATTTGAACCCAGAATGTAAAGGGCCATAATTCTATGTTGTAAAGCATGGTGTCTGACGCTCTACCGATACTGCCAATTCACTGCCCCTTTGATGCTAAAAATAATGTTGTGTGCATGGTTGTTGATTCTCAACATCCTGTAATAATTTAGTAGAAAATATCTCAAAACAGGTATATTAATTAGTTCAAATATTTATAGAATCTCTACTAGTGGACAGATCAAAAATGTCTTGCTAATGCAATTTTGTGATACAGGGCATTATGAGTTAATATATATAAATACATATGGTGAAAAAAATAAGTGACATAGGGGTGAAATAGTATGGTAAATTGTGCAATAAATACTATGAGATAGGCTTGAAAAGAGGCCAAGAACAAACTAAATAGATGAGGATAAGAAGCAAGAAATGTATATGGAATGATAGCAGTACACTTATCCTTACTCTTGTAGAAAAGAAAGAGGCAAGGAAGTGCTATTATGAGAGACTGCTGAATGAGGAGAATGTATGGGAGAGTGACGTTCTACCCCAAGTAAACCAAAGTGAGGGATTAGCCATCAAAGTTGGCAGCATGCTAGGTAAAGTGATTAAAGATATGAAGGTAATCAACACAGCTGGCTCACCATAGATAGTCACTAGGATGATTAAAATACCCAGTGAAGTAGGACACAGGTTAATTGCTGTCAACTGCTACAAGGACAACGATGATGCACTTGAGAAATGCAATTACAGAAGTATCAAATTGTTAGACACAGTTGTGAAGGTCGCAGAAAGAATGATAGCACATAGCTAAAAGTAAGCCATTATACCTAACATTCATTGATTTGGAAAAGCCTTTGGCAGAGTTCCAGACCTGTAATTTGGTGGTGGTTGTTAAGGAAGCGAGGGATAGAGGAATGGCTTGCGAGGGTTACTTGAGCAATGTACAGAGGTGCAGCAATGAATAGAAAACAAGTGGGAGACTATCAAGGCTCGGTCCTCATCCCCCTCCTGTTTATTAGAGTCCCCCAGGACATATGATTGTCAATGGAAACACCTATATACTGATGATAGCAAATCCATAGAAGAATTAAAGAAATTCTAGGTTAAGTACTAGGGAGAGAGGGGTCTAGGAAGCACGAGGGGCATATACATGCCTAGTTTCTCTTTTAGCTACAATTGTTCTCTACTTCCACCATCTGTTTTCCAATCTTTCCAAACCTGTCTCTTAGCTTTTTAGCTTTTATGATTTTACCAAACTGTTCCACCACCATGTCACCTGTCTGAACCTTGCCCTAACCACAGAGCCAGTATGTAGCTTGCAGTAAGTTGTCACACTCGGAGTTCCCAGTTGTCTTCTATGTTATTGGGTTTTATCTCCTCTTCCTCTATGTCAAATGCTTCAACTAGTATGTCTCTAAATCTTCCTACTCACCACCATCAGCAGAATTGGTTTCCTGCCGGTGTGAGCCTCGCGAGCTGGAATGGCTCTTCCAGTGCTTCTCCCTCATCATCCTCTGGGGAAACTCCTTCTCTATTCTGTCTGCTGGGGATGCGTGCAGCCAGTGCGTGGGCCCCCATTTGCTCACAATAGTAACAGATGGGGAGAGCGGGAGAGACGGAGGCAGTAACAGTGGGAGTTTGGTTCCTTTGTGTTTGGACCTGTGTCTATATGTGTATATTAAAACGTATATGTTAGATTTAAAGATGTATCATTTTTCACGATATAGTCCGAAGGGTTTTGTGAGAGAAAACTGTTTGATGGCTCTTTAAGCTTCTTTCATATTCTTCTACAAACTTTCTTAGCTTTTTAAGTCTGTCTAGCACTTACTGTATATACTTGAATATAATCTGATCTGAATATAAGCTGACGGCCCCTATTTTATGCATGAGAAATGGGCTAAAATCTTTTATAAGCCATAGCAACTATTTAACACATTATGTTTAGATGGTGTGGTTTTGAAATTCTCATGATTATAAAATATATTTATGAAGTATTAATATTTTTATATTTATGTCGTTTAGAGTATAGTTTTTGTTTCACAACTCCATTACATAACGAGTATCCATTACATTAAGTTTTAATAAGTTTCTCAAATTTTTGTTTACGTCTGGTCATTCAAAAGCAAGGGACAGCAAATGAGAGAGGAGAGGCAGAGAGAAAAAAAGGGAGGGTGAGAGCGAACGTGAGCAACAAAATCAAATCAAAATCAAATATTGTCAGAGAAAAAACATGTATGTGTGTGTGCTTGTGTGATGCATGGGATATTTATGCATTAAAAAGTTCAAATCACAGAGATTTCTTGAAAATATTTTCAAGGCAATGCATAAATAACACCAATGACAATATAGTAAATGCAGAAAAAACAGGGATATTTTAGTACCTTATTTATATAGAATTTGAAGTTGGTGAAAATCATTAAATCATTGACACCAAATATAAGCTGGCCCCCATTTTAGGATTGATTTTTTGGTCACATATTTCTCGGCTTACATTCGAGTATATATAGTAATCTGAAGTCACTAATATCCTTTCCTTTTCTCTCCATGCAAACTAAAGAAGGCTGTACATGTATAAATTTGTGAATCAAAATTATTTCCTCCAACAGACTAAATCCTTTATTCAATTTTTACTTGAATATATCTACACAAGTGGGGCCATATCCTATGAAATAGAATATAGCCATGTCAATACAGGCCCAATCAACAGACTTTAATATCTAAAGTGATGAGGTCCCAATGAGGTTTTAGTATAGCTGAATGTATGGTGTGAAATGATGCTATTACAATGGTTATGCAGAACAAATAGCAACAGTGTGAAAGGGGGTTGGGGTTATACGAGTTAAAGTTTAGATTTAGAAGTGAAAAAATAGATGAAATTGGTGGAGACATTAAATAGATGATTAGAAATATGAGCAGTGGAACAGTAATTGCTTGTTTATACTATTTAGTATGTTCGTTAGCATATTTCTAATGAAAGGCATTGCATATGATTTTCAAATAATTCTGAAAATAATCAAGAATTTGGAAGAATTTAATGATAACTAACTTTCTCATTATTAAGCTAGTGTTTGGAACATAAGAGTTCTTACACAAAATTTGATGGAAGGTTTTAGCATTTAAACGTCCAGAATTCTCTAACCTCTTTCTGTTCAAACTGGCTGCTCATACTGATGTTAAGGTATTGTTATCAAAATAAATAACATCAAAATCTCGTAGATTCAATATTATGTGAGATAATTATGTAAGATAAAGCCTTTACCATGAAAATATAATAGTATATATAGAGTAACATAATGCTAAAGGGTTAAAACAGTTTTACATTGTAGAAAGGGCAGTTTCAAGTGTAAAATGAGAAAACTTCATAAATGACCAGGTAACCGTAATTCTGGTATGGCTCGAAGAGAGATAAGAATTTTCAATCAACCAAAGACAGGAAGATCTTAGTTTTCATGTGTAAATTGATTGGAGAGAGAAGTGTCAGAAATGATATGCAGGATATATTCATGTCAGTATGGAAGAGTCAACTCAAAAACAATGACCATAGCATATATATATATATATATATATATATATATATATATATATATATATATATATATATATATACAAGTTAATATATATTAATATATGATAAACACATACGTGTTTGCATTGTAAGAGACAAAGTTAGCTAGAATGAAAACATATTTAGGTTTCGAAGTTCAAATTCATCTACGGAGCAGGTTTGGATTTTGAAATTTAAATTTGTCCAGGAATCACGGCTTTTGCCAATATAAGCTTGTCTTTATTGACTTATACCGAGACAGACAAATTGTATTCATTTTTATTAGTTTAATTCATTCTAGCTAACTTTGTCTCTTACAATACAAACATGTATGTGTTTATCATATATTAATATATATTAACTTGTATTTCACTGCTCGGAAATGCTTCTTTCTTTGAGCTGATTAATTGTAAATGACTTTGAGTTTAAACTCTAAATATAATATATATATATATATATATATATATATATATATAGAAAAGGCTTCTACAGGACTAGAACTGTTTTATTCAGGAGAAATCATCATATATATATATACTCATTTTATTAAGGCTAAATAGTAAGCCTTGTTACTCTGGAGTTTTGCCTGCTTCTCACAGGATACACACCCAATGTTGGAATAGAATCAATATTTATAATTTCTATATGTGGCCAGTGAAATGAAAGGAAATCATCATCCTCAATAGTTTTACGTCCACTTTTCTATGCTTGCATGTGTTAGACAGGTCTTTTGCAGCAGAGCCTGCCTGCATTTGTTGTGTTCCGTTGCCATTTCCCCTGTGAGATTTAGTCAAGTTTTCCTTTATTCAGCTTTCTCCCACTGGGATGTCTTAGTACTTCTTCACTCGATGGTCATCATCTATATGCATCACATTACCACACTAGTGCAATATTCTCTCTTGCACATTTAATCTAATTCCTCTATACCCAGTTTTTCTCTCAGCTCAACCATACTTCACTTTTCATGCACATTAACGTCACATATCTGTTGGAGCATACTTCCCTCATTTCTCCACTGCCTATGTCTCACTACCATGCAGCATCGCACTTCACAAACAGGCACCATACATCCAGCTTAGCTCCCTGAACTTTTTCCATCCTGTTCTTATCCTAGCTACTATGCTCTCAGTGCAACCTCTTTCAATGCTAATTAGATCACCTAGGTAGCAGAAGCTATCAATCACTTCTATGAATCTTTCCAGGGATTGGAAAAAGTTTATTTCACTGATGGTCTTACTAACAACCATCTCTGTACATCAGCCACATAGAGCCAACTTTTTCTGTTAGTCTGCCTTCTATCCCTCTACACCTCTAGCGTACCTAAGATTCTACTTATTTAGCAATGATACTTCCTTGATGAGATCAGATATCTGTTTTCTTTCCAACTTACTAAACTTTGCTAAGTATACTCTAGATCCTTTTGATACTAAGTTCTGTTTCCACCACAGAAATTTCTCCTTAAGCCCTTCCAAAGATTTAGCTATAAGAACCAGGTCATCAGAATATAAGAGTTCCCATGAATCAGCTTGTGTGCAAGGGAGAAGACTACACTAATACAGACATGATATGTATGAAGGATGGCAGTTGGTTAAAGAAGTGCTAAATGATCCAAGTAGAAGTAACCTGCAGAAGAGGAAGATCAAGAAAGAAACGGTGAAGGCTGATCTCAGAATCCTGAACCTCATGAAGGCCTAAGACATGGCCAATCCATGCAAGCACGGAAAAACATGGAAAATGATAGTGATGAGCTGAATGAGATTAAATATTTTATCATTTGGCAGGTGTAGAGTGCCAGGTCCATTTCCTGAGAGAGAGAGAGCAGAGCTGAGCCGAGAGATCAGGGAGTCGCTCCAGGTAGACCCGTTACTTCTCTGAATTGAGACACCACAGTTCCAATACTACAGACAAAACCAATTGGCAGGAGACACAGGGGTAGATCCCAAGCAAGATGGTTGGTCTCACTTAGGGATCCAGCCAGATTAATTGGAGACAATTGCTTCTGACAGGACCTGCTGGAAGGCATGCTTGAAGACTCTGACCCTCCCAGGATTAAGTGGGCAAAGGAGGAGGAAAAGGAGAAGAAGCAGTTATAGGCCTTTACGTTCTGAGTTCAAATCCAGCCAAGATCAACTTTAGCTTCCATTCTTCCAGTGACCCCCCCCCCCCCCCCCAAACAAAAAGTACGAGTCATGATGTAATCAACTTTTCCCTCCCCACAAATTATTAGCCTTGTGCTTCAATTGAATCATTATTTGGCAAGTTTAAATTGAAGCAGTAGGATATAAAAAAAGGAAGAGGTGGATGATGGTATGATAGAAAGCAGATGATGAGAAGTCTTGAATGCATATTGTGTTACTGGTGTTATGATATAGCCTAGCTAAGATATATAGGACTCCCGGATTCCATCAGAGAAGTGGCCTTGCTCGACGTGTAGAAAAGGAATAAGTAAAAACTCTATATGATGTTCATAACATAAATCTTGAGTACATAAGAGGTAATGTAGGATAGCAGGCAGACTAACATATACTTCTTTATCAAATTTACTTGGTTATAGAGCAGAGGAAAAAAAGAAGTTAATGGTGGGGTGGAAAATAACTGAGTAATTCACATTGGTGAACTTCACTTCTCTCATAAAACAATAAAGCAGAATACTTATGATCTTTTATTAACTGAGGATACTAAGGAAGTTACTGAAGCACCTAGAATTTTGTAGCAAGGTGCTTACCAAATTGATTTTTCAAAAAAAGGGGCCTGTGTGTATAGAACAAGGAATCATGCAATTAGAATATAGATTTGAAAATTCTATAATATAACATGAGGTGAAAATTAGGTGGAGTATATATAGAGTATACTTTATATGAAAATTGCTACACAAATACTCACATTACTATATACAAGCACACTGACATTTATATATACATATATCATCATTTACCATCCGCTTTTCCTGCTAGCAAGAGTTGCACAGGTCTACTTAGATTGAGTCGATACTGAAGCGGGACTACTGACCTCCTAGACTGGCTGAGGGGTCTATATCCTGCTTACGTAGTCATATTGAGTGCAGAGGAGAAAATGTCATCCATTAAAATGCACCCAGTATACTCTGTAAAGTGGTTGGTGCTAGGAAGGATATCTAGCTATAGAGAAGTTAACATAAATGGAACGTACAATTGAGAAGAGGTCCTCCAATCTGATACAAATGAACAAATCATTTATAACACAAATTTCAGGAAACTGACAAGTCATCTGGTCACATAAAAATCAGGCAAAAACGCAAGCCAGATTGATTTTTTACTTGTAAGATGAGATAGATGGACAGTAATAAATACTAAGGTTTTTCCAGAGGAAGAAGGTATCGTCCAACACATCAGTATAAACACAAGATGAAACAAAATATGCATGAAACTATGGAGGCGGAAGGTTTGGAAGCTAAAGGACCTTTTTGTTGAAGATAGGCCCTACAGGATGCAATTGATGAAAGGAGAGACGAGTTAAATTCATATGATATAGAGGACAATTAGAAATTCTTACGTGACAATCTATTGCAAACTACTGATGTGACTTGTGGCTGGAGCAAAGAGCCAAGCATACAGGGGTGACCAAGTGGTGGAACAGCAATACATAGCTTGGATCAGAGACATGAAGTGTGTTGAAAGAGGTCTTGAAATGTTACTATGAGAGGCTGATGAATGTAGAGAATAAATGGGAAGTAGAGAGACTACCCCCAACTTACATAACAGAGGGACCAGCTATTGAAACTGACAGTTATAGGGTCAAAGAAGCAATCAAGGAGATGAAGAATGGTAAAGCCACAGGACCATCAGAGATAGTTGATAGCTGGGTGAAGAAGTGCCAAGAAATCCCAATGGAAGGAAACTGCTGAAGAAGTATACTTAGGAAGACCTGGGTGGAGGTGGTGAGAGCTGATCACAAATCACTGAGACACACAAAGGAGATTATGAAGGAATGCAACTAGTGGAGAGATGCAGTGCTGAAAAGGACCACTCTTGGTTCTACAAGACATGTCTATTTGTGTTAAAGTGTTTATATTTATTTTAAAAACCTCTCATAATTTTGTGTAAAAACTTTTATGAAGTTATGCTTTAAACATCAGCTTAATAATGAAAAAGTATTTTATTAAATCCCTCCAAATTCTTGATTTTCAAAATTATTTGAAAATTACAGGCACATGATATGAACACAGAAACCAAACAGAATAGGGTTTGCTGACATCATGGAAATATATACCTGAGCTGTAGCCCTGGTTTCCTAGATACGACACATATACACGTGTGCGTTGATTTATATCTATATACCTCTCCACACACACACATGTATAAATGTCTTTGGTAGTTATGGATAGATCCAGAACTACCAAAAATTTATCTTCAAGAACTTGGAGGTTTTCTTAAACAAAAATATCTTTTGAATTTAATAGATGACAGAATCAAAAAGGCAAAGAAGCAGGGTATATCTAAACTTAGGACTTCTAGACAAAAATTTGAGGAAGATATTATTCCATTTGTCTACTTATGATTGAAGAGTACAAAACATATTTGTCACCATTAAGACAAATCTGCCAATCCTGATCCAAAACATAAAAACGAAAGATCTAGTGAAAGAAACCTTAATTATCAAAAGCAAATGCCAACCAAAGAACCTTAAAAACAAATCACAAGGGCAAAATTTACATCAGTAGGATGAAAGAGCATGGGAAGGATGGCTGCAAAAGGTAGAAAGATGTAACAGTCCGTTCCATCACCCTCTCCTCACCTAATCTTCCCCCTCCCACACCAACCTAGTCCCCAACCCGCAATCACATCCCTGACTCCTACTCAAAGATGGATGCACCTTTACTGTACTACCAGATGCTGATTATTCACTATTTCACTTCTTCACCCCAAAATCACCCTATAACCCAACACTTACTCTCCTTTCTCCTCTCAAATTTATTACTGAATTTCCCTCTTCTTTGCCCAACCCTGCCAGCATGAAAAGCCAGGCTCACCCCACTATACTGCAAAATGTAATTCACTTCCCTCAAGGCTACCCCTTCCTACATGAGCTAATACCAGGCAGCCTAAACCCTGCTTTCATCCCAACCAAACAAAGGATACAAGTGCCCTAGAGCGGAAATGTAATTTCACAATAAACTGTATTCAGCCCACACTGCCGGTCCCATAAAATGCATTCAGCCCAAACTGTAAAGTGGTAGTGCTGGTGCCAAAAAAAAAAAAAAAAAAAAGCCCTCAGTCCATCCTGTCATGTAGTAGTAGTGGTGCCACAAGACACAATCATCTGATCTGCCTGTATAGCCTCAGAGTGTAACAACCCATCTAACCCATACAAGCATGGAAAATAGACATAAAATGGTGATGATGTTGCTGTTGATACACACACACACACACACACATATATTATATATATTTAATGGACATGTTGGGAAAACTGATGATTTCCCTGGTGTCCATGGAGGTTTTGTGTTTAGTACAAGAAGTAAGGAAAGATCAAGGTTCCTGAATTTCTGCAATGGCTATGATCTAACTATCTGCAACACTAACCGCAGAAAACCAGCTAACTGCTTGAATACCTAGTCAGACAAGCACACTGGCCAGATAGATTTTATTCTTGCCAGAAGTCAAGAAGACTGATAGTTATGAACAAAGTCCCTCCCAGGTGAGGAGTGCACCCCCCAATGTAACCTAAAAGTGAGCAATTTTAGAGTTAGAACCAGATGAACACTGAGACAAAAGACAAATTGGAGATCATCATGGTAGCTAAGGGAGACCTCAACTGGTATCAAATTCAGGGATGCCCTGCTTGATATTTATGACAGTAAGGAAGAGGAATTATAGATTTAAAACACAAAAAAGCCATGAGGATTCCTGAGATAATCTGCTGACAAGATCCATAGTTGGAGCAAGGTCACAGGAAGGTTGAGTGTATCATAATAGTGGAATCGTAGGGTGGACAAGGCAATTAAAACTAAGAGATTAGGAGGGAGGCCAGATGCCAAAAAGTTAGTGCATATCCTACACAGTGAGGACCAAGGCCTGAAGTGTTCTGAGTTGCAAGGCAGTGTATTACGAAAAATTAAAATGTCATTGGGGAGAAGTGTGTCTGAAATGACAGCCCTCTTTGTAAAGTGGTAGTGCTGGTGCTATGATAAGATACACCCAGCCCTGGTGCCACAATAAAAAAAAGCTTCCAGTTCACCCTGTAAAGGTGGTAGTGTTGGGGCCATGCCAAAAAGCACCCAATCTGTCCTGTGTCCTGTAAGGTGGAAGTGCTGGTGCCATGACAAAAAAGACCCTGTCTACCTTGTAAGATAGTAGGGCTGGAGTTACAATAAAATTCCAACATATGCTGTAAAGTGGTTGGTATTAGAAAGAGCAGCCAGCCATAGAAACCAAGCAAATAAAATGGAGCTAAACAGTGATGACAATGATCATATATATATATATATATTTTTTTTTTCACTTAAATTTAATATATATAAGGCACATATAAGGCTTAGTGGTTAGAGCATTGGGCTTGCAATCGAAAGGTTGAGAGTTCAATTCTCGGACAGGGTGATGTGTTGTTTCCTTGAGCAAGACACTTTATTTCACATTGTTCCAGTTTACTCAGCTGTAAAAATGAGATGATAGGACTGGGGTCCCTATCATTCCACTGCAAAGTGGTCGTGGAGGTGCCATGGCAAAAAAGCACCCAGCCCACACTGTAAAGTGGACGTGTAGGTGCCACGGACGTAAAACGGCGATGATGATGATAATATTGCTTCTCTGAGTGATTCTACTCATTAAAGATGTTTAGAGACTAATTAACCTCTAATTAATATTAAACTAACTAGCAGAAAAACTTGGTTTTCTGCTAGCATGTGTAGTGTGTATATTGATATTATACGCAGGTATATATACATGTAGATATGATACATCAAATAAAATCGTAATTGACAATATATAATACATAGAAATTGAACGAAGACTGCGTTACAGTCTTATTTAATCAGTAACGTAATCCATGATACATTAAAAAAGACGATATTATATATAAACTGCATTAGGAGAAAATTAGTATGTTTATTTAAGCGATGGCCAACCGGAAGTGTTGACATTTCAGAAATTTTAAAGAAGTGAATCTAAATAAACAAAATATATTTAATCAACAGCCACGAAATTTAGTAGATAAATTATGTAATATTCATTCATTATTTATTCAAAGTAATCCAACTTATTTTACTAATGGGATAAAAAATTATAAACCGTACGAAGTCCTGCGCTCCTTACTTTATTATAGTTTAGATTCTTAATTTGTTGAGTTGTACTGGACGGTCTTTTGGCTGCTATTTCCAGCAGAATTATAAGCCTGTTGCATAGTCCTAATATGTTAAGAGAATTTTGATCATGTAATATTTTTACTACACAATGTGATTTTTTGTTCAGCATGCTGCTTCGGCAAATGAAACAGTATGTATTATTTCTTAAACTCCCCTGATGAGTATTGCGGATTCTTCAATTATTGGTGGTTCCAATAAGAATTCTTCTATAAAGAAAGCCAGCTTAAATAAAATATTGTTTTTGTCTATCTAGTTAGTGCTCCCATTTAAATTTAATACATAATATTGCTTCTCATATATAAGTTTTGATTTCAAAATTAGGTGTGTCGGTTACAATGATAATGTTGCATTTCTCTGTAATCTCTTCCGTAACCTTCAGCGATTTGAGATCAGCTTTCACCACTTCCATAGTCATTCTCTACTGCAACTTCCTTCCACTGGGAGCACTAGGCCCTTCTTCACCCAGCAATCATCATCCACGTGCATCATATGTCCACACCAACACAGTTTCCTTTTCTGCACACTACATTTGAATCCTCTTATACCCAGTTTGTCTCTCAGTTCATCCATGCCTTGTTATTCTCATACATTAACATTGCACATCCACCAAAGCATGCTTGCCTCATTTCTCTCAAGCCTTTACATGTCCTCTGCATTAACTGCCAATGTCTCACTATAACGCAACATCACACCGCACATAGGCATCATACAGTTGACCTTATCGTAAGGAGAAACCTTTTGTAGTCAACAGAAGAAGCAGTTTCCTAAATTTCTTCCATCCTGTCCTTATTCCAGCTACTAAGCTCTTGGAGCACCCTCCTCCACTGTTAATTATATCGCCTAGGTAACAGAAGCTATCACCTACTTCTATGGACCCTTCCTGGAACTGGAAAAGGACCAGATCATCAGCATACAGAAGTTCCCATGGGTCACCAGTCTTTAATTCTTCTGTTATGGCCTGAAGGACTAGGATAAACAGAAGTGGGTTAAGAATTGAACCCTGATTCATTCCTAGTTGTTTAATTCCACATTAAACTCACTCAATATTGTCACTTTATTTATAGCCTTTCTGTACACGACTTGCACTGCTTTTACAAGCTATTCTTCTCTATCTAGTTTCCTTAAGGATCACCAGATGACTAGTTGGAGTACTCTGTCAAAAGCCTTTTCTATATCAACAAAAGCTAAATATAGTGGCTTATTCTTGGGTTGGAACTTCTCTTTTAGTTGTTTCAATAAGAAGAGGACACTTGTAGTACTTTTCTCACGCACAAAACCGAACTGCATCTCATCTAATTAGACTCCTTCCCTAATTAGTTGTCCTAGACCTCTTTCTGTCACTTTCATAACTGTTAGTTTTATTCCCCTGTAGTTGCTCCTTTCTAGAGCATCACCTTTTCCCTTCTAACAATTAATGATTATGCTGCTGCACCAGTCATTGGGTATTGCCTTGTCATATATTATTTCATTAACTTATTAGCATTTACATTACTCTGTAAAATGTCATGTTCATTTATTTACATTATTTCTTGTGCCTAAAGTAGAAACAATTATTTTCAGTTAAACATATTCAAGAGGGTTATCAATTATATTTGTTAATTTTCTATGTACAGACTTGAAATTTTGTCAGGAGGTGCTTAAATAATTGTTTCTACTTTTGGCACAAGGCCAGCAATTACCCAGTACATTACTAGTACTTTATTTTATCGACCCCGTAAGGATGAAAGGCAAAGTTAACCTCGGCGGGATTTGAACCCAGAATGGCAAGGGCCGTAACTCTATACGTCAAAGCATGGCGTCCGACCCTCTACCGATACTGCCAATCCACCGCCTATTATTTCTTGTGCCTAAAGTAGAAACAATTATTTTGAGTTAAACATATTCAAGAGGGTTATCAATTATATTTGTTAATTTTCTATGTACAGACTTGAAATTTTGTCAGGAGGTGCTTAAATAATGATTTACAATTATGTATTTTTGCCTGATCTTTTTCTTTCTTTTTGTTAAATTTGACCTTTACGGACAGGTGAAATTAATCAACAGTTGCAAAATCAAACTTTGTGTCTCACCTGTTAATTGTTACATTATAATGACCCATATGTTGACTAACAATTTTACCACTTTTCACAAACAGGTGAATTCATTAAAATGCAGGTATAATCAGTACAAGGTTTTATTCTTTCTCTACATTTCATGCAAATATTTTCATTGAAACGAAAGTATAAAACACTTTTACCAGTCAATACACTATTGGCAATGTACCTTTACACAATGTTCTGAGTAGATTTACATAATGTGCACCCCACCCAGCACAATAACAGATGTAACACAGATGTGTACACACAGAAAATCAATACATATTTCTGTTAATTTGTGTTAAAAAAATAATTTCGTTTTTTTAACAGCATAATTAATATTATTAGGCAAAATTTCTGTCATGAAAATGGCCAAAACACCCTTTAGAAAAGGAACACACAAAAGATGTTTCCATCTGGTAACCTTTAACATTATTTCTCTTATGCAAAGAGCATATTCTGCAAACTTTTTTCCTCCCATTAATTTTTGCTATCTTATGAAAATCAATATTTCCTCTGTTAATATCTACTTCAGTTAGTTTTGATTTTCTCCCAGCACAACCACCTAACAACAAGGACTGGGTGCTTTTTTTTTTCTCATGTTACCAGTGGGAGCCTCTTGTGCTGGTGACATAAAGAAAAATCACCCAGTCCACCCTGTTAGATGATTGCTTTGGTGCCATGATAAAAAGTACCTAGTCCACACTGTAACGTGGTTGGCATTAGGAAGGGCATCCAGTAGGAGAAACCAACCAAAATACAGATCCATATGAGCAAGACATGGTCATCTGACCTGACATATTTCATAACGTGACAACCTGTCTAACCCATGCAAGCACAGAAAAATAAATGTTAAACAACGATGATGATTGTTTGCCAAACAAAAGATTAGGAGGACTCGTCAATTGCATCAAGGCATGACAGCCTCCCAGCACACGTAAAGTGGTTGGTGATAGGAAGGGCATCCAACCATAGAAAACTTTCCAAACAAAGGTCAGGAGGACCTTCAGTTGTGTCAACGACATGACAATCTCCCCTGTGCTCTTGGTAGAATGCGAGACCACACATAAACATGACGACAGATCCCTGGCTTGCCTGGGAGATCTGTAGCGACCACTTCAGTACTGACTTGATCTATGTAGACCTGTCCAACCCTTGCTAGCAGGGAAACAGGATGTTAAAACGATGATGATGATATATATATATATATATATATATATATATAAGGGATTGTTGGTCATACTTCCTATATTTAAGTTGCTTGATTGTGAGTATATCTCTAGGGAATGATGCTTGTGAAGTGTTCTTTTGAGCACTTTACTGGGATCTACCCTTCAGTGATTTTGTATAAGATACTCTCTCTCTCTCTCTCTCTCTCTCTATATATATATATATATATACTATTTCTCTTCGTTTCACTCTTTAATTTGGCTGCGTATTTCAGATTGATTCGCCATATTTGCTATTGTCTGTAACCAAATAGACACTTCAACTAGATTCTGCAACATGTGCCTATAGCTAAACCCTGACAACTCATTTTATTTACGGAAGGAGGTACGTAAATTGTCAGGAAAAATTTAGTTGACCTTTTCACACCCTAAAACTGTTTGCTTAGAATTAAAAAAAAATAATCTTTCTATCAATTTTTTCCATAGCACCCTATAACTGCCTGCCCAAAAAAAAATAAAAAAGCTTCTCTGTCTATTCCACCAGATTTGTTATTCTTTGTAACCAAATAGACATCTAGACTAGATTTTAAAAATGTGTTTTTCTTTCTGCCTGCTCCATTTCTCAGGAGGGCAAAACTCCTGACTGAATTTCATACATATTTTTCCCACACCAATTCACCACTATAACATAATCCAATGAAAGTACAGTAGAGCAACAATGTCAACATAACGCAATAACCTGCACACCTACACCCCTACGGGCAATACTTTTCCACTGATATCTGCACCAACTAACACACGCCCCACCACCGCAATTAATACCACTGATACCTGCACCACCACCACTACTAACACAACTGATACACGCCCCACCACCGCTACAAATAACACTGACACCTGCACCACTAACACACCCCACCACCACTACTAATACCACTGATACCTTCACCACCAACACATGCCCCACCACCGCTACTAATGCCACAGATACCTGCACTACTAACACACACCCAACCACTGCTACTGATACCACTGATACCTGCACCACTAACACACAACCCACCACTGATACCTGCACCACTAATACACGCCCCACCACCGCTACTAATACCTGCACCACTAACACACGCCCCACCACCGCTACTAATACCTGCACCACTAACACACGCCCCACCACCGCTACTAATACCACTAACACACGCCCCACCACCGCTACTAATACCACTGATACCTGCACCACTGCTACTAATACCACTGATACCTGCACCACTAACACACAACCACCACTGATACCTGCACCACTAACACACCCCACCACTGATACTTGCACCATTAACACACACCCAAACACTGCTACTAATACTACTGATGCCAGCATCATGAAACCCCCCATCATCCCTACTAATACCAGTGATACCGGCACCACTAACGCACACCCCACCACCACTACTAATACCACTAACACACGCCCCACCACTGCTACTAAAATCACTGATCCTGCACCACTAACACACACCCCACCACTGATACCTACACCACTAACACACACCCCACAACCACTGCTACCTTCACCACTAACACACACCCCACCACTGCTACTAATACCACTGATACCTGCACGACTACTAATACTACGGATACCTGCACCACTAATACACAACCCCACCATCACTGCTACTAATACCACTGATACCTGCACCACTAACACACAGCCCACCATTGCTACTAATACCACTGATGCCTGTACCACTAACACACACCCCACCACTGCTACATGTACCACTAACACACACCCCACCACTAACACACCCCACCACTGATACCTGCACCACTAACCCCCTCCACTACTATTACCACTGATACCTGCACCACTACCACTACTAATAACACTGATGCCTGCACCACTAACACACGCTCCACCACTGCTACTAATACAACTGATACCTGCATCACTAACACAGCCCACCACTGATACCTGTACCACTAACACACAGCCCACCACAGCTACTAATACCACTGAAACCTGCAACACTAACACACACCCCACCACTGCTACATGTACCACTAACACACGCCCCACCACTGCTACTAATACACTGATACCTGCACCACTAACACACACGCCACCACTGCTACTAATACCACTGACACCTGCACCACTACTACTACTAATAACACTGATGCCTGCACCACTAACACACAGCCCACCACTGCTACTAATACCACCGATACCTGCATCACTAACACACAGCCCACCACTGATACCTGCATCACTAACACACAGACAACCACTGCTACTAATACCACTGATACCTGCATCACTAACACACAGCCCACCACTGATACCTGCACCACTAACACACACCCCACCACTGCTACATGTACCACTAACACACGCCCCACCACTGATACCTGCACCACTGCTACTAATACACTGATACCTGCACCACTAACACACACCCCACCACTGATACCTGCACCACTAACACACACCCCACCACTGATACCTGCACCACTAACACACACACCATCACCGCTACTAATACCACTGATACCTGTATCACTAACACACGCCCCATCACCAATATTAATAGCACTGATACCTGCACCACTAACACACGCCCCACCACCGCTACTAATACCACTGATACCTGCGCCATTAACCCCCCCCCCCCAACTACTGCTACTAATACCACTGGTACCTGCACCACTAACACACCCTACCAGTGCTACTAAAACCACGGATACATGAACCTAACACACACCACCACTGATAGCTGTACCACTAACACGCCCCACCACTGCTACCTGTACCTCTAACACACACCCAACCACTGCTACTAATACCACTGATAGCTGCACCACTAACACACACCGCACCATTGCTACTAATACCAGTACTAACACACGACCAACCATCACTAACACACACCCAACCACTGCCACTAATACCACTGATACCTGCACCACTAACACACACCCCACCACCACCACTGATACCTGTACCACTAACACGCCCCACCACCACTACTAATACCACAGATACCTGCACCACTAACACACCCCACTACCACTACTAATACCACTAATACACACCCCACCACTGATACCTGCACCACTAACACACACCCCACCAGATATCTGCACCACTAACACACACCCCACCATGGTAACTAATACCACTAACACACGCCCCACCACTGCTACTAATACCTGTACTATAAACACAGCCCACCACTGATACCTACACCACTAACACCCACCGCACTACAGCTACTAATACAACTGATAGCTGCACCACTAACACACACCCCACCACCACTGCTACTAATACCACTAACACACAGTCCACCACTGCTACTAATACCACCAATAACACCCACCCCACTACTGCTACTAATACCACTGATACCTGCACCACTAACACACGCCCCACCACTGCTAATAATACCAGATACCTGCACCACTAACACACCCCACCACTACTAATACCACTGATACCTGCACCACTAACACACCCCACCACTGCTATTAATACCACTAATGCACACCCCACCACTGCTACTAATACCACTAACACACTCCACCGCCACTACTAATACCACTGATACCTGCACCACTAACACACACCCCACCACTGATACATGCACCACTAACACACCCCACCACTGCTACTAATACCACTGATAGCTGCACCAATAACACTCACCCCATCACTGCTACTAATACCGGATACCTGCCCCACTAACACACACCTCACCACCGCTACTAATACCACTGATACCTGCACCACTAACCCCCCCCCCCCACCACTGCTACGAATACCAGTGATACCTGCACCGCTAACACATCCCACCACTGATACCTGCACCACTAACACACACCCCACCACTGTTACTAATACCAGTGATACTTGCACCACTAACATACCCGACCACTGCTACTAATACCACTGATAACTGTACCACTAACACAGACCCCATCACTGATACCTGCACCACTAACCATCCCCACGCCTACTAATACCACCACTACTAATACCACTGATATCTGCACCACTAACACACACGCCACCACTGATACCTACACCACTGTTACTAACACCATTAACACACCCCACTACCACTACTAACACCACTGATACATGCACCACTAACTCACCCCACCACTACTAATACCACTGATACCTGCACCAGTAACACACACCCCACCACCACTGCTACTAATACCACTGATACCTGCACCACTAACACACACCCCACCACTGCTACTAATAGCATTGATACCAGCACAACTAACACAGACCCCCACCACTGATACTAATATCACTGACTAGCATTAAAGCCCGGCGTTGCTTGGGGTCATTAAGTTACCAAAGTTAGGTTGCACCACCCATTTTATGGCAGCACTTTTTTGTCTGCCAGGCACTGGGTGAATGAATTGCAGACCTGGAAGCATGAGCTGCGCCAGCAGTGACAATTTTAGTTTCGCCTATGAATATATCTCTGTGCAAAAAAGTGTTGAAATTTATTGTTTCACAGTACTTGCGCAACACGCGCGTAGACGATGCCAGCCGAACAACAGAGCTGCGATGGAGTTGTTCTGCATGGTTGTCTGTGTTTTTTCTAAATTTAAGACAGTAGGGAGGGTTGTGATATGAGGGTGAGTTAGCTGTTGTTTCTAGCAGGTTTAGTGACCTCATAGTGGATATGTGTTTTCTAAATTTAAGACAGTAGGGAGTGGTGTGATATGGGGGAGAGTTAGCTGCTGTTTCTAGCAGGTTTAGTGACCTCATAGAAGATATGTTTTCTAAATTTAAGACAGTAGGGAGGGGTGTGATATGGGGGAGAGTTAGCTGCTGTTTCTAGCAGGTTTAGTAACCTCATAGTGGATATGTGTTTTCTAAATTTAAGACAGTAGGGAGTGGTGTGAACGGACAGTATCACCATCACGCTTGGAAAGAGAAAGTAGCAGAAAGTATGAAGTTGTATAGATTTTGAATGGTAGTCGAAAGAGTTCAGCAGTTTAAATGAGAGAGAAAAATCGTAAAATATTGAGTTTTATCTATTTTTTGCGTAATTGTGGGTGAAATTGAAAAAATTATCTGCGTCAAGACGCAATCGAAACTATGTTGGGTACTGATTTGTAATTTTCAATTGAAGAAATTCTATATCGTAGATTTCTATAACGAAGGAGCATGACCACACACTGAGCTTTATAGATTACTAGCATTAAAGCCAAGCGTTGCTTGGGGTCATTAAGTTACCAAAGTTAGGTTGCACCACCCATTTTATGGCAGCACTTTTTTGTCTGCCAGGCACTGGGTGAATGAATTGCAGACCTGGAAGCATGAGCTGCGCCAGCAGTGACAATTGTAGTTTTGCCTATGGATATTATCTCTGTGCAAAAAAGTGTTGAAATTTATTGTTTCACAGTACTTGCGCAACACGCGCGTAGACGATGCCAGCCGAACAACAGAGCTGCGATGGAGTTGTTCTGCATGGTTGTCTGTGTGTTTTCTAAATTTAAGACAGTAGGGAGGGTTGTGATATGAGGGAGAGTTAGCTGTTATTTCTAGCAGGTTTAGTGACCTCATAGAGGATATGTGTTTTCTAAATTTAAGACAGTAGGGAGGGGTGTGATATGGGGGAGAGTTAGCTGCTGTTTCTAGCAGGTTTAGTAACCTCATAGAGGATATGTGTTTTCTAAATTTAAGACAGTAGGGAGAGGTGTGAACGGACAGTATCACCATCAAGCTTGGAAAGAGAAAGTAGCAGAAAGTATGAAGTTGTATAGATTTTGAATGGTAGTCGAAAGAGTTCAGCAGTTTAAATGAGAGAGAAAAATCGTAAAATATTGAGTTTTATCTATTTTTTGCATAATTGTGGGTGAAATTGAAAAAATTATCTGCGTCAAGACGCAATCGAAGTTATATTTGTTGTTTGGAACTTTAAATTGAAGAAATTCTATATCGTAGATTTCTATAAGAAAAGAGCATGACCACACACTGTGCTTTATAGATTATGATGATACATGTACCTCTAACACACGCCCCACCACTGAAACCTGCAGCACTAACACACCCCACTACTGCTACTAATACCACTAACGCACCCAACCACTGATACCTGCACCACTAACACACACCGCACCATTGCTACTAATACCACTGATACTTTCACCATTAACACACACCCATTCAACGCTACTAATACCACTGATACCTTCACCACTAACACACACCCCACCACTGATACCTGCACCACTAACACACACCCCAACACCACTGCTACTAATGCCACTGATACCTGCACCACTAACACACACCCCACCACTGCTAATAAAACCACTAATGCACACCCCAACACTGCTACTAATACCACTGATACCTGAACCACTAACACACACCCCACCACTGCTACTAAAACCACTGGTGATCTGCACCACTAACACACACTCCACCACCACTGATACATGTATCACTAACATACGGCCCACCACTGCTACTAATACCAGATACCTGCACCACTAACACACCTCACCACTGCTATTAATACCACTGATACCTGCACCACTAACACACACCCCGCCAGATACCTGGACCAGTAACATACACCCCCCCCTACTAATACCACTAACACACGCCCCACCACCGCTACTAATACCATTGACCCCTGCACCACTAACACACACCCCACCACCCCTACTAATACCACTGATACCTGCACCACTAACACACGCCCCATCACCACTGCTACCTGCACCACTACTAATACCACTAACCCCCCCCCCACCACTGATACCTGCACCACCACTATTAATACCACTGATACCTGCACCACTAACACACACCCCACCACCCCTACTAATACCACTGATACCTGCACCACTAACACACGCCCCATCACCACCACTAACACACCGCACGACCACTACTAATACCACTAACATCCCCCCCCCCACCCACCACTGATACCTGCAGCACTAACACACATCCCACCACTCTTACTAATACCACTGATACCTGCACCACTGCTAGCAATACCACTGATACCTGTACCATTAACACACCTCACCACCACTACTAATACCATTAACACGCACCCCCATCACCACGACTAATACCACTGATACCTGCAACACTAATACACAACCCCACCACTGCTACCTGCACCACGAACACACCCCCACCACTGCTACCTGCACCACGAACACATACCCCACCACTGATACCTGCACCACTAACACACCCCACTGCAAGTAATACCACTAACACCTGGCCCACCACTGCTACTAATACCACTGATACATGTACCACTAACATGCCCCACCACTGCTACTAATACCATTGATACCTGCACCACTAACACACACTCCACCACTGATACCTGCACCACTAACACACCCCACCGATGATACCTGCACCACTGCTACTAATACGACTGATACCTGCACCACTAACACAGCCCACCACCACTACGAATACCACTGATACCTGCACCACTAACACACCCCATCACCACTACCAATACCACTGATACGTGTACCACTAACACACCCCATCACCACTACCAATACCACTGATACCTGCACCACTAACACACCCCATCACCACTACAAATACCAGATACCTGTACCACTAACACACCCCACCACCACTGCCAATACCACTGATACCTGCACCACTAACACACACCCCACCACCACTGATACATGTACCACTAACACACTTCAGCACTGCTACTAATACCACTGATACCTGTACCACTAACACACCCCATCACCACTACCAATACCACTGATACCTGCACCACTAACACACCCCATCACCACTACCAATACCACTGATACCTGTACCACTAACACACCCCACCACCACTGCTACTAATACCACTGATACCTGCACCACTAACACACCCCATCACCACTACCAATACCACCACTACCAATACCACTAACACACCGCACCACCACTACCAATACCACTGACACCTGTACCACTAACACACCCCATCACCACTACCAATACCACTGATACCTGCACCACTAACACACCCCATCACCACTACCAATACCACTGATACCTGCACAACTAACACACCCCACCACCACTACCAATACCACTGATACCTGTACCACTAACACACCCCACCACCACTACCAATACCATTGATACCTGCACCACTAACACACCCCATCACCACTACCAATACCACTGATACCTGTACCACTAACACACCCCACCACCACTGATACCTGTACCACTAACACACCCCACCATCACTACCAATGATACCTGCACCACTAACACACCCCATCACCACTACCAATACCACTGATACCTGCACCACTAACACACCCCATCACCACTACCAATACCACTGATACCTGCACCACTAACACACCCCATCACCACTACCAATACCACTGATACCTGTACCACTAACACACCCCACCACCACTGCTACTAATACCACTGATACCTGCACCACTAACACACCCCATCACCACTACCAATACCACTGATACCTGCACCACTAACACACCCCGCCACCACTACCAATACCACTGATACCTGTACCACTAACACACCCCACCACCACTACCAATACCACTGATACCTGCACCACTAACACACCCCACCACCACTACCAATACCACTGATACCTGTACCACTAACACACCCCATCACCACTACCAATACCACTGCTACTAATACCACGACACACACCCCACCACCACTACCAATACCACTGATACCTGCACCACCACTATTAATACCACTGATACCTGCACCACTAACACACACCCCACCACCCCTACTAATACCACTGATACCTGCACCACTAACACACCGCACGACCACTACTAATACCACTAACACCCCCACCCCCACCACTGATACCTGCAGCACTAACACACATCCCACCACTCTTACTAATACCACTGATACCTGCACCAGTGCTAGCAATAGCACTGATACCTGTACCATTAACACACCTCACCACCACTATTAATACCATTAACACGCACCCCCATCACCACGACTAATACCACTGATACCTGCAACACTAATACACAACCCCACCACTGCTACCTGCACCACGAACACACCCCCACCACTGCTACCTGCACCACGAACACACCCCCACCACTGCTACCTACACCACTAACACACCACACCACTGCTACCTGCACCACGAACACACCCCCACCACTGCTACCTGCACCACGAACACATACCCCACCACTGATACCTGCACCACTAACACACCTCACTGCAAGTAATACCACTAACACCTGGCCCACCACTGCTACTAGTACCACTGATACATGTACCACTAACATGCCCCACCACTGCTACTAATACCACTGATACCTGCACCACTAACGCACACTCCACCACTGATACCTGCACCACTAACACACCCCACCGATGATACCTGCACCACTGCTACTAATACGACTGATACCTGCACCACTAACACACTGCAACACCACTGCTACCAATACTACTGATACCTGCACCACTAACACACACCCCACCCTCACTATTAATACCACTGATAGCTGCACCACTAACACACATCCCACCACTGATATCAGCACCACTAACACACACCACCACTGCTACTAATACCACTGATACCTGCACCACTAACACACGCCCCACCACCGCAACTAATACCACTGATACCTGCACCACTAACAAATACCCCAACACGGCTACTAATACCACTGATCCCTGCACCACTAACACACACCCCACCACTGCTACCTGCACCACTAACATACAGCTCACCACCACTACTAATACCACTAACACACACCCCACCACTGATACATGTACCACTATCACACGCCCCACCACTGATACATGTACCACAATCATACGCCCCACCACTGCTGTAAAAATACCAGATACCTTCACCACTAATACCTGCACCATTGCTAGTAATACCACTGATACCTCCACCACTAACACACCCCATAAGCACTACCAATACCACTGATACCTGCACCACTAACACATACCCCACCAACACTACTAATACTACTGATACCTGCACTACCACAACTAATACCACTGATACCTGCACCACCACTACTAATACCACTGATACATGCACCACTAACACACACCCCAGCACTGATACCTGCACCACTAAGACACACCTCACCACTAACACACACCCCACCATCCCTACTAATACCACTGATACCCGCAACACTAACACACCCCACCACCACTACTAATACCACTGATACCTGCACCACTAATACACACCCCACAACCACAACTAATACCACTAACACACACCACAATTGCTACTAATACCAGAGATACCTGCACCACTAACACCCACCCCACCACCAATAGTAATAACACTAATACCTGCACCACTAACACACACCCAACCACAGCTACTAATACCACTGATACCTGCACCACTAACATACACCCCTCCACTGATACCTGCACCACTAACACACACCGCACCACCACTACTAATACCACTGATACCTGCACCACTAACACACCCCACTGCTGATACCTGCACCACTAACACACACCCCACCACTGCTACTAATACGACTGATATCTGCACCACTAACACACACCCCACTACTACGACTACCACTGATACCTGCACGAGTAACAAACCCCAGCACCACTACCGTACCACTGATACCTGCACCACTAACATACACCCCACCACTGATACCTGCACCACTAACACACACCCCACCACTGAAACCTGCACCACTAACACACACCCCACCACTGATACCTGCACCAACACTACTAATACCACTGATAGCTGCACCACCACTACTAATTCCACTATTACCTGCACCATTAACACACCCCACCACCACTACTAATACAACTAATGCACACCCCACCACTGATACCTGTACCACTAACACACCCCACCACCACTACTAAAACCAGTAACACGCACCCCACCACTGATACCTGAACCACTAACACACTGCTACTAATACCACGGATACTTGTTCCACTAACACACCCCACCACCACTACTAATACCACTGATACCTGTACCACTAACACACCCCACCACCACTGATACCTGTACAACTAACACACCCCACCACCACTACCAATGATACCTGCACCACTAACACACCCCATCACCACTACCAATACCACTGATACCTGCACCACTAACACACCCCATCACCACTACCAATACCACTGATACCTGCACCACTAACACACCCCATCACCACTACCAATACCACTGATACCTGTACCACTAACACACCCCACCACCACTGCTACTAATACCACTGATACCTGCACCACTAACACACCCCATCACCACTACCAATACCACTGATACCTGCACCACTAACACACCCCACCACCACTACCAATACCACTGATACCTGTACCACTAACACACCCCACCACCACTACCAATACCACTGATACCTGCACCACTAACACACCCCACCACCACTACCAATACCACTGATACCTGTACCACTAACACACCCCATCACCACTACCAATACCACTGATACCTGCACCACTAACACACCCCACCACCACTACCAATACCACTGATAGCTGCACCACCACTATTAATACCACTAACACACCCCACCACCGCTACTAATACCACTGATACCTGCACCACTAACACACACCCCGCCACTGCTACTAATACCACGACACACACCCCACCACCACTACCAATACCACTGATACCTGCACCACCACTATTAATACCACTGATACCTGCACCACTAACACACACCCCACCACCCCTACTAATACCACTGATACCTGCACCACTAACACACCGCACGACCACTACTAATACCACTAACACCCCCACCCCCACCACTGATACCTGCACCAGTGCTAGCAATACCACTGATACCTGTACCATTAACACACCTCACCACCACTACTAATACCATTAACACGCACCCCCATCACCACGACTAATACCACTGATACCTGCAACACTAATACACAACCCCACCACTGCTACCTGCACCACGAACACACCCCCACCACTGCTACCTGCACCACGAACACACCCCCACCACTGCTACCTACACCACTAACACACACCCCACCACTGCTACCTGCACCACGAACACACCCCCACCACTGCTACCTGCACCACGAACACATACCCCACCACTGATACCTGCACCACTAACACACCCCACTGCAAGTAATACCACTAACACCTGGCCCACCACTGCTACTAGTACCACTGATACATGTACCACTAACATGCCCCACCACTGCTACTAATACCACTGATACCTGCACCACTAACGCACACTCCACCACTGATACCTGCACCACTAACACACCCCACCGATGATACCTGCACCACTGCTACTAATACGACTGATACCTGCACCACTAACACACTGCACCACCACTGCTACCAATACTACTGATACCTGCACCACTAACACACACCCCACCCCACCCTCACTATTAATACCACTGATAGCTGCACCACTAACACACATCCCACCACTGATATCAGCACCACTAACACACACCACCACTGCTACTAATACCACTGATACCTGCACCACTAACACACGCCCCACCACCGCAACTAATACCACTGATACCTGCACCCCAACACGGCTACTAATACCACTGATCCCTGCACCACTAACACACACCCCACCACTGCTACCTGCACCACTAACATACAGCTCACCACCACTACTAATACCACTAACACACACCCCACCACTGATACAGGTACCACTATCACACGCCCCACCACTGATACATGTACCACAATCATACGCCCCACCACTGCTGTAAAAATACCAGATACCTTCACCACTAATACCTGCACCATTGCTAGTAATACCACTGATACCTCCACCACTAACACACCCCATAAGCACTACCAATACCACTGATACCTGCACCACTAACACATACCCCACCAACACTACTAATACTACTGATACCTGCACTACCACAACTAATACCACTGATACCTGCACCACCACTACTAATACCACTGATACATGCACCACTAACACACACCCCAGCACTGATACCTGCACCACTAAGACACACCTCACCACTAACACACACCCCACCATCCCTACTAATACCACTGATACCCGCAACACTAACACACCCCACCACCACTACTAATACCACTGATACCTGCACCACTAATACACACCCCACAACCACAACTAATACCACTAACACACACCACAATTGCTACTAATACCAGAGATACCTGCACCACTAACACCCACCCCACCACCAATAGTAATAACACTAATACCTGCACCACTAACACACACCCAACCACAGCTACTAATACCACTGATACCTGCACCACTAACATACACCCCTCCACTGATACCTGCACCACTAACACACACCGCACCACCACTACTAATACCACTGATACCTGCACCACTAACACACCCCACTGCTGATACCTGCACCACTAACACACACCCCACCACTGCTACTAATACGACTGATATCTGCACCACTAACACACACCCCACTACTACGACTACCACTGATACCTGCACGAGTAACAAACCCCAGCACCACTACCGTACCACTGATACCTGCACCACTAACACACACCCCACCACTGATACCTGCACCACTAACACACACCCCACCACTGAAACCTGCACCACTAACACACACCCCACCACTGATACCTGCACCAACACTACTAATACCACTGATAGCTGCACCACCACTACTAATTCCACTATTACCTGCACCATTAACACACCCCACCACCACTACTAATACAACTAATGCACACCCCACCACTGATACCTGTACCACTAACACACCCCACCACCACTACTAATACCAGTAACACGCACCCCACCACTGATACCTGAACCACTAACACACTGCTACTAATACCACGGATACTTGTTCCACTAACACACCCCACCACCACTACTAATACCACTGATACCTGTACCACTAACACACCCCACCACCACTGATACCTGTACAACTAACACACCCCACCACCACTACCAATGATACCTGCACCACTAACACACCCCATCACCACTACCAATACCACTGATACCTGCACCACTAACACACCCCATCACCACTACCAATACCACTGATACCTGCACCACTAACACACCCCATCACCACTACCAATACCACTGATACCTGTACCACTAACACACCCCACCACCACTGCTACTAATACCACTGATACCTGCACCACTAACACACCCCATCACCACTACCAATACCACTGATACCTGCACCACTAACACACCCCACCACCACTACCAATACCACTGATACCTGTACCACTAACACACCCCACCACCACTACCAATACCACTGATACCTGCACCACTAACACACCCCACCACCACTACCAATACCACTGATACCTGTACCACTAACACACCCCATCACCACTACCAATACCACTGATACCTGCACCACTAACACACCCCACCACCACTACCAATACCACTGATAGCTGCACCACCACTATTAATACCACTAACACACCCCACCACCGCTACTAATACCACTGATACCTGCACCACTAACACACACCCCGCCACTGCTACTAATACCACGACACACACCCCACCACCACTACCAATACCACTGATACCTGCACCACCACTATTAATACCACTGATACCTGCACCACTAACACACACCCCACCACCCCTACTAATACCACTGATACCTGCACCACTAACACACCGCACGACCACTACTAATACCACTAACACCCCCACCCCCACCACTGATACCTGCACCAGTGCTAGCAATACCACTGATACCTGTACCATTAACACACCTCACCACCACTACTAATACCATTAACACGCACCCCCATCACCACGACTAATACCACTGATACCTGCAACACTAATACACAACCCCACCACTGCTACCTGCACCACGAACACACCCCCACCACTGCTACCTGCACCACGAACACACCCCCACCACTGCTACCTACACCACTAACACACACCCCACCACTGCTACCTGCACCACGAACACACCCCCACCACTGCTACCTGCACCACGAACACATACCCCACCACTGATACCTGCACCACTAACACACCCCACTGCAAGTAATACCACTAACACCTGGCCCACCACTGCTACTAGTACCACTGATACATGTACCACTAACATGCCCCACCACTGCTACTAATACCACTGATACCTGCACCACTAACGCACACTCCACCACTGATACCTGCACCACTAACACACCCCACCGATGATACCTGCACCACTGCTACTAATACGACTGATACCTGCACCACTAACACACTGCACCACCACTGCTACCAATACTACTGATACCTGCACCACTAACACACACCCCACCCCACCCTCACTATTAATACCACTGATAGCTGCACCACTAACACACATCCCACCACTGATATCAGCACCACTAACACACACCACCACTGCTACTAATACCACTGATACCTGCACCACTAACACACGCCCCACCACCGCAACTAATACCACTGATACCTGCACCACTAACAAACACCCCAACACGGCTACTAATACCACTGATCCCTGCACCACTAACACACACCCCACCACTGCTACCTGCACCACTAACATACAGCTCACCACCACTACTAATACCACTAACACACACCCCACCACTGATACATGTACCACTATCACACGCCCCACCACTGATACATGTACCACAATCATACGCCCCACCACTGCTGTAAAAATACCAGATACCTTCACCACTGATACCTGCACCATTGCTAGTAATACCACTGATACCTCCACCACTAACACACCCCATAAGCACTACCGATACCACTGATACCTGCACCACTAACACATACCCCACCAACACTACTAATACTACTGATACCTGCACTACCACAACTAATACCACTGATACCTGCACCACCACTACTAATACCACTGATACCTGCACGAGTAACAAACCCCAGCACCACTACCGTACCACTGATACCTGCACCACTAACACACACCCCACCACTGATACCTGCACCACTAACACACACCCCACCACTGAAACCTGCACCACTAACACACACCCCACCACTGATACCTGCACCAACACTACTAATACCACTGATAGCTGCACCACCACTACTAATTCCACTATTACCTGCACCATTAACACACCCCACCACCACTACTAATACCACTAATGCACACCCCACCACTGATACCTGTACCACTAACACACCCCACCACCACTACTAATACCAGTAACACGCACCCCACCACTGATACCTGAACCACTAACACACTGCTACTAATACCACGGATACTTGTACCACTAACACACCCCACCACCACTTCTAATACCACTGATACCTGCACCACTAACACACACCACATACCCCACCACTAACACACACGCACCACCACTGCTACTAATACCACTGATACCTGCACCACTAACACACACCCTACTGCTGATACCTGCACCACTGATGCTAATACCACTGATACCTGCACCACTAACACACACCCCACCACTACTACTAAAACCACTGATACCTGATTCACTAATACACACCCCACCACTGATACCTGCACCACTAACACACAACCCACCACCCCTACTAACACACCCCACCACTGATACCTGCAACACCAACACACCCCACCCTCACTATTAATACCACTGATAGCTGCACCACTAACACACACCACCACTGCTACTAATACCACTAACCCCCCCCCCCCCCCACCACTGCTACTAATACCGTAATCACACGCCCCACCACCGCTACTAATACCACTATTACCTGTACCATTAACCCACCCCACCACCACTACTAATCCCACTATTACCTGTACCACTACTAATACCACCGATAGCTGCACCACTAACACACACCCCAACAGCTGCCACTAATACCACTAACACACGCACCACCACTGCTACTAATACCACTGATACCCCCCGCCCCTCCCCACTGCTACTAATACCACTGATAGCTGCACCAATAACACTCACCCCACCACTGTTACTAATACCAGATACCTGCACCACTAACACACCCCACCACTGCTATTAATACCACTAATGCACACCCCACCACTGCTACTAATACCACTAACACACCCCACCACCACTACTAATACCACTGATACATGCACCACTAACACACCACCACGCTACTAATACCACTGATACCTGCACCACTAACACACCCCACCACTGCTACTAATACCAGATACCTGCACCACTAACACACCACACCACTGCTACTAATACCAGATACCTGCACCACTAACACACCACACCACTACTACTAATACCACTAACACACACCCCACCAACACTACTAATACCACTGATACCTGCACTACCAGAACTAATACCACTGAAACCTGCACCACCACTACTACTACCACTGATACATGCACCACTAACACACAGCCCAGCACTGATACCTGCACCACTAAGACACACCTCACCACTAACACATACCCCACCATCCCTACGAATACCACTGATACGCGCAACACTAACACACCCCACCACCACTACTAATACCACTGATACCTGCACCACTAATACACAGCCCACCACCACAAATAATACCACTAACACACACCACAATTGCTAATAATACCAGTGATACCTGCACCACTAACACCCACCCCACCACTGCTACATGCACCACTAACATACAACCCACCACCACTACTAATACCACTAACACACACTCAACCACCGATACATGCACCACTAACACACTCCCCACCACCGCTACTAATACCACTGAAACCTGCACCACTAACACACACTTCACCACCCCTACTAATACCACTGATACTTGTACCAGTAACACACCCAACCACCACTAATACACTCCCCACCACTGCTACTAAAACCACTAACACTGATACCTGCACAACTAACACACACCCCACCACCAATAGTAATAACACTAATACCTGCACCACTAACACACACCCTAACACTGCTTCTAATACAATCGATACCTGCACCATTAAAACACGCCCCACCACAGCTACTAATACCACTGATACCTGCACCACTAACATACACCCCTCCACTGATACCTGCACCACTAACACACACCCCACCACTACGACTATCACTGATACCTGCACCACTAAAACACGCCCCACCACTGCTACTAATACCACTGATACCTGCACCACTAACACACCCCACCACCACTACGACTACCACTAACACACACCCCACCACTGCTACTAAAACCACTGATACCTGCTTCACTAATACACACCCCACCACTGATACCTGCACCACTAACACACACCCCACCACCACTGATACATGTACCAGTAACACACTTCAGCACTGCTACTAATACCACTGATACCTGTACCACTAACACACCCCATCACCACTACCAATACCACTGATACCTGCACCACTAACACACCCCATCACCACTACCAATACCACTGATACCTGCACCACTAACACACCCCACCACCACTGATACATGTACCACTAACACACTTCAGCACTGCTACTAATACCACTGATACCTGCACCACTAACACACCCCATCACCACTACCAATACCACTGATACCTGCACCACTAACACACCCCACCACCACTACCAATACCACTGATACCTGCACCACTAACACACCCCATCACTACTACCAATACCACTGATACCTGCACCACTAACTAACCCCACCACCACTACCAATACCACTAACACACCCCACCACCACTACCAATACCACTGATACCTGCACCACTAACACACCCCACCACCACTACCAATACCACTGATACCTGCACCACTAACACACCCCACCACCACTACCAATACCACTAACACACCCCACCACCACTACCAATACCACTGATACCTGCACCACTAACACACCCCATCACCACTACCAATACCACTGATACCTGCACCACTAACACACCCCACCACCACTACCAATACCACTGATACCTGCACCACTAACACACCCCACCACCACTACCAATACCACTAACACACCCCACCACCACTACCAATACCACTGATACCTGCACCACTAACACACCCCATCACCACTACCAATACCACTGATACCTGCACCACTAACACACCCCATCACCACTACCAATACCACTGATACCTGCACCACTAACACACCCCACCACCACTACCAATACCACTGATACCTGTACCACTAACACACCCCATCACCACTACCAATACAACTGATACCTGTACCACTAACACACCCCACCACCACTACCAATACCACTGATACCTGCACCACTAACGCACCCCACCACCACTACCACCACTACCAATACCACACCCCACCACCACTACCAATACCACTGATACCTGCACCACTAACACACCCCATCACCACTACCAATACCACTGATACCTGCACCACTAACACACCCCACCACCACTACCAATACCACTAACACACCCCACCACCACTACCAATACCACTGATACCTGCACCACTAACACACCCACCACCACTACCAATACCACTGATACCTGCACCACTAACACACCCCACCACCATTACCAATACCACTGATACCTGCACCACTACCAATACCACTAACACACCCCACGACCACTACCAATACCACTGATACCTGTACCACTAACACACCCCACCACCACTACCAATACCACTGATACCTGTACCACTAACACACCCCACCACCACTGCTACCTGCACCACTAACACACCCCACCACCACTACCAATACCACTGATACCTGCACCACTAACACACCCCACCACCACTACCAATACCACTGATACCTGCACCACTAACACACCCCACCACCACTACCAATACCACTGATACCTGCACCACTAACACACCCCATCACCACTACCAATACCACTGATACCTGCACCACTAACACACCCCACCACCACTACCAATACCACTGATACCTGTACCACTAACACACCCCATCACCACTACAACTGATACCTGTACCACTAACACACCCCACCACCACTACCAATACCACTAACACACCCCACCACCACTACCAATACCACTAACACACCCCACCACCACTACCAATACCACTGATACCTGCACCACTAACACACCCCATCACCACTACCAATACCACTGATACCTGCACCACTAACACACCCCACCACCACTACCAATACCACTGATACCTGCACCACTAACACACCCCATCACCACTACCAATACCACTGATACCTGCACCACTAACACACCCCACGACCACTACCAATACCACTGATACCTGCACCACTAACACACCCCATCACCACTACCAATACCACTGATACCTGTACCACTAACACACCCCACCACCACTACCAATACCACTGATACCTGTACCACTAACACACCCCACCACCACTGCTACTAATACCACTGATACCTGCACCACTAACACACCCCATCACCACTACCAATACCACTGATACCTGCACCACTAACACACCCCACCACCACTACCAATACCACTGATACCTGCACCACTAACACACCCCACCACCACTACCAATACCACCACTACCAATACCACTAACACACCCCACCACCACTACCAATACCACTGACACCTGTACCACTAACACACCCCATCACTACTACCAATACCACTGATACCTGCACCACTAACACACCCCATCACCACTACCATTACCACTGATACCTGTACCACTAACACACCCCACCACCACTACCAATACCACTGATACCTGTACCACTAACACACCCCACCACCACTGCTACTAATACCACTGATACCTGCACCACTAACACACCCCATCACCACTACCAATACCACTGATACCTGCACCACTAACACACCCCATCACCACTACCAATACCACTAACACACCCCACCACCACTACCAATACCACTGATACCTGCACCACTAACACACCCCATCACCACTACCAATACCACTAACACACCCCACCACCACTACCAATACCACTGATACCTGCACCACTAACACACCCCACCACCACTACCAATACCACTGATACCTGCACCACTAACACACCCCATCACCACTACCAATACCACTAACACACCCCACCACCACTACCAATACCACTGATACCTGTACCACTAACACACCCCACCACCACTGCTACTAATACCACTGATACCTGTACTACTAACACACCCCACCACCACTACCAATACCACTGATACCTGCACCACTAACACACCCCATCATCACTACCAATACCACTGATACCTGCACCACTAACACACCCCATCACCACTACCAATACCACTGATACCTGCACCACTAACACACCCCATCACCACTACCAATACCACTGATACCTGCACCACTAACACACCCCATCACCACTACCAATACCACTGATACCTGCACCACTAACACACCCCATCATCACTACCAATACCACTGATACCTGTACCACTAACACACCCCATCACCACTACCAATACCAGTGATACCTGCACCACTAACACACCTCACCACCACTACCAATACCACTGATACCTGCACCACCACTATTAATACCACTGATACCTGCACCACTAACACACCCCACCACTGCTACTAATACCACTGATACATGCACCACTAACACACACCCCGCCACTGCTACTAATACCACGACACACACCCCACTACCACTACTAATACCACGGATACCTATACCACTAACACACACTACTAATAACCCCACCTATCACCACTACTAATACCACTGATACCTGTGCAACTAACACTCGCCCCATTACTGCTACTAATACCACTAACACACACCACACCACTGCTACTAATACCACTGATACCTGCACCACTAACACATACCCCATCACCACTACTAATACCACTGATACCTGTACCACTAACACATACCCCACCACTGCTACTAATACCAGATACCTGCACCATTAACACACCCCACCACTACTAATACCACTGATACCTGCACTACTAACACACTCCAACACCACTGCTACAAATACCACTGATACCTGCAACACATACCACCACTGATACCTGCACCACTAACACACCCCACCGCTGATACCTGCACCACTAACACACCCAACCACCGCTACTAATACTACTTATACCTGCACCACTAACACACAACGCACCACCATTACTAATACCACTGATACCTGCATCACTAACACAAAACACCAGTACTAATACCAATGATACCTCTACCACTAACACACGCCACCACTGATACCTGTACCAATAAAACACCCCACCAATGCTACTATTACTAACTATTACGTGTACCATTAACACACCCCACCACCACTACTAATACCACTGATACCTGTACCACCACTACTAATACCACTGCTACCTGCACCACCACTACAATTACCACTGATACCTGCACCACCACTATTAATACCACTGATACCTGCACCACAAACGTACCCCCGCCACTGCTACTAATATCACGACACACATCCCATCACCACTACGAATACCACTGCTACCTGCACCACTAACACACCCCACCTCTGCTACTAATACCAAATACCTGCACCATTAATTAACACACACCACATCACTCCTCCAACCACTGATACCTGCACTACTAACACACGCCGCGCCACTGCTACTAATACCACTGATACCTGCACCACCAACACATACCACCACAGCAACTAATACCACTGATACCTGCACTACTAATACCACTGATACCTGCACCACCAACTAATACCACTAACATACACCCTTCCATTGATACCTGCACCACTAACACACACCGCACCACCACTACTAATACCACTGATACCTGCACCACGAACACACCTCACCACTGCTACTAATACCACTGATACCTGTATCATTAACACACCCCAACACTGCTACTAATACCACTAACACACCCCACCACCACTACTAATACCACTGATACCTGCACCACTAACACCCTCCCCACCACTGCTATTAATACCACTAACACACCCCAACACTGCTACTAATACCACTAACACACTCCACCACCACTACTAATACCACGGATACCTGTACCACTAACACACACCACCACTGCTACTAATACCACGGATACCTGTACCACTAACACACACCACCAGATACCTGCACCACTAACATACAACCCACCACCACTACTAATACAACTAACACACGCTCGAACCACTGCTACCTGCACCACTACTACACACACCCCACCACTGATACATGCACCACTAACACACACCCCACCTATGCTACTAATACCACTGATACCTACACCACTAACACACACCCCACCACTGATACCTGCACCACTACCACACACACCCCACCACTAACACACGACCCACCACCGCTACTAATACCACTGATACCTGCACCACTAACACACGCCCCACCACTGATACCTGCACCACTACCACACACACCCCACCACTAACACACGACCCACCACCGGTACTAATACCACTGATACTTGCACAACTAACACGCACCCCACCACCACTACTAATACCACTAACACACACTCAACCACTGCTACCTGCACCACTACTACACACACCCCACCACTGATACATGCACCACTAACACACACCCCACCTATGCTACTAATACCACTGATACCTGCACCACTAACACACACCCCACCTATGCTACTAATACCACTGATACCTGCACCACTAACACACACCCCACCACTAACACACACACCCCACCACTGCTAGTAAAACCACTAACACCACCCTACCAGTGATAATACCACCACTACTAATACCACTGATACCTGCACCAATAACAGCCACCCTACCACTGCTACTAATACCACGGATACCTACACCACTAACACACCCCACCACCACTACTAATACCACTGATACCTGCACCACAAACATACCCCCACCAGTGCTACTAATACCACCGATACCTGCGCAACTAACACTCGCCCCATCACTGCTACCTGCACCACTAACACATGCCGCACCACTGCTACTAATACTACTGACACCTCCACCACTAACACACACCCCACCACTGCTACTGATACCATTAACACACACCCTACCACCACTACTAATACCACAGATACTTGCACCACCACTATTAATACCACTGATACCTGCAGCACTAACACACCCAACCACTGATACCTGCACCACTAACACACACCCCACACTGCTACTAATACCACTGATACCTGCATCAGTAACACACACCCCACCACTGATACCTGCACTACTAACACACGCCGCGCCACTGCTACTAATACCACTGATACCTGCACCACCAACACATACCACCACAGCAACTAATACCACTGATACCTGCACTACTAATACCACTGATACCTGCACCACCAACTAATACCACTAACATACACCCTTCCATTGATACCTGCACCACTAACACACACCGCACCACCACTACTAATACCACTGATACCTGTATCATTAACACACCCCAACACTGCTACTAATACCACTAACACACCCCACCACCACTACTAATACCACTGATACCTGCACAACTAACACCCTCCCCACCACTGCTACTAATACCACTAACACACCCCAACACTGCTACTAATACCACTAACACACTCCACCACCACTACTAATACCACGGATACCTGTACCACTAACACACACCACCACTGCTACTAATACCACTGATACCTGCACCACTAACATACAACCCACCACCACTAACACACACTCAACCACTGCTACCTGCACCACTAACACACACCCCACCACTAACACACACACCCCACCACTGCTAGTAAAACCACTAACACCACCCTACCAGTGATAATACCACCACTACTAATACCACTGATACCTGCACCAATAACAGCCACCATACCACTGCTACTAATACCACTGATACCTGCACCACTAACACACCCCACCACCACTACTAATACCACTGATACCTGCACCACAAACATACCCCCACCAGTGCTACTAATACCACTGATACCTGCGCAACTAACACTCGCCCCATCACTGCTACCTGCACCACTAACACATGCCGCACCACTGCTACTGATACTACTGATACCTCCACCACTAACACACACCCCACCACTGCTACTGATACCACTAACACACACCCCACCACCACTACTAATACCACAGATACCTGCACCACCACTATTAATACCACTGATACCTGCACCACTAACACACACCCCACACGGCTACTAATACCACTGATACCTGCATCACTAACACACACCCCACCACTGCTACTAATACCACTGATACCTGCATCAGTAACACACACCCCACCACTGATACCTGCACCAGTAACACACACCCCACCACTGCTACTAATACCACTGATACCTACACCATTAACACACACCCCACCAATGTTACTAATACCACTGATATCTGCACCACTAACACACACCCCACCACTGCTACTAATACCACTGATACCTGCACCACTAACACACACCCCACCACTGATACTGCACACTAACACACACCCCACCACTGCTACTAATACCACTGATACCTGCACCACTAACACACACCCCACCACTGATACCTACACCCCACCACTGCTACTAATACCACTGATACCTGCACCACTAACACACCCAACCACTGCTTCTAATACCACTGAAACCTGCACCACTAACACACACCCCACCACTGCCACTAATACCACTAATACCTGCACCACTAACACACACCCCGCCACTGCTACTAATACCACTAATACCTGCACCACTAACACACACCCCGCCACTGCTACTAATACCACTAATACCTACACCACTAACACACACCCCGCCACTGCTACTAATACCACTGATACCTACACCACTAACACACACCCCACCACTGATACCTGCACCACTAACACACACCCAACCACTGATACCTGCACCACTAACATACACCCTTCCACTGATACTTGCACCAGTAACCCCCCCCCCCCCCTCCACTACTAATACCACTAACACCCCCCACCACTGATACCTGTACCACTAAAACACCCCACCAATGCTACTATTACTAACTATTACGTGTACCATTAACACACCCCACCACCACTACTAATACCACTGATACCTGTACCACCACTACTAATACCACTGCTACCTGCACCACCACTACAATTACCACTGATACCTGCACCACTAACACACACCACCACCACTACTAATACCACTGATACCTGCACCACAAACATACCCCCACCACTGCTACTAATACCACGACACACATCCCATCACCACTACGAATACCACTGCTACCTGCACCACCAACACATACCACCACAGCAACTAATACCACTGATACCTGCACCACTAACACACACCCCACCACCGCTACTAATACCACTGATACCTGCACCACTAACATACACCCTTCCATTGATACCTGCACCACTAACACACACCGCACCACCACTACTAATACCACTGATACCTGCACCACTAACACACCCCACCACTGCTACTAATACCACTGATAACTGTATCATTAACACACCCCAACACTGCTACTAATACCACTAACACACCCCACCACCACTACTAATACCACTGATACCTGCACAACTAACACCCTCCCCACCACCGCTACTAATACCACTAACACACCCCAACACTGCTACTAATACCACTAACACACTCCACAACCACTACTAATACCACGGATACCTGTACCACTAACACACACCACCACTGCTACTAATACCACTGATACCTGCACCACTAACATACAACCCACCACCACTTCTAATACCACTAACACACACTCAACCACTGCTACCTGCACCACTACTACACACACCCCACCACTGATACATGCACCACTAACACACGACCCACCACCGCTACTAATACCACTGATACTTGCACAACTAACACGCACCCCACCACCACTACTAATACCACTGATACCTGTACCACTAACACACACCACCACTGATACCTGCACCACTAACATACAACCCACCACCACAACTAATACCACTAACACACACTCGACCACTGCTACCTACACCACTACTACACACACCCCACCACTGATACATGCACCACTAACACACACCCCACCTATGCTACTAATACCACTGATACCTGCACCACTAACACACACCCCACCACTGATACCTGCACCACTACCACACACACCCCACCACTAACACACGACCCACCACCGCTACTAATACCACTGAAACCTGCACCACTAACACGCGCCCCACCACCGGTACTAATACCACTGATACTTGCACAACTAACACACACCCCACCACTACTCCTAATACCACTGATACCTGCACCACTGCTACTAAAACCACTAACACCACCACCACTACTAATACCACTGATACCTGCACCAATAACAGCCACCCTACCACTGCTACTAATACCACTGATACCTGCGCCACTAACACACCCCACCACCACTACAAATACCACAGATACCTGCACCACCACTATTAATACCACTGATACCTGCAGCACTAACACACCCAACCACTGATACCTGCACCACTAACACACACCCCACACTGCTACTAATACCACTAACACACACCCCACCACTGCTACTAATACAACTGATACCTGCATCAGTAACACACACCCCACCACTGCTACTAATACCACTGATACCTACACCATTAACACACACCCCACCACTGCTACTAATACCACTGATACCTACACCATTAACACACACCCCACCAATGTTACTAATCCACTGATACCTGCACCACTAACACACACCCCACCACTGCTACTAATACCACTGATACCTGCACCACTAACACACACCCCACCACTGCTACTAATACCACTGATACCTGCACCACTAACACACACCCCACCACTGCTACTAATACCACTGATACTGCACACTAACACACACCCCACCACTGCTACTAATACCACTGATACCTGCACTAGTAACACACACCCCACCACTGATACCTACACCACTAACACACACCCCACCACTGCTACTAATACCACTGATACCTGCACCACTGACACACACCCCACCACTGATACCTACACCACTAACACACCCAACCACTGAAACCTGCACCACTAACACACACCCCACCACTGCGACTAATACCACTAATACCTGCACCACTAACACACACCCCGCCACTGCTACTAATACCACTAATACCTACATCACTAACACACACCCCACCACTGCTACTAATATCACCGATACCTACACCACTAACACACACCCCACCACTGATACCTGCACCACTAACACACCCAACCACTGCTACTAATACCACTAACACACACCCCACCACTGATACCTGCACCACTAACACACCCAACCACTGCTTCTAATACCACTGATACCTGCACTACTAACACAGGCCACACCGCTGCTACTAATACTACTGATACCTCACCACTGCTACTAAAACCACTCATACCTGCACCACTAACACACACCACACTACTGCTACTAATACCACTGATACCTGCACTACCAACACATACCACCACTGCTACTAATACCACTAACACACACCTCTCCACTGCTACTAATACCACTGATATCTGCACCACCACTATTAATACCACTGATACCTGCACCACTAACACACCCCACCACCACTACTAATACCACTGATACCTGCGCAACTAACACTCGCCCCATCACTGCTACTAATACCACTGATACCTGCACCACTAACACACCCAACCACTGCTTCTAATACCACTGATACCTACACCACTAACACACACCCCACCACTGATACCTGCACCACTAACACACACCCAACCACTGATACCTGCACCACTAACATACACCCTTCCACTGATACTTGTACCACTAACCCCCCCCCCCCCTCCACTACTAATACCAATGATACCTGCACAACTAACACACCCCACCACTGATACCTGTACCACTAAAACACCCCACCAATGCTACTATTACTAACTATTACGTGTACCATTAACACACCCCACCACCACTACTAATACCACTGATACCTGTACCACTAACACACACCACCACTGATACCTGCACCACTAACATACAACCCACCACCACAACTAATACCACTAACACACACTCGACCACTGCTACCTACACCACTACTACACACACCCCACCTCTGATACATGCACCACTAACACACACCCCACCTATGCTACTAATACCACTGATACCTGCACCACTAACACACACACCCCACCACTGATACATGCACCACTAACACACGACCCACCACCGCTACTAATACCACTGATACCTGCACCACTAACACGCGCCCCACCACCGGTACTAATACCACTGATACTTGCACAACTAACACACACCCCACCACTGCTACTAATACCACTGATACCTGTACCACTAACACACACCCCACCACTGCTACTAATACCACTGATACCTGCACCACTGCTACTAAAACCACTAACACCACCCTACCACTGATAATACCACCACTACTAATACCACTGATACCTGCACCAATAACAGCCACCCTACCACTGCTACTAATACCACTGATACCTGCACCACTAACACACCCCACCACCACTACTAATACCACAGATACCTGCACCACCACTATTAATACCACTGATACCTGCAGCACTAACACACCCAACCTCTGATACCTGCACCACTAACACACACCCCACACTGCTACTAATACCACTAACACACACCCCACCACTGCTACTAATACCACTGATACCTGCATCAGTAACACACACCCCACCACTGCTACTAATACCACTGATACCTGCATCAGTAACACACACCCCACCACTGCTACTAATACCACTGATACCTACACCATTAACACACACCCCACCAATGTTACTAATCCACTGATACCTGCACCACTAACACACACCCCACCACTGCTACTAATACCACTGATACCTGCACCACTAACACACACCCCACCACTGCTACTAATACCACTGATACCTGCACTACTAACACACACTCCACCACTGATACCTACACCACTAACACACCCAACCACTGCTTCTAATACCACTAACACACACCCCACCACTGCCACTAATACCACTAATACCTGCACCACTAACACACACCCCGCCACTGCTACTAATACCACTAATACCTACATCACTAACACACACCCCACCACTGCTACTAATATCACTGATACCTACACCACTAACACACACCCCACCACTGATACCTGCACCACTAACACACCCAACCACTGCTACTAATACCACTAACACACACCCCACCACTGATACCTGCACCACTAACACACCCAACCACTGCTTCTAATACCACTGATACCTGCACTACTAACACAGGCCACACCGCTGCTACTAATACTACTGATACCTCACTACTGCTACTAATACCACTGATACCTGTACCACTAACACACCCCAACACTGCTACTAATACCACTAACGCACTCCACCACCACTACTAATACCACGGATACCTGTACTACTAACACACACCACCACTGCTACCTGCACCACTAACATACAACCCACCACCACTACTAATACTACTAACACACACCCAACCACTGCTACTAATACCACTGATACTTGCATCACTAACACACGACCCACCACCGCTACTAATACCACTGATACCTGCACCACTAACACACACGCCACCACTGCTACTAATACCATTGATACCTGCGCAACTAACACTCGCCCCATCACTGCTACTAATACCACTGATACCTGCACCACTAACACACCCCACCACCACTACTAATACCACTGATACCTTCACCACTAACACACACCCCAACACTGCTACTAATACCTGCACTACTAACACACACCCCACCACTGCTACTAATACCACTGATACCTGTACCACTAACACACTCCGCCACCACTACTAATACCACGGATACCTGTAGAACTAACACACACCACCACTGCTACTAATACCACTAATACCTGTACCACTAACACACACCTCACCACTGATACACACCCGACCACTACTACCTGTACTACTAACACACACCTCACCACTGCTTCTAATACCACTGATACTGCACCACTAACACACACCGCACCACCACTACTTATACCACTAACACACACCCTACCAGTGCTACCTGCACCACTAACACCTCCCTCCCCCCATCACCACTACTAATACCAATGATACCTGCATCACTAACACACCCCACCACTGATACCTGTACCACTAAAACATCCCACCACTGATACCTGTACCACTAACACACAACCCCATCACCACTACTAATACCACTGATACCTGCACCACCACTACTAATACCACTGCTACCTGCACCACTAACACGCCCCATCACTGCTACTAATACCACTGATACCTGCACCACTAACACGCCCCATCACTGCTACTAATACCACTGATACCTGCACCATTAACACACACCCCACCACTGCTACTAATACCACTGATACCTGCACTACTAACACACACCCCACCACTACTAATACCACTGATACCTGCACCACTAATACACACCCCACCACTGCTACTAATACCACTGATACCTGTACCACTAACACACACCCCACCACTGCTACTAATACCACTGATACCTGCACTACTAACACACACCCCACCACTGCTACTAATACCACTGATACCTGCACCACTAATACACACCCCACCACTGCTACTAATACCACTGATACTGCACACTAACACACACCCCACCACTGCTACTAATACCACTGATACCTGTACCACTAACACACCCCAACACTGCTACTAATACCACTAACGCACTCCACCACCACTACTAATACCACGGATACCTGTACCACTAACACACACCACCACTGCTACCTGCACCACTAACATACAACCCACCACCACTACTAATACTACTAACACACACCCAACCACTGCTACTAATACCACTGATACCTGCATCACTAACACACGACCCACCACCGCTACTAATACCACTGATACCTGCACCACTAACACACACGCCACCACTGCTACTAATACCATTGATACCTGCACCACTAACACACGCCACACCACCGCTAATAATACCACTGATATTTGCACCACTAACACACACCCCACCACTGATAGCTGCACCACTACCACACACACCCCACCACTGACACATACACCACTAACACACATCCCACCTATGCTACTAATACCACTGATACCTGCACCACTAACATACACCCACCACTGATACCTACACCACTAACACACACCCCACCACTGCTACTAATACCACTGATAACTGCACCACTAAAACACACCCCACCACTGCTACTAATGCCACTATTACCTGTACCTCTAACACACAGCTCCATCACCACTACTAATACCACTGATACCTGCACCACTAATGCACACCCCACCACTGCTACTAATACCACTAACACACTCCACCACCACTACTAATACCACGGATACCTGTACCACTAACACACACCACCACTGCTACTAATACCACTGATACCTGCACCACTAACATACAACCCACCACCACTACTAATACCACTAACACACACTCGACCACTGCTACCTGCACCACTACCACACACACCCCACTACTGATACATGCACCACTAACACACACCCCACTTATGCTACTAATACCACTGATACCTGCACCACTAACACACACCCCACCACTGATACCTGCACCACTACCACACACACCCCACCACTGATACATGCACCACTAACACACACCCCACCACTGATACATGCACCACTACCACACACACCCCACCACTGATACATGCACCACTAACACACACCACCACTGCTACTAATACCACTGATAACTGCACCACTAAAACACACCCCACCACTGATATCTGCACCACTGCTACTAAAACCACTATTACCTGTACCACTAACACCACCCTACCACTGCTAATACCACGGATACCTGCACCACTAACACACCCCACCATCACTACTAATACCACTGATTCCTGCACCACTAACTCCCACGCCACCGCTGCTACTAATACCACTGATAGCTGCACCACTAACACACACCCTACCACTGATACCTGCACCACTAACACACCCCACCACCACTACTAATACCAGTGATACCTGCACCCAATCATACCACCACCAGTGCTTCTGATACCACTGATACCTGCGCAACTAACACTCACCCCATCACTGCTACTATTGCCACTGATACATGTACCACTAACACACCCCAACACTGCTACTAATACCACTAACATACTCCACCACCACTACTAATACCACGGATACCTGTACCACTAACACACACCACCACTGCTACTAATACCACTGATACCTGCACCACTAACATACAACCCACCACCACTACTAATACCACTAACACACACTCGACCACTGCTACCTGCACCACTAACATACAACCCACCACCACTACTAATACCACTAACACACACCCAACCACTGATACCTGCACCACTAACACACGCCCCACCACCGCTAATAATACCACTGATACTTGCACCACTAACTCACACCCCACCACTGATACCTGCAACACTAACACACACCTCACCTCTGATACCTGCACCACTACCACACACACCCCACCACTGATACATGCACCACTAACACACACCCCAACACTGCTAATACCACTGATACCTGCACCACTAACACACACCCCGCCACCCCTACTAATACCACTAACACACGCCCCACCACTACTAATACCACTGATACCTGCACCACTAACACATGCCGCACCACTGATACCTGCCGCACCACTGATACCTGCACCACTAACACACACCCCACCAATGCTACTAATACTACTGATACCTCCACCACTAACACACACCACACCACTGCTACTAATACTACTGATACCTGCACCACTAACACACCCAACCACTGCTTCTAATACCACTGATACCTGCACCACTAACACACACCCCAGTACTGATACCTGCACCACTGCTACTAATACCACTGATAGCTGCACCACTAACACAAACCCCACCACTGATACCTGCACCACTAACACACACCCCACCACTGCTACTAAAACCACTATTACCTGTACCACTAACACCACCCTACCACTTCTAATACCACGGATACCTGTAGCACTAACACACCCCACCACTGCTACTAATACCACTGATACCTGCACCACTAACACACACCCCACTACTGATACCTGGACCACCACTACTAATACCACTGATACTTGCACCACTAACACACACCTCACCACTGCTACTAATACCACTGATACCTGTACCACTAACACACGCCCCACCACTACTAATACCACTGATACCTGCACCACTAACATGCCCCATCACTGCTACTAATACCAGATACCTGCACCCCTATCACCCACCTCACCACCCCTACTAGCCATCTTTCTTGTGAAACAAATCCAGAAGACTTTTTGTACCTCTGTTTGTTGTTTCCTTAAACTGGAATGCTGAAAGCATCTGGAACGGTGGGACACACTATACTAGGTGTTGATGAAAAGCTTGTGAGAGCTATACAAGCCATGTATAAAGAAACAGTCAGCAAGGTTAGAATTAACAATGAATATAGTGAAGAGTTTAGCGTAAAAGTTGGTGTTCATCAGGGCTCCGTCCTTAGCCCCCTACTATTTATTATTGCCCTTCAGGCTATAACAGAGGAGTTTAAGACCAGCTGTCAATAGGAACTCCTATATGCAGATGATCTAACGCTCATAGCTGAATCAATGGCCGAACTAGAGAAGAAATTCCAAATATGGAAGCATGGCCTAGAATCAAAAGGCCTTAAAATTAACCTGTCTAAGACTTAAGTTCTAGTTTGTAGGAAGGAAAATAGGGCACCAGTCACATCTGGGAAATGGCCATGCTCAGTGTGTAAGAAAGGAGTAGGCAGAAACTCCATTTTATGTCCCAAATGCAAAGTATGGGTGCATAAAAGATGTAGTGGGATCACAGGTAAGCTAACTAAGAATATAGATTTTATATGTAGCCGGTGCTCTGGTGCAATAAGTAGCAGCAAGTGCCCACAGAATACTAGGTCATTCCATTGCACAGATGGTTCTATAGAAATAGTGGACACCTTCCGTTACCAGGGTGACAAAATCAGCAGTGGTGGAGGGTGCTCTGAAAGTACAGTAGCTAGAGTCAGAACGGGATGGAAAAAGTTCAAAGACCTTATACCACTATTGGCCGCTAAAGGGTTCTCTCTAAAAATGAAAGGCAGGCTGTATGATGCCTGCATACGAACAGCAATGTTGCATGGCAGTGAGACCTGGGCATTGTGTGCAGAGGATATACACAGACTGGAGAGGAACGAAGCTTGCATGCTCCGCTGGATGTGTAATAACAATATACATGAACGGCAAAGCATAAACGAACTAAGGGAGAAATTAGGAATAAGAGGGATCAGATGCTGTTTACTTGAGAGAAGACTCCGTTGGTGCTGTCACGTGATGCGCATGAAAGACGACAGCTGTATAAAAAAGTGCAGAGCGATAAAAATAGACGGTAGCCACGGAGTAGGCAGACCCAGAAAAACCTGGGACGACTTGATAAATTCCGACCTCACACACTTACACCTCTCCAAGACAATGTCACTAGACCGAGATCTTTGGCGCTACACAGTAATACAGAAGACCCGCCTTGCCTAAGTACAAAGCGAAACCTACAGTCAGTAGGCACCTCTAACAAAAATACACCCTGTCCCACTACTCCATCCACACCACCCCTTCCAATGTAATGTTATGTTGGTACCACAACATCCAGTCTGAAACAAATGAGGTCGTGTAGGTGTCACGACTAAAAAAACACACAGTCCACGCTGTAATGTGACCGTGTAGGTAACACGGTAAAAACCTCCCAGTCCACACTGTAAACGTGGTTGGTGTTAGGAAGGGCATCCAGCCGTAGAAAACCCGCCAGACAGTCCTATACGAGCAAGACAACCAATCTTGCCTCAAGTGGGAAAATTCCCGTCCAAACCCATGCTAGCGTGGAAGATGCATGTTAAATGATGATGATGATATATATGTATATATCATCATGTGTACAGTAACGGTTAAACCCACATGTAATAATTTTTTACACACATCTCACTGTGTAATATATTTGTATTTGAGCTCAGTTGAAAATTCTCTGTTCTTCTTTGAGTTAATATTATTATTACTGTGAACTGCGGAATACTCTAATTCCGATCCTTGTATAATTAACGAGCTCCAAATTGTTGAGCTAATAAATTCGAATGGTTGGGCTACTCTCTCTAGCATTTTCCCCAATTCATGAGAGCCGTTACTTGATGCAAATAACACGTGTTTTCGCCCTGCTCTGGGCAGCGTGTATATTTGCGTTCTCTCTCTCCATTAGGCTAGATGTGTAGCGAACAATTCCACACTTGCTGACTGAGGAACATGTGGACTTTTACACTACACATTTCAGTGGCGAAACGAAATAGATTCGTATCACCAAGCTTATAGTTATAAGGTTGGTAATTTAAAACTCTACTTCGGAGATTTGATTCTGACTTAGTGTTCTTGCTAACCTGTAGGTGTTGTTTTCCATACAGTAATGGTTAAACTCACACGTAATAATTCTTTACACACATCTCACTGTGTAACACACTTCTCTCTGTGTAATATATTTATATATATATATATATATATATATATATATATATATATATATATATATATATATATACACACACACACACATTCTCTAACTTCCTTTCCTCCTCCATCTAGTCATCCTCTTCACATATATAACCTGCCACATTAGTTTTACCAGCATAGAAAAATGTACACACACCACAGTGTACTGCCTGACGTTTGCTCCTCTCCTTATGCCAATATACCCCCTTTGTATGTCACTACCTGATGTCCCACACACTCGACCCCCCCCCCCCCCACACCACCACCACCTCAGTATGCTCCTCCTTCCTGATACTTGGTTCTCAGCCCAACCATGCCAACATAGAAAGACAGGTATACCCAAACAGATGTCACTTTTAAGGCCATCTTTCCCTCTTCCTTGGCAAGCAACATGCTGGCCCTCACTATTGCCTCTCCAGTCTTCTCTATGACATGTTGTTTGCTGTCCCACAGTGTATGTGCCATGACAAACAACACCCAGACCACCCTGTATGGTGGTTGTATTGGAGCCACAACAAAAATCACCCAGTTCACATTGTAAGGTGGTCATGCCGGTACCACAACAAAAAAAGAACCCAGCCCACTCTATAAAAAAAAAACACTGTCTACTCTGTAAGTTGGTAATACTGGTATCACAAAAATAATCCCAGTACATGTAATGTGGTTGCCATTAGGAAGGCCATCTAAGCCATAAAAAAACAAGTCAAATTGGATCATATGAGCAAGACGTGGTCACCTAACCTGTCTGGCCTCATAACATGACTACCCGTCTAACCTACGCAAGCATGAAAAATAGACATTGAATGATGATAATGATGTCCATGCTAGCGTGGAAGATAGACGTTAAACGATGATGATGATGTATAGAAATATAAACACATATACATTAGTTGAATTGCAGGTAAGCTAATGAAAAATGCTTTTTATGTAGCAGATTTACAGCGGGGGCGAGCACATGTGAATAGATTCCTTCAGCTGCCAGGGGGGGGTTTACCTAGAAGTTGTTTGATAGCTTTTGCTACCTAGGCAATCAAATTAGTAGTAGGGGAGGATGCACCGAAAGTGTAATAGCTAGGATAAGAACAGGCTGGAAGAAGTTTAGAGATTTATCACCGCTGCTAACAACAAAATGCTTTTCTCTCAGAGTGAAGGGTAGACTGTATGATGCCTTTGTACGAACTGGAATGCTACATGGCAGTGAAACATGGGCCTTGACTGCAGAAGACCTGCGGAGGCTAGAAAGAAATGAATCGAGTATGGTCCGATGGATGTGAAACGTTAGTGTGCATATGTGACAAAGCTTAAGCAAACTGAGGAGAAAACTTGGATGAAGTGTGGTTGATATGGACATGTGATGTGCATGAAAGATAACAGCAACATAAAGAAATGCAGAGAAACCTCAGTGGTTGGAACATTTGGAAGAGGCAGACCAAAAGACATGGGATGAGGTTGTGAAGACTGACCATAAAAAAACTAAATCTCACAACAGAAATGACTAAAGTCCACGAGTGCTGGCACAATGCAATGCTGAAGAAGACTCGCATACAGTATGGCTTGACCTATCCCTGTGTCCCCTCCTTTCCACTAATACTCACTGATAGCTATTCTCAACATCACAACACCACTCTCACCATACACACGCAAGTCACTACACCCCATTCCTAGATGTTGCCCCTTTGTGAAATGATTGGTGATGGGAAGGGCATCCAGCCATGGAGGGTTTACCAAAGGTCATGACAACCTCCCTAATTTTTGGTGTCCTATACAATAAACGTACCCAATATATGCTGTAAAATAGTTGGAGATAGGAAAGGCATCCAGCCGTAGAAAGCTTGCCAAACAAAGGGTTGGGAGGACCCTCAGATGTGTCAAAGACATACTCTCCTGTGCATTCGATAGAACCTGAGACAGTACATAAGTGAGACGCAGATCCCCGGCCTGTCTGGGAGATCAGAAGCTCTGCTTTGGTACTGCCTTGGTCTATGGAGACCTACCCAACCCTTGCTAGCAGGGAAAACAAATGTAAAAACAACGATGATGAGACATTCACATTTATTAAAGCACTGTTTCCTTCTCTTTTCTGTATCTGTTTTGTATATGTATCTGTGCATTCGCCTTTTTTTTTAAAGTTAAAAATATTATGTGTATATGTTTGTGTGTGAATATGTATGTAAATTTTAAAGAGTTACAGACAAAGTAAAATATATACAAGCTCACATGGCATATTATCATTGTTGATTATTTTGGGGGAGTTAGGGAATTATAAAGACTGGTTTACTGGTTTAAGTTTAAATAGCAAAGTAGCACCGCTACTTCTCTGAATTGAGAGATCCATAGCTCTGATACTACAGACATGCAGTTAAAATGTCTCAGGAAATATTATTGGGCAGATTTTATGGGCAAAACCAACTGGTAGGAGACCCAGGGGTTGACCCTGAGCAAGATAGTTGGATAACATTCATGAGCTCGGCTCGTCTCACTTGAGGATCCAGCTGGATCAATTGGAAATGGTTACTTCTGATAGCACCCACTGGAAGGCGTGTTTGAAGATTCTTCCTCCATGACCCTCCTTAGAATAAATGGGCAAAGAAGATACAAAACTGCTAAATACTCACATGATATTTTTCCATATTTTCCAAATTTGTCTCTCAATAGAGGGGTTTCAAAATTAGGTGGTAAATTCCCTACATATATGCGTGCCCCTCGATATCCAGATTTTGTAAAATTCACGTTTCTATCTGAATTCATACCCTCATTTGGTCGACGCCCCCGATTTTCCATTGGGAAATGACGCCGCTTTCTATTTGCACCTTTGTTGTCTTTATCACGAGAAGGGCCACAATTGTCAGTGAGATGGCTCATTTGCATACACAACACCTGCAACAAATCAAATAACAAATATTACAGTATTAGTGATTTACATTTTATTTATCGTATTTTCCAATATTTATGATGCACATTTTAACCCAAATATTTTATGTCAAAATCTGCCTGTATTTTATACACAGATGTGAATATAACAAGAACAATAGTATTAATAATATGCATACCATACACAAGCTATATATAAGTATAACTGGATATTTTAATTTAGTTTACATGAAATTATGTTGAATGGTTTTAATTAAAATAGGAATCCTTTAAAATGGGTTGTTTAGTTTCATAGAATCAGAGGTAGGTTTTGACAGGTTGGTATCAAAAGGGTTAAAGATATTTAAGTTCAATTTTTCAGCGGCAAGAACCAAATTCAACTGAAGTGAATATTAAATCTATGGAATAACTTGACAAATTTTAATTATTCATTTGAACACTATCTCAGACACAGAAGTTGATTATCCTAAATATTGTATAACATCCGATTAGCTAGAATAAGGATAGGATGGAAGAAGTTTAGAGAGCTGCTCTCACTGCTGACAACAAAAGGTTTCTCCCTACATACAAAAGGAAAGCTGTAGGACGCCTGTGTGTGGAGTGCAATGCTGCATGGCAGTGAAACATGGGGTGTGACTGCAGAGGACATGAGTAGACTGGAAAGAAATGAAGTAACCATCTTTCGATGGATGTGCAATGTAAATTTGAAAGAAATGCGGAGCTTGGACGAACTGAGAGAGAAGCTGGGCTAAAGGGGAATCTGAGATCTAGCAATGTGGAACACTTCGTGCCACTGAGACTCACAACATACATGTGCACACTTCTTATTTGCTGTTTCTCCTGGTACTGAGCCACTCTTCTAGCTATTTGACTTGCTCTCTGTTTCCTCCAGTTTTTCCAGACCTGTGTTTATGCTTTTAGGGCTGTTTATTTTACATTCCACTTCCATGTAATTTACTGCCATAACAGGTCTGATCTAAGGCTTTCAGCATGTTGTCTTATAGAAATTCCCAATTTTTATGCTATTTCCTCTTTCTAATACTCATTGGCATCAAATAGAATTTCTCTGAATTTGTTTCCAAATGGTTCCAAAGGTTCTTTCAATGCTACCACATAATGGTGAACTGTCAGGTGCTGGTAGTTATTCAAACCAATATTTCCCTATAAACATTATGTATATACGTATACATATATATATCCTGTCTAATCCATGCAAACATGAAAAATAGATGTTAAATGAATGACGGTGGTGATAAGTAAGTAAAAATATTAATTTGAGGGTGCATAAGTAAATAAAATATATTTGTCAGTGAAGTCAAGTTTGTACTATTTGCAAATGAGCATCTCAAGCTGATATTTCATATGCAAAAGCCATATAGGCTTTAGCTTATTTTGTCTCAGTACACGTTTCACAATCGGATAATGTGCTTTGTGGTATTTTTTTCCTGCTCCCTATCCTCTAAGTTCAAACCCCACTAAGATCAACTTTGTCTTTATCCTTTGATAAAAATACCAGTCCACAGAAATGGATTAGCAGAATTGTTAGAGCAAGGATCAAGGATAGGATAATTTGTGGCTTCTCTCCCAGCTCTGTTTGTTCAGGGTTCTCTGCCCCCTGTCATTGGAAAAAGAGCGACATAAGACTGGGGCTGCTATCATTAAAACATCCCCAAAATCCGCTGAGATGCAACATTGTAGGAACCGCTAATAAAGCTCATTCTTATACAGGTGATACCATACTAGAATCCTTTCTAACCTTCCCCACATAGGCATTATCCATATGCTTAGATGTCACAATAATTTACAATTGATCCTGGCCACCTCACATTCATTGCCTGTAAAAAGCTGCATCTCACAGATAAACCTACCTCTGTAGAGCAGAATATTTTTGGCTTCAACAGCCGCAGGCTCCTTACAAAGTTCTAGACCCACAACGGAATTTTACTCCTACATTTGGGGCAGTGATGCCAGAATATGCTGTACTACATTCAAATTAAATGCAATTTGGTAGATCAGCAGGGATTCATTTGCCCAAACACATCAACTTATAGTTCACAGATGTGGCGCTTCCTCACTCTGCTTAGCATCTCCAAAGTCTACCTGCTACCCCTTATCTTGTCATTCATTCTATGTCTTTCCTCTTAGGCCTTGAACTAAACACTCTGTTCAATCCTTCGTCCACAGATTGTCAACCCTTTGGAGTTCTCTTCCTATCGACGTCAACTTGTAGCTGAACATCAATTTAACTAGAGGACCTGGGAAGATCACAGGCTTCTTTTCTTCTTTTTTGCCCACTTATTCCTGAGAGATCATAGGGGCTGAACAACTGCCTCCAATTGATCCGGCTGAATCCCCAAGCGAGACCAGCCAAGTTTGTGATGGTTATGCAACCATCTTGCTCAGGGTCTACCCCTGGGTTTCTTGCCAGCTGGTTTTGCCTGTAAAATCTGTCCAGCAATTCTTTCCTTAGAACATCTGACCATCTGTCTATAGTATTGGAGCTGTCATCTCTCAATTTGGAGAAGTAGCAGCTCTACCTGGAGCGACTCCTCAATCTCTGAGCTATGCACTCTATCGACTAACATTACTCCAAAATCCCTTTGGAAGAACCTCATTTTGGCTGCTTGTATTCAAGATCATATTCTTTCAATTATTACCCAAGATTCATGACCATAGGTAAGGGTTGATACGAATACTGAAAATAGCAAGTTTGGTTTTTACACCTACCTCCCTTCTGGTGATGAGCAAATGCTGAAGCTGGCACAATACTGCACCAGTTCATGCAAGTCTTGTTCTTAATTCAGCCTCCTGCTTTTTATCACTCATGAACATGGCCCCAAGATACATGAACTTCACCTGCTTTAATGGAACTTCACTCATGTGTAGAGTGCACTGCGCAGGGTTCTTTGAGAGGATAGGTGTCCAAACCTATTAAATGCATGTTGGAGATCACCTTCTAAAGTGTTAAGTAGTACCATGTCATCTGCAAAGGGTTGAGAGGACCCTTCAGTCATGTAATGGCACAACCTCTCTAGTCTTGAAGAGCTAGATGATAAATGCACTCAGTACACACTGTAAAGTGGTTGGTGATAGAAAGGGCACCCAGCCTTAGAAAGCTTGCCAAACAAAGGGTTGGGAAGACCTTCAGTTGTGTCAAAGACACTACAACCTCTTCACTAGAACGCTAAACCGTACATATGTAAGATGCAGCCCCCACCCTGCCCATCTGGGAAGTCAGTAGCGTCACTTCAGTACTGACTTCGTCTATGTAGATTTATCCAACCCTTACTAGCAGGGAAAGCGAAGGTTAAATGATTATGATGATATCCAAGATAACTAATATATATTGAATATTTATATTCATTTATGGAAAATATTAGCAGCATGTGGTTCTCTGGATTGTCTAGTCTTATACCATGACCACACAACCAACCTATGCGAGCATGGAAAGTGGATTTAAAATGACAACAATGATGATGATTTACAAGGGCACAAGACCTTAAATCTGAGGGATGAGCACAGTGAATTATATCAACGCAAGTATTTTTTAAATATAATCTCAGTCAATTATTGTGACAATAAGACTTTAATAGTTATTGTGATGCAGCCATAGTGTTGTTTTGAACTTTCCAAGAATGTCTTGCTAATACAGTATCATGCAGTACAGGATGCTAAGAGTTAAAGCTGTTATGGATGTGATGATACAGGATTGAAGCAGGTACTAAACTGATGTCATGAATCAAATACTGACACTGAAATAATCATCACCATTCTTGTAATATCTGTGTTTCCATGTTGGCATTGGTAGGACATGTCTGTATACAACAGTGTAAGAATATTGTCTTTGATGAAGTCTAATGTACTTAGAACAGACTTTACCACCACCTCCCTTCCCTTCCTTAATCTGCCTCAGCAATGGGCACCTTTCAATATCAGTTTACAGTACTTTGTCAGATAGTAACACTTGGTCATTCATATTACCCATTCGCAGAGGCAGATTAGGTTAGTATCTGTAGCATATACTATAAAGGGACCCTAAATTTAAAAAAAAGGTGACATAAAGGTTAAAGGCTGTATATTATTATAATATAAAGCACTTAGTAGAGGGCACTTGAAAATGTTGGGCTGTAGCAAATACTACCCTTGCTCTAATTCAACACTGCCCACCCACATTTTTCCTGTACACATTTCCCATCTTTCATACCTAACTGCTTTCTCAATTCATTTACTTGCCTTTTATGCAAGTTGCATTTTCAAATAATTTCTTTACAGTTACTGCATATTTTCTGTAGTCAACATTGAAATCTTATTAGCATTATACACATTGCATATAGCCTCTATTTTGCAGAGAGAAATGAAGTGAGCATACTTCCATGGATGTGTGATATTAATGTGCATAGATGAGCTGAGACAAAAACTGGGCACATGGGGAATCAAATGTAGTGTGCATGAGTGAAAACTGCACTGGTATAAACATGGATGATGATTATTGAGTGAAGAAGTGCCGGGAGTCCTTAATGATTGGAAATAAATTAGAGGAAGACAAAGGAAGAGCTATACAGAAGTGGTGAAAGCAGATCTCAAAGTGTGAACCTTACAGAAGAGATGATAAAGGGACACAAGTGGAGGGAGGCTGTCCTGGAAAAGCTGCATCAAACCCACGCAAGCAGGGAAAAATGATGTAAAAAAAATAAAACAAAAGGATGATGAACCCTTTAACTTCTTGACCTGTAATAGCTACTATACTTTTACTAGAATAATCTTAAACACAAAATTTGATTTAAAAAACCCATTAACTATTTCCAGTGAGCCACTGGAGCAATTTATTTCATAAGCACTCTTACTGCTAACTACTCCAGTACACCTGAAGATCTGATTCTTTATTAATTCATCCACCTTTACCTGCATTGAGTACAGGATACTGGGCTTTTACTAATTCTTTTAATAAGTTACATTAAACATGAGAAATTGTTAGATACTAAAAGTACAAATTTAGTGACGCTCTCATTAGATAAACAATGTATAGTTTAGTGTTTGAGCAAACTGGTTATTTAAAATTATTTATTTATTTGTTTATATCATTTATTTCTTTATTTATTGCTTTAGAAGATAGAAATGCCGCAGTTAACTTTAACAAGATCTGAACCTACAATCAGCAGACGAAGTAGTTCGGTATTCTGTTAGTGAAGCACCAGCCAGTGGAACCTTTTTATTCCGTTAGTTTTTCACTTGTTGCCTGGTTGCTCTAAGGTCCAAAGCATTATAGTCTCGGAGAAGAGAAAGTACTGTATTAGTATACTGGGTAACATAACTGATATTATTGTTAGTGCTATTGCTAGAATAATAATTATTATTGTTGGTATCATAGGTATTAACCGATGTTTTTTTTGTTTGTTTGTTTGTTACTTTTTTTTTGATGCTGAAGAGAAGTTTTAGCCAGCTTTCTATTGGCTATATAAAGTCAGTACCGCTTCTATTGGTTGTTATATATAATATTGAGTAATCGTTATAACTATCCGACCGACCTACCAAGTTCTATCTCTATTATAGCCATGATGAGAAACAAATACTCAGATTTACAAAGACATTCTTCGAATTTTAAAGGGACAGTCGCATCAGAGGGTAGGTGACATAAATTTGTATGAACTAATCTTTTCACATTTTCTTTTACTGTTGTTGTGTTTGGTTTAATGTGCTTAGTAAAAATAATACCCTCATATAGTCACATAATGATGATGGGATGTGTCGCGAGTTTAAGATTCTGATAACATATCGTTCGTTATAGCTAATTTGTGTGGAAAGAAAACCACTGTAACCGTCTAGGGTGTTGCATTTCGTTTTTAATACAGGAAACACAATGAGAAACATGTTTTCTAAATGTAATGCAGTATCTACAATACTTCTAAGGTTATGTTTTTTGTAATATAAATACGAAACTTTTCTTTCACAAACATTAATTTACAAAAATAAAAATTCAAATGCTTTGAGATATTGCATTAAGCAAAAGGAAGTAGAGCCAAAATGAGTGTAGTTAATTATTTTAATAAATTACGTTTAAAAGATCAATGAAGCTCTGCGTATAGATTTTTACGAGCAATATAATATTGGAACAATAAGCAACGTGTTATGAAGGGAAATAGCACTACTGACACTAATAACGAACACAGTTACACTTTAGCCTTACTGAAAGAATTTTGGAAGTAGTAAGTTGAAACTTTAAGATTATGTAGCGATAACATGAAAATATAAACAAATAGAGTTTATAAAGGCTACTAAAAGATGACACTGTTGTATATAGACAATAGCAAGTGACAGAAGGAGAAAGACGCCATTTTAGTAATGATAGATTAGTGAGGCAATGACGGACATTTAAACAGATAATATTATTTATACCACATTGATATAATCTCTAGAATGGAATTAATCAATGGTTTAACCTTTCATTTAAATTAAAACATAATATTTCACTACAATAGTAATGTTTAGCTAAGAAAATTATTACTTACGTCAGCTTCGCGATACAAACTAGATGAAGACGCTTGAGAAGTGTACGAGGAGAAACATTAATGTTGATTGGTTCCTCGGTTTGTAGTTAACCAATGGTAGATGTCGTTAGATATGTATGCGTATGTGTATACACCAAACACAAGTGTCTCCCATCGCATGTGGCCGTCAGTTGAGAAGAAAAATATGTCTTTTGAACAAACAGAAGGTGAGAAATACTTCCAATTTATCTTACTTTTTCTAATTTTTACTATTCCGATCGTTAGTCAAGAGTATGGCCATTGATTTCAGTCTTCCTTGATTATATGAAAATGGCCATAGGATCTGTTTTGGAATATGTATATATCAATATTCCTCTCTTCCACTTCAAAATTTAATTCATTAACTAAAAATCTTAAGAATATGTCAGTTAAAATCAAACATAACCATCGCTTTACTCAAAATATGTCCATTTTCGTTTAGTTTCGTTTTTCCACCTGACTAAGTTGATTATAATAATAAGTTAAAATCACTAATTATTTTCTTCGGTGAATTATGAATACTTAATCATTCAAATTCTCTTCATTCCCAACGTATTTTATCTGTGTTGATATTGAATCAAACACGTTTCATTATAATAAGAAGTAAAATAAAATAAAAAAGAAAAGGACACACCAACAAAACAATAACAGAGCCATTGCATACATGTGAATATATTCGATTTCGACATTTGTCACTTTCCCATTCGACCCTCCATCACCCAGTCACTTTTTTTTTTGTCACTTATCATTCATACTTTTTACACAACAGCCAAGGCCACTTCCCTGAGAGTACTGGTGTTTTGTAGTCTGCCACTATGTAGCACTTGGGTCTTTTCAATGTTGGTTGACCTTTATAGTTCGTCTGACTCTCTCCTAACGTTTCCTGTTTTAGAACACTTTCCGCAATTTCATGACAGATTCTACAATGATAACTAAGCCATTAGCTTATAAAGATTCCCAAGGATGTACGTTCCCAAACTTATTTCTGTGCTATTGCCATGAGAACTATATTAGAAGAGGGTCGAGGACAGAGCCCCATTAAACACCGCCTAAATATTATCAATCACCGAATATATACTATTAATACGTATCTTGTTTGTAATATCCTAATGCAAACACAGCATAAACAGTTCTCAAACCATTGTCTACTTTTTAACTTTCTCAGCACCTACCAGAATAACAAATGCAGTTTCGTTTGCTCTTAGCTAAGAACTGTGTCCTCCATAATTCAATATCCTGCTAAAACACCTAAACTAAATCGTATCCGAGCCAACCGTATCTATCTTCTACTAACTATATTATGACTTGATCCGTTAGCTATATAACTGACTCTTCTCGGTCAGCTCTTTTTACTTTTGTAGCGGTTACGATAATACTGACGAGCCAGTCATTCAAGAATCATTTTCCTGCACTGACTGATTAATAATTAAATTAGTAACTAGCAAAATATCAACGCAAACTGATACTTTCAATATCTCAGTAACAGCTCCTCCTGGTGGATCTGTAGCATCCTCTGCCTTTATATCCTTTATTGCCATTCCGCCATCATACGTCCTTTTTTCTATGTGAACATGGGTTGGACGGGACATTACATATCAAGTCAGTACTTAACCGGAGTTTCTGGTCTAGATTGATGCCATGTCTCGTTTACATATGTTGCTGTTTTTGCATGGCTTTTATAGTTGGATACTCTTCTTAACTCCAACCACTTTACAGTGTATATTGACTGCATTTTATCATGGCACCAACACCAAACTCCTTGGTGCTGGTGCTATGTTAAGTCAAAAGTGAAGAGTCCTCTCAACCATTTTTTGGTTTCTTTTCTACAGTTAGATGCCCTTCCTAAAAAAGCAATTTTACTGAGTGTCTTGGGTGCATTTATGGTGGCACCAACACGAGATATTGTCAGACCATTGATTTTTATCTACTACGATATTCCCACTATCACACTAATCATTAGTCTGCACCAGAAAAAACAAGTTGTTTTCTGATCACTATCTACTCTTCTCTATCTATTGTATATACTTGAATAAATGTAGACACTATTTTATGTCAGAGCACTAGGCAAAAATCCAACATTATGTTTAGATGGTGCTTTTTTGAAATTCTCATGAGAGGAGAATATATTTATGAAGTTTTAATATGTTAATATTTAAAATGTTCTAAGTGTTTTTTTAGGATATAGTTTGTTTTACAACTCTATTACGTAAAGATTCTTTTTACCAATTCCCGGCCGTTTTGAAGACTGTTCATTCAAAACATAAAAAAACAATCGGAAATACGGATTTCTTGTCGAAAGTGAAACCGGCATAATATTTACCTCCAAATCGAAAATATTTTAGCACCTTATTTACGTAGAATTTTGAAGTTGGTGAAAATCTGCAAAATATTGATCTCAAACCCCGTTTTACCATCGATTTTTTTTTTTTGTCACATATTTCTCGTCTTATATACGAGTATATACGGTAAATAATCTAGTATCATTCGGGAGATCCTTAACTTCTATACTTTTCCTCTAATTGTAATGTATCGTAACCCCCCTTAAACTTAAACCTAAGTCACTAACCACTAGTTAATGTGAAAGAACATAACACCTACCTGGGAGTCACTTGGTGTTCACAACCATTGAACTGACTTGGCACAGGCCAAAGATAAAGCATATACACCACCCCACCACTCCCATACATCTCCCATGAACAAGCTGAAGTATACATCCAGCGGCGCCTCCAGCCCACTGTAAAGAGGTGGTGGCGACAAAAAGCGCCTAGCCCACACTGTAAAGAGGTCATGATGGTGACACAGCAAAAAGCACCCACTCCACACTGTAAAGTAGCCATGTAGGTGTCATGGCAAAAAGCACTCAGTCCACATAGTTGTGTAGGCGTCACAACAAAAAGTTGGCACTAGGAAGGGCATCCAGCTGTAAAAACCAAGCCAAAATCAGTTCTGTATGAGCATGACGTGGTTACCTGACCTAGCATTGCTCACAACAGGAAAACTTGTCTAACTCATGCCAGCGTGGAAAAATGGACGGTAACTGGTGATGATGATGACTTGCCTCATTTCTTGTTAAGGATGAAGTCAGTATAGCTTTCATCACCAACTAAATGCTAGGTGTTAAGTTATCTGTGGAATTACATGTACATGCTAAGGTCATTTACATCACAGAACACCAGAATTCATAATGCTACTTTATGTTTTTAGTATTGTCTTAGTTTCTGTGTGCAAATGTCAGTTTTCTTATATAAATATTGAAACCATCAACTGTAATAATAATGTTATAATGGTATCAATATAATTATTTTTTTTAGATAGTTTGCCTCATAGAGCTGATCCTTTTCTTTGTTCATAGAAATTCTTCTACATAAAGACTGACCAACCTGCAACATACAATGGGACCTTACTTCCCCTCCCACTTCCACTAGCACTCCCTAACATTTTACCAAACAAACAAACAGAGTTGGGAGGACCCTTCAGTCATGTCATGGATATGACAGTCCCCTTAGTGTTGGTGATCTTCACAATAAACGTACCCAGTACACACTGCAAAGTTGTTGGTGATAGGAACAGCATCCAGCCATAGAAATCTTGCCTAACAAAGGGTTGGGCGAACACTCAGTTATGTCAAAGGCATGATCACTCGGTGGAACATGTAACTGTAAGTGAGACAGATCCCTGATCTGCCTGGGAGATCAGTGGCTCTGCTTCAGTATTGACTTGGTCTGTATGAACCCGTCCAACCCTTGCTAGCAAGGAAAGCAGACATTAAAACGACAACGACAGGTTTGTATCAAAAGGGTTAGTGATCTAAATAAAATGATTGCTGCTCAGAATTAATACTGAATTATTGAAAGTAATAAAAGTATGAACTAAATTCCATTTACAGCCACTTTAGTTAGTATAAGTTCATAAAAGTGGATTGACTGTTTCCTCTAACAAGCAAGCATAGTTTGACATGGCAGAATGAATGTATGCTGGGGTATGGGTATGTGGTTTCTGGTGAGGTAAGTGTCGTTTTATGTGGGTTGTTAATTCAGATACTGACAAAACAACATTGATGTCAGTTAAATGAAGAAAGTCCTATTATGATGTATGATGATGTAATAATGCCTAAATGTTCAGTGTGTGGGAACCAATGTTTATACTACCTAGTGGTTCCAGGGTACAGAAGCAGAAAACGCATAAAAGTATTATTGTAGAGAAGTGGTAAGAAACTCTTGGGACAGCAGAGAGTCTTCAGAGAAGAAACCCCTGCTCAAGCAAGTGTTTCAGCCCTTATTATTAAGACAGAGTTGTTGAAAGTGTGAGAATCTACCAGTGAAATGTTACTTTTTGGTTATTTATCCTAAAATATGCTAGAAAGTTTTACATACAGGAAACTTCCTTATTAGAGAATCCTGTATTCCACATTCTTTTTGCTTCTTTTTAGCCAACCATCGTTTTGTGTTAGACCTTGACACAATATGAGTGATGTTTGCTGGGATCATTGGGTGTTTTCAGTCATTCAACATCAGACATCTTCACCCAGGCAATGCAGTTGGAGTTGATCAAGCTCTATCTTTTGTCCAGGAAGCAATTTCCTGACCACGGCTCACCTCTCCTGAGCCACAGTCACTTTAAAACATCTCATGTCTTGGTGGCTAACTTTATAGCCTTTTGCTTCCTGGTTCCGGTGATACCCTGCAACTTATAGGCACTGCTAGGAGACTAGCCTATGAGCCTTCTGCATCTTACTTTGTGTTCACACATTGCATGCCACCTATTCTTTCAGCATCTTTTTTATCCCCTTTTTCATTTCAATATTCTATTATTCTCTCTCTTGTTTATACTTCCAATATAGGGTTGGGAGGACTCTTCAGTTGTGTCAAAGGCATGACAACCTCCTTAGCGCTGGTGCCACAATAAAATACATTTGGTAGTGTGTGGGGACATTTGTGAGGTGTGGACCGCTACCTGCCAAAACACTTGCAAGATGCAAGCTCCTGGCTCATCTGTTAAATTATGATTATATATTATATTAAGATAGCCTGAGGAGGAGGCCAGAATCCATCAACTTTGCAGGACTTTCCAGATTGGTGAGATTAATGTTATTGATGTTCAGTGTGTGAATGTTAATATGGCAAAGTCTGTAAGAAAAATGTTGGTTGGGATTCAAGATGGTCATTCTTCTGGGAAGTAGGATTGGGCAAACTATGTACAATGTTTAGGAGGGGAGACTCGGTGAGAGTAACTGGAGAACGAAAGACCTTCAGGACATGTGGATTAGAGTGGAGTCATTTATTGACTTAGTGGCACAAGAAAGTATCTGCTGTCATAATAATAAAGCTAGAATCCCATATATAATAATAGTAACATTTTTATTACTTTTGTAGTAAAAGTAATTTGTGTGTCCTCTCTGGAGCAATAGTAAAACTAGTGCCTACTATATAGTAATAGCAAAACTAGTGTCTACTATATAGTAGTAAAATTATATGGCAACAGTGAGTACAAGACTACCTCCACCTTGGGCAGGACAACAGTCCATTGCAGGGTTAAACCTCCAGTTATTGCTGATACTCATTCAGTTGAGTATACTGGAGCAATGTAAAGTGAAGAATACAACACACAACCCAGTCCAGGAACTGAACTCATGACATTATGGTCATAAGTCCAACGCCCTTACTAGTAGGCCACGCCTCCACATATTCAAGTGTATTACTACTAAATAAATAGTAAAACGTGTGCTAGCATACTTGATGTAGTAAGTGAGGACATATAAATTAATCAACCCTTTAGCATTTACATTACTTTACATATACTATTGTATTTTCACAGTAAACACTTTATTTCAGATAATTATCTCACGATGGATTGGCAGTATCGGTAGAGAGTCGGACGCCATGCTTTGACGCATAGAGTTACGGCCCTTGCCATTCTGAGTTCAAATCCCGCCGAGGTTAACTTTGCCTTTCATCCTTACGGGGTCAATAAAATAAAGTACCAGTAATCATCATCATCATCATCGTTTAATGTCCATGTTCCACGCTTGCATGGGTTTGGACGGGAGTTTTCCCACTTGAGGCAAGAGTGGTTGTCTTGCTCGCATAGGACTGTCTGGCGGGTTTTCTACAGCTGGATGCCCTTCCTAACACCAACCACATTTACAGTGTGGATCTGGGAGGTTTTTACCGTGTTGCCTACATGGCCACATTACAGCGTGGACTGTCTGGCGTGTTTTCTACAGCTGGATGCCCTTCCTAACACCAACCACATTTACAGTGTGGGACTGGGAGGTTTTTACCGTGTTGCCTACACGGCCACATTACAGCGTGGACTGTGTGTTTTTTGTCGTGACACCTACACGATCTCATTTGTTTCGGCCTGGATGTTGTGGCACCAACATAACTTTACATTGAAAGGGGCGGTGGGGGTGGTGGGACGGGGGTGTATTTTGTTAGAGATGCCTACTGACTGTAGTAGGTTTTACTTTGTATTTAGGTAAGGCGGGTCTTCTCTGTTACTGAGTACCGCCAAAGGTCTCAGTCCAGTGACATTGTCTTGGAGAGGTGTGTGTGTGGTCGGAATTTATCAGCTCGTCCCAGGTTTTTCTGGGTCTGCCTACTCCGTGGCTACCATCTATCTTTATTGCCCTGCACTTTGTTATACAGCTGTCGTCTTTCATGCGCATCACGTGACCATACCAACGTAGCCTTCTCTCGAGTAAACAACATCTGATCCCTCTTATTTCTAATTTTTTCCTTAGTTCGTTTATGCTTTGCCGTTCACGTATATTACTATTACACATCCAGCGGAGCATGCAAGCTTCGTTCCTCTCTAGTCTGCGTATATCCTCTGCACACAGTGCCCAGGTCTCACTGCCATGCAACATTGCTGTTCGTATGCAGGCATCATACAACCTGCCTTTCATTTTTAGGGAGAACCCTTTAGCGGCTAATAGTGGTATAAGCTCTCTGAACTTTTTCCATGCAGTTCTGACTCTAGCTACTGTACTTTCAGAGCACCCTCCCCCACTGCTGATTTTGTTACCCAGGTAACGGAAGCTGTCCACTATTTCTATAGAACCCTCTGCGCAATTGAAAGAGCTAGTATTTTGTGGGCACTTGCTGCTACTTATTACACCAGAGCACCGGCCACATGTAAAATCTGTGTTCTTAGTTAGCTTACCTGTGATCCCACTACATCTTTTATGCACCCATACTTTGCATTTGGGACATAAAATGGAGTTTCTACCTACGCCTTTCCTACACACTGAGCATGGCCATGCACTGGGTAATTGCTGGCCTTGTGCCAACAGTAGAAACAATTATATCGAATCTATGAGTTATTTATATTATTTATTTTGAGAACAATACCATAACATAATTATGAATAGCCTGTTATGGCCGGTTTGAACAGAAAGAGGTCGAGAGAATTCTGACCGGCTTAAATTCTAAAGGGTAAAAGAAAGGTAGTGGAGTCAACTGTGAAATTTAATTGATTTATTTTGGAATGCAGCAGTATTTTTCCCCCAGTTTTTCTTTTAAGTTATTATGCTACTCTGTGTTCATCCAGGAACAGGAAAAACTTACGTATGCCTAGTCATTCTAAGATCTTTCAGTTGCATTTTGATATTTTAAAGATAAAGGCCAATAAAATTTTGAAAATCAAGATTTTGAGTGATTTAGAAGCAGCGTTGTTTTGTAACAAAATTATTAATCAATTTTAATTAACACAAATTATAGATGTTGCTTTTTTTTTTTTCAGAATTAATCATTTAGGTAATGATTGATCTAATCACTAAATGTTTAACTTTGATTAAATGAAATTTCATGACTTACTGACATCAAGTATGATAATGCTCATTTTTATAGTTACTGCTATGTTATCTGATCTTTAAATCTGACATGTTTAGAACAATAGAAAAATAAATAAACATTGTTGTCTCTGAACAAGACGAAGCGAGAGTGCACTTGAATTCATATAAAAATGAGAAAACTCATTGCTATAACAGCTGCTAAAACAGCCAAATGCTGTTAATGACAGCGATGGTAAAAAAAGCCTCAGATGATTGTTTCTCTGCCAACTCTGTCTCTGTCTTTGAGGCATTTTGCCCATCACTGTCATTGACAGCATTTGGTTATTATAGCAGCTGTTCTAGCAATGAGTTTTCCCATTTTTACATGAATTCAAATAGAAAAATAGTTAGCATACATACTTGTGTATGTCATATTTTTTCCATGGAAATACAACTTGAAAAATCAGCATACGACTTATCTACTGGATTTCGTCATCATTGCAAAACTACATTAGCAGGCAGTCAAAATCCTTCTACACCCATTGCAGCTTTTATAACCAGTTGTGGGCCTGTGATTGGTTGATTAATCTTGGTCATTGAGGGAATTTGAACTCTAGTGAAGTGCTGGTATAGATATCACAAGGCTTTTCATCAAACACTTACAATTCTGCTAATCCACCATCATGGACTGGTACCTTGATTTTATTGAACCTGAAAAGACGAAAGGTAAAGTTGATTTAGATGGTATTTGAACTGAGAGTGCAGAGGACAAGAACAAATACCATGAGATATTTTATCCAACACTCTAACGACTCTACCAATTTACCCATCCAACTGGAACTACAAAACTTTAATTAACCAATAAGCATTTGAACCAGCTGTATCCAGCCTGAATTCTCTCACCTCTTTCTGTTCAAACCTGCTGTAACCAGCCGCTTATACTGATGTTAAGGTATTGTTCTCAAAATAAATAATATCAAAATCTCATGGATTCAATATTATGGGAGGTAAAGCTTTTACCATAGTAAATATAGAGTAATGCAAATGCTAAAGGGTTAATGATATATGATGCATTGTAAATGTTGTATGTAAAATGAAGGTGCAACTTAAACACAAGTATATAAAATAAAATATATATATATATATTTTTTCAGTTATATATTTGTTTGCTATTGCCTAAAGATGATGAATTGCAGAGGATGACAGGAATAAAATCAGTGATGAAATTTGTGAAGAGAAATGGAATGATGGCTGGTTCATGTGCTGTAAAAGGATGAAAATGACGGTGAAAGGAGTGATGGAAATGAATGTGAAAGGAAGTGGAGGAAGGAGAAAACCAAGAAAGACATGGTTAATAGAAAATAAAAGCCAGGTGGTTGGTGAGAGGGGGGGGGGTGTAGAGGGAAAAATGGAGAAGCTGATCGTGGTACCTGCTTTAGCAGGAAGATGGCCTTACATCAGCCTTTAAAGATATATTGGTCTACGTATTTCCTGGTATATAAAAAGACAAGATAGTCACAACTGCAATAACTTTTATAGGATTCCTTGATCATGTCTGATTTGATGCTAAACATGGCAACCAAGTTTAATTCCAGTAAACCTACTTGAAATAGTAGCCAGATTTCTTCAAATCACACTGAACCATTTGTAATTAGGAAAGAACACATTGAATAGTAGAATTATAGAAGAGGTAACTAGCTGAAACCACCAAGTTTGTGGTAGATCCTCTGCTTCCACTAATACACACACACACACATGTGAAAAGCACCCAGCACACACTGTAAATATGGTTGGCATTAGGAAAGGCATCCAGCTGTATAAATCTGGTCAGAAACAGTTCTATATGAGCAAGATATGGTCACCTGAACCAACTTGCCTCAATTGGGTCAACCCGTCTAATCCATGCTAGCATGGAAAGTGGACGTTAAACAATGATGATGTTATATATATAAAAGATGTCTCTACATGTCATGTGAAGCAATTAGAAGGGTTGCTGACAGAAATGGCATCTGGCCATAAAACACTGCCTCAGAAAACCTGTTCAACCCATGCCAGCATACAAAAACAGATACAGATTAATGTATTGCAACCATGTAGTTTATATATATATATATTCATTTTATTAAGGCTAAATAGTGTTTATTGCAGTCACCAGACAAGTTCTTGTCTGATGACCCTGTGATAAAACTCCAGAGTAACAAAACTCACTATTAGCCTTAATAAAATGAATATTTAAACTGTACTTCGGTATTGAGTACTCTTTTCTCTCAGCCATCAACCACATACGTATATCATCATCATCATCATCAACGTTTAACGTCCGTGTTCCACGCTTGCATGGGTTTGGACGGGGGTAGTCCCACTTGAGGCAAGAGTGATTGTCTTGCTCGCATAGGACTGTCTGGCGGGTTTTCTACAGCTGGATGCCCTTCCTAACACCAACCACATTTACAGTGTGGGTCTGGGAGGTTTTTACCGTGTTGCCTACACGGTCACATTACAGCGTGGGCTGTGTGTTTTATTGTCGTGACACCTACACGATCTCATTTGTTTCGGCCTGGATGGCGCGGCACCAACATAACTTTACATAGAACGGGGTGGTGTGGGGGTGGTGGTGGTGTGACGGGGTGTATTTTGTTAGAGATGCCTACTGGCTGTAGTAGGTTTTACTATGTATTTAGGTAAGGCGGGTCTTCTCTGTTACTGAGTACCGCCAAAGGTCTCGGTCCAGTGACATTGTCTTGGTGAGGTGTAAGTGTGTGAGGTTGGAGTTTATCAGCTCGTCCCAGGTTTTTCTAGGTCTGCCTATTCCATGGCTACCGTCTATCTTTATTTCCCTGCACTTTGTTATACAGCTATCGACTTTCATGCGCATCACGTGTCCATACCAACGTAGCCTTCTCTCGAGTAAACAACATCTGATCCCTCTTATTTCTAATTTTTTCCTTAGTTCGTTTATGCTTTGCCGTTCACGTATATTACTGTTACACATCCAGCGGAGCATGCAAGCTTCGTTCCTCTCTAGTCTGCGTATATCCTCTGCACACAATGCCCAGGTCTCACTGCCATGCAACATTGCTGTTCGTATGCAGGCATCGTACAACCTGCCTTTCATTTTTAGGGAGAACCCTTTAGCAGCTAATAGTGGTATAAGCTCTCTGAACTTTTTCCAACCAGTTCTGACTCTAGCTACTGTACTTTCAGAGCACCCTCCCCCACTGCTGATTTTATCGCCCAGGTAACGGAAGGTGTCCACTATTTCTATAGAACCCTCTGCGCAATTGAAAGAGCTAGTATTTTGTGGGCACTTGCTGCTACTTATTGCACCAGAGCACCGGCCACATGTAAAATCTAGGTTCTTAGTTAGCTTACCTGTGATCCCACTACATCTTTAATGCACCCATACTTTGCATTTAGGACATAAAATGGAGTTTCTACCTACACCTTTCCTACACACCGAGCACGACCATTTCCCAGAAGGGACCGCCTTATTTTCTTTCCTACAAACTAGAACTTTAGTCTTAGCCAGGTTAATTTTAAGTCCTTTTGATTCTAGGCCGTGCTTCCATGTTTGGAATTTCTTCTCTAGCTCGGCCATTGATTCCGCTATGAGTGTCAGGTCGTCTGCGTATAGGAGTTCCCATGGGCAGCCGGTCTTGAACTCCTCTGTTATAGCCTGAAGGGCAATAATAAATAGTAGGGGGCTGAGAACAGAGCCCTGATGGACATATATATATATATATATATATCTGTGTGTGTGTGTGTATGTATGTATGCACACACATATCTATATATATATATAACCAAAATTAAATTGAGGATGTCATGCCTGAGAATATCAGAAACATGTGATATCTCCTTCACCTGCCCAGATGGTTCTATAGAAACAGACACCTTCCGTTACCTGGGTGACAAAATCAGCAGTGGGGGAGGGTGCTCTGAAAGTGTAGTAGCCAGAGTTAGAACGGAAAAAGTTCAGAGAGCTAATACTGCTGTTGGCCACAAGGGGTTTCTCTCTAAAAATGAAAGGCAGATTATATGATGCCTGTATACGAACAGCGATATTACATGGTAGTGAGACTTGGGCATTGTGTGCTGAAGACCTGTGTAGATTAGAAAGAAATGAAGATTGCATGCTCCGATGGATGTGTAATAGTAACGTGTGCGAAAGGCGAAGCATAAACGAACTAAGAAGGAGACTAAGCATAAGGGGTATCAAATGTGTTCTAGAAAGGAGATTGCATTGGTATGGACATGTGATGCGTATGAAGGACGACAGCTGTATAAAAAAGTGCAGGGCAATGAAAATTGATGGAAGCTGCGGAGTGGGTAGACGAAGAAATACATGGGACGAGGTGATAAAAACTGACCTTGCTCACTTACCTCTCTAAGACAATGACACTGGATCGAGACTTTTGGTACCATGCAGTTGTACAGAAGACCCGACTACCATTGCATACAAACCTACAGTCAGTAGGCACCTCTTAACTCAATGTACACCCCACCATCACACCCTACCCCACCCTCCCTCTCCCGTTCCGTCCACTGTGTCAATGACAACAGTCCAGACTGTAAGGTGGCCGTGTAGAAGACACGGTGAAAAGGCTCCCAGTCCACACTGTAAATGTGGTTGGTGTTAAGAAGGGCATCCATCTGTAAAAAAAAAACTGCCAGAGACGGTTCCGTGCGAGTGAGACATGGTCTCCCGACCATTCCCGCATCAAATGGAACAAAACCGTCTAACCCATGCTGCGTGGAAGATGAACGTTAAACGATGATGATGATGTGCCATGCCACCTGTAGAATAAGCTCAAAGATTCTAAGGGATAAATCCAAGGATTTATTAGCATTAGATTATAATAAATTGAATGACATATATTTTCTAGGGTGGGTAAAATTCCAGAGATCCATGGACGAGTTCTCTCCAGCGGTCTCTGTCTCTCATTATCTCTGCCATGTCCTGCGTCTCCAACAGACCAGTGTCTGTCCTTAGGGCATCAACATACGTTAACCTTGGTCTTCCTCTTCCAGTGTGTCCATGTAGGGGCTCTCACAGGAGCACTGAGTGTAATGTCAACTCTGGATGTCGGTGAGCATGTCCAGCTAACCTCAGTCTCCTCTGTGTCACTTTTGAGCTGACTTTTGGAAGGCTCCCATACAGTTCTGAGTTTTACATCCTCAGTGTATACTGATTAATGTTCAGAGCCATTCTCAGCATTCTCGTGTAGCACCCATCCACCATCTGAGTGAGTTTCTTGGTCAGTGTCCAAGTCTCAGACCCATACAGCAGCACAGACTCCACTACAGCAATGAAGAGAAAGATTTTCAGGTCTTTACGAAGGTCCGACTTCCACACCGATCTCAAGCTGTGGCATGCCGCCCAGGCTTTGCTCTTCCTCTCAACCACATCATCTTCTGTATTCCCAATCTTTGCTCCCAAATACAGGAAGTCCTCAACCAATTCTAGCGGCTTCCTGCCTACATTAGTGATCCCCTCTGGCTTCTCAACATTCTCTACCAGATATTTTGTTTTAGTCTCATTCATTCTCAGCCCCACACTCATCGACACAGTCTCAACCTCCTGCATCAAATCCTCTGCCTCCTTCACTGTATTTGTCACCAAAACTATGTCGTCGGCAAATTCAGCATCTGATATCTTTTTTGCCTTAACTCTCCTGCTCTGAGCCGGTGCTACAATAAAGCCAGAGTCCTGGTGTTTCTCCAGTGCAAGGCGCATACAATGGTCCACTACGATGATAAAAAGGTAGGGAGCCAAGGTATCTCCCTGGAGCACTCCAGCCAGTATCTCAAAGAACTCTGTCATCCCATCATGTGTAATGACTTGGGTGTTGGTGTGGAGCAGTGATATCAGGTCCACTATCTTCTTGGGGATTCCATAAGCCTGTAAGATCTTCATCAGGCAGTGACGGTCCACAGAATCAAAGGCCTTCCTAAAGTCAATGAAAACCATGACCGCAGGAAGGCACTTTGCTCTAGCTTCCCCTAATATCCTCCTCAGCATCAGGATGTGACTGGTGGTTGATCTTCCCTCTCTGAAGCCATATATATATATATAAAATAAACATGTCGAACAATTACAAATCTGTGATTTGCTAATTAACGTGAAATGTATTTCTTTAATGAAATATATACAAAGGAGATTAATCAGTATTTGAGGATCTCGTTAATTTTTAATGTTACCTACATAACTATGTGTGTTTACACTCTTTACAAATTATCACCTGTATTTGTTTGATGTGTTTATTTTATATACATATATGTCAATCGATTTATATATATATGGGAGTGTGTAGGTGTTGCATGTGTATGTCTGTCTCTCCATCTTCATATTGACAGCATTTAGTTAAGCAGTAATGTTTGTTTATGTTCTACAGCTTAGCAGTTCAATGAAGAGGAGTGGAGAATAATTCATCATCATCACCGTTTTACGTCTGTTCTTCCGTGCTAGCATGGGTTAGACGGGTTGTCCTGTTGTGGGCAGTGTCTGGTCGGCTGACCATGCCTTGCTCATACAGGAACTGATCTGGCTTGATTTCTACAGCTGGATGCCCTTCCTAACACCAACCTCATTTACAGTGAGTGCTGGGTGCTTTTTTGCCGTGGCACCTCCACGACCACCTTGCGGTGGGGGGTGTGGGGGCATATTGTCTATATGCTTCAGCTTGTACCCATGGAAGATAGGGTACTCTGTATTACTGCGTGAGGCCAGAAGTCACGGTCGTGTGTCATTGCCTTTGAGAGGTGTAATTGGGTAAGGTCGGCTTTTATCACCTCATCCCAGGTCATCTTGGGTCTCCCCACTCCGCGGTTTCCATCAACTTCTAGTGCTCTGCACCTTTTTATGCAGCTGTCATCCTTCATACGCATCACATTGTCCATACCAACGCATCCGCCTCTCCTGCACACAGCATTTGATTCCTCTTATGCTCAGTCTCTCTCTCAATTCATTTATGCTTTGTCGTTCGCGTATATTACTATTACACATCCATCGGAGCATGAAGGCTTCGTTTCTCTCTAATCTACGTAAGTCTTCCACCTTCAGCGCCCAGGTCTTACTACCATGCAACATTGCTGTTCGGATACACGCATCATACAGTCTGCCTTTCATTCTGAGGGAGAAGCCTTTTGCAGCTAGCAGTGGTAGTAGTTCCCTAAACTTCTTCCATCCCGTTCTTACCCTAGTTATTGTACTTTCTGAACACCCACCTACGCTGCTAATTCGGTCACCTAGGTAGCAGAAGCTGTCTACTGTTTCTACAGAGCCCTCCCAGAGATTGGTGGTACTTGTTTCCTGTGGCTGTTTGCTGCATGTGAAGCCTACATTCTTAATTAAGCTTCCTGAGATCCCGCTACATCTCTTGTGTACCCATTGTTTGCATTTGGGGCAGAGAATGGAGTTCCTACCTACACCTTTCCTACATACTGAGCAAGGCCATTTCCCTGAGGGGATCTGGGTTCTGTTTTCTCGTCTACTTACAAGGACCTTAGTCTTTGTCATGTTGACTTTCAGACCCTTTCTTTCTAGTCCCTGCTTCCAAGTTTGGAATTTCTTCTCTAGTTCTACCATAGATTCAGCTATGAGTGCGAGGTTATCAGCATACAGGAGTTTCCATGGGCATCCGGTCTTAAACTCCTCTGTTATTGCCTGCAGGACTATGATGAACAGGAGGGGGCTAAGAACAGAGCCCTGGTGGACCCCAACCTGTACGCTAAATTCCTCGCTATACTCATTGCTAATCATAACTTTGCTGACTGCTCCCCTATACATGGCTTGTACCGCTTTCACAAGCCATTCATCTACTCCTAGTTTTCTAAGAGCCCACCAGATTACAGCACGTGGAACTCTGTCAAAGGCTTTCTCAAGGTCGACAAATGCCAAGTAGAGTGGCTTACTTTTAGCTAGGTACTTTTCCTGTAATTGCCTCACAAGGAAGAGGGCATCAGTGGTGCCTCTTCCTGGTACAAACCCAAATTGCATCTCGTCTATTTTCACCCGGTCCCTAATCAACTGTGCTATAACTCTTTCTGTTACTTTCATGACCTGGTCCATCAACTTTATACCTCTATAGTTTCCTCTATCTAGTGCATCGCCTTTACCTTTGTAGCAGTTGACAATGATGCTACTGCACCAATCTTTTGGTATGACACCTAGTATTACCTGGTTAACAATATGTGTGGTTATAGTGTGACCTACAGACCCAGATGCCTTCAGCATCTCAGCAGCTATACCCGATGGACCGGTTGCCTTCCCCATCTTCATATCTTTGATTGCCTTACTTACTACGCTGCTGCTGACTTGTACTGCTGGCCCCTCTATAGGGTCTACTTGGGGTAGGGTCTCTTCTTCCCATGCATTCTCCTCATTTAGTAATCTATCATAATGACTCTTCCATGCATCTTTCTTCTCAGCACTTGTGAGGGCAAGCTCACCTTTATCATTCCGGATACACTTCTCTCCAATGACATTACAACTATCTCTGACACACTGCCTCGCAATCTTGAATACCTCCTGTTTCTGGTCCTCACGTTGCAAAACATGCTCGAATTTTCTATCCTCTGCTTCCCTCCTAGCTAAGTATACTTGTCGCCTAGCTTCCCTCTTTGTCTCTATGTAATGTACCCTGCTCCCCCCGTTCTTCCATTCTTTCCATGCCTGTCTCTTGGCCTTAACTGCTTCATCTACCTTATTGTTCCACCACCAAGTCACTCTCCTCCTGCTTGAGGTCTTACTCCAGCCACAGACCTCATCCGTCGCCTCTAGTAAATAATTACTGTATGTAAATAATATAGTATGAGTTGGCATCAAGAAGAGCATCTGATCATAGAATACTGCCTCAAAATGTCTCATCTAACCCATGATGGCATGAAAAATACCAATGTGAAACAAATTATGATGTTGTTAATGATGATGGTTATAATGCTATTTTTAAGAAATTACAGTGATGTTTTTCATATTGTCTCAGAAAAAAAAATCTGTTTTAATAGTCAAAAGTAAGGCTATGAATATGGTTTAAGCAAATTTAAAGACCTGTTGATATGACAGTGCAAATATAGATATCATCATTCTCATCGTTTAACGTCCACTTTCCATGCTTGCATGGGTTAGGTAGGTTATCACATTCTGAGACAAGTTAGGTCAAGTGATCAAGTCTTTCTCATACAGATCTGTATTTTGGCTTGGTTTCTATGGTTGGATGCCCTTCCTAACACCAATCATGTTACAGTGTGGACTGGTTGCCCCTTGTAGTGTCACGAGCAGGACCACCTTATATGTATATATATAGTGTCAAGAGTTTCTGAAGAAATAGATCAAGGAAAAACCGCGCTCTATGTAATGTATGAACCAAAAATATATTATATCAATAAGATCTCAACACAAATGCATGCTACCTAAGGTTTCAAACTTCATAGAACATAGGTATTCTATGACTGTTAGTTTAGTTACCATTGGGCAAAACAAGGATAGCTGAACATTATTTCATTCATAAATAACTTTCATCCATCTTGGTTTTACCCAATGATAACTAAACTAGCTGATGTAGAATCTACGTCCTATGCTGGTTGAAGTTTGAAACCTTTGGTAGCATGCATTTGTGTCGAGATCTTATTCATATAATAGATATATATTTATTGATTTCTTACATATATACAAAGCTTTAGGGAGAGGTATAGTCAATTATATGAACTATTATTGTAAAGAGGTAGGTAGAGAGGATCCTTTGGTCCTGTCAAGAACTTGACAACCTCTCTAGTGTTGGTATCACAAAAAAATGCATCCAATGCACTCTGTTGAGTGGTTGGCAATCAAACAGATACAATGTAGAGAAGAGAGAACACTTCAGTTTTTGCCAAGTACATGACAACCTCTAGTAGTGGTGACATAAAATGCACACAGTACACTCTGCAAAGTGGTTGGTGTTACTTAGAGCATTTTGCTACAGAAACGAAGCCAAATATAGAACATATGTGCAAGACCTGGTTCTCTGACTAATCTAATCTAGGTCTGTTGTGACTCATTCAACCCATGCCAGCATAGAAAACAGACATAACATGATGATGATTGGTACTTATTGTATCAATCCAACCAGGATTAAATGCAAAATCAACAGGATTTTATTTGAATTAAAAATAAAAAATAATCTAACTTTCCACTGCAATAATTCTACCAAATTTTAAGAAATGATGTCTGAGAATTGTAAACAATGAATGTATATGGTTTTTTTCATAATTCTTTGATTTACCATTTAATCTATTAATAGATAATTTTTTTAATCAATGTGATTTTAATTTCCTCTCTGCAAATTTCAGTTGTTAAAGTTGCCACAGTAAACTCTCAATTTAATGGACTAATAGTAGGGAACGTGTGACTGTTAATGCTGAAAGTCTGTTAAATTGAAGGTAACTTTAGAGGTTATTTTTATTATTCTTAATGTAAAACAAAAAATTTAATACAATATATACAAATGCACAACATAAAATGATTCAATTATAATGTGGAAGATGTAATTTTTACTGCAATTGAAGTGTAGCTAGAAAATATTTTGCTATGACTATAGTGGTAATTAGTGCCAGCGCTACCATTAAAGCCAACTAGGTAACTGCCAAGAGCTCAGAAAGGGGTATTGCTAAATATTAAAGGATCACAATTTTATACAAGTTTCTATAATTATATTGTATACACAATAATTTCCTATGATTAATAAATGATTCAATAAACATCTTCGCGATATAGTAGCATTGTGGAAATATCTAAAGTGGTGGAGTGGGTCATATGAAGTTATGACCTGTCACCGAATTTGAATTGGATAAGTGTGAATTGTGTATTGGAAAATGTAGGCTTAATAATTTTCTTAGTGTGGTTAGAACAAGAAGTGTTAAAAACTTGGTGTGTCAGCTTTCCAAAATGTAAGTTGGTGTTATTTTATTTGAGAAAATGGGTCATTGTAGATCTAGTGTGGTAAATACCCATGTGCCAGCTCTGGTGGTAGTACAGTATTGTATTGTTAGTATGTGATTCATTAGATTGGGGTCTGTTAAGCCAAGGGTTTACTCTAATTATTTAATTTCTATTGAAATTCTATAAATTTCTGGTATTTTTGTTTTTTTGCGCCCTGATCAAACTTTATCGATCAGCTGAAATATTCTGTTGATTTTATTATGTTGAAATGGAAATATGATGAGTTGGTGATTAAAAATTGATTGAAAGTAAATAATAAGCAAAAAAAAAAGTTTGAAATAGTGACATGATAAATTTACTATAAGCCAAATAACTGATTAAGTCATTGTTTAAGCAAATCATTAAATCTCTAGCAACTATATAAGATCATTCAAACATTGTTAAATTTACAAACAAACAAAAAAAAAAAATTTCTACTTTTGACACATGGCCTAATAATAAAAATAATAATTTTCAAGTGTCAAATTAAAAGAAAAATGATAATTGTATTATGTTGGAAAGTAATTTATGAATTTTATTTTTTTTTTTGCCCTCAGATGACTATGTGCGGACACTGCAAGGTATACTTGCATTACTATCTGTTACCTAATCAAGCAACTGCTGCTTATGGCATACAATATTTTTCTTGAATAGTATTTATAGATATTGCTTTTTCCAATATATATATATAATCCTTCCTTACCTATTCTGACAAGCATACTGTTCACCCCCATTTAACTAATTGTTATATTTCTCCTTATTCTTCAACGATTAATAATCTTTTATTTTCAATATTTACAAATATTGGTGTATTTTCTTTTTTATTCATATATTTATTATTTATATCTTTAACAGATTTGTTTAAGAGGTTTTTTTTTTTATTATTTATGTATTATTTTTTTGTTAAATAATTTTTTTATATTAACTTGTTCATTTTGAATATATATTAAAGAATCTAATATTTGCAATATAATATTTCCCTGTTTGTTTCAATGAAAACAAGTTATATATTTATTTATCTAAATAAACATGTTAAACACACAGCTTTAGCAACTAGTGTGGCCGTGTCCTCTTTGCCTTTAATCCTTTTCGGGGCAATAATATGTGGGATTCTAGTTGTTTGATCAATGAAACAGTCTGCTCATGAAATTAATGTGTCAGTGGCTGAGCATTCCACAGACATTACATTACTCATCATGTAATTCTCAGAGTTTCAGTGTGACAAGACTAGTCCTTTGGTTTACAGATGCAACAGGCTTACAAATAGTTTCCATCTATTTAATGTCACTCACTAGGCATGAGTCAACTTGAAGCTAATGACACTGATCCCATTGCATGACATTTTGGACAAAATTCAAGACCTGATGGCTGCAAAGTGATTCTTGACCATTTGGCCATGCTGTGTCCAATAAATGCAAGCCACAAATTGGCTGAGTTGTAAGAGCATTGGTATTTCTTCTGGTTCTCTGCACTCTGAGTTCTACTTTACCTTTCATTGTTTCCAGGTTGGTAAAATACAGTATCAGTCCTGAGCAGTGAATTTGAGAAATCATTAGAGCAGCTGACAAGATGCCTTGTGTTATTTTTTCTACTATTTGCATTCTGAGCTCAAATCCTGTTGTGGCTTACTTAGGTAGTAGAATTAATGTCACCTGGTTTGACCCCACCTTGGATGCCTTTAGAGGAGTCCACTCTGTTTGCAAACATTTAGATGAGGTCTCCAGTTTGCGGATACCTTTGCCTTTCACTGCCATCATTCAGAGACCCTGAAAAGTTTCATGAGCACTGCTCCCACCCACCACCACCTCTATCCCAACTAAACAATAAAAAATAAATATATCATTAAAAAAATAGTCATTTTCAGTAACTGTTTCGATCCCCCATTTTTAAGTTCCAGTCAAAAGCAGGGGATTGGTAACTTTGATAGAATAGCAGACAAAAGGCCATGTGATATTTAGTTATGCCTCTATATGTTCTGAGTTCAAATCATAGGGCTGACCTTTGTCTTTTATCTTTCTGAAGTAATTAAAACAAATATCAATCAATTACTGGAGTCATTTAAAATCAATAGTTTCCACCCTGTAATATGAAGCCTTATCCATAGCCATGTTATATATAAATCAATATTTATTGTTAATGTTTGGATGGTAGATTGATAGACCAGGTAAAGTGTTGGACAGAATGCTTTGCAGTATTTAGTTACAGTTCTTTACGTTCTAAATTCAAATCCCACTGATGTATATATTTGTAATATTGGTGTGTATATTTATATTACTAGTGTATCTCATACTAATAATTACTCATTATTGGTTATTTGGTCATGCTACTTTATATGAAGTTACTCTCCACATCTCTCTCTCTCTCTCTACTACTCTTCCTACACCTCCTGTAGAACAATTAGTAATTTGCCTCCTCTAGCTCTCCTTCCTACTATTACTTCTCTATCTCCTCATCTTCTTATTTCTACTACTACTATGTAATATAAATTATTTATACCAGCAACTTTGAATAAGAACTGACCAAAAATATAACAACCCATCCAGTCTATGCTAGCATGGAAAACAGATGTATAATAATGATGATTACTGATCAGTAGAGCGTCAGACAACATGCTTTGGTAAATTGAGTTACGGCCCTTTACGTTCTGTGTTCAAATCCTGGTTAGCTTTGCCTTTCATCCTTACGAGGTCAATTAAAATACTGGGGTCGATTTAATCGGACCCCCCCCCCCCCCCTTCAAATTGCCAGCCTTGTACCTAAAGTAGAAACAATTATTTATATTTTCTGATATTTATTTTTAAAAAAAAAATTACAACAAAAAACAAAACAATAATTGCTGAAATGTAGCATAATAGTCAACATTTCTTGCCAAAAGGTTGGAAGGACTCTCTAGTTGTGTCAAAGACATGACAATCTCCCTAGCTTTGGTGATCTACACAATAAATGCATCCAGTACATACTCTAAAGTGGTTGATGATAGGATGGTATCCAGCTGTAGAAAACTTGTCAAACAAAGGGTTGGAGGATCTTTCAATTGTGACAAAGACATAACAACCTCCCTAGTACTGGTGTCATGATAAAATGCACTCAGTAGAGTGTAGGACTCTATGTAAGATAGATGTAAACCACTCAGCCCATCTGAGAGGACAGTAACCCTGTTTAAGTACTGACTCGGCCTTTGAAGACCTGTTCAACTTGCTAGTAAGGAAAACATGTTAAGTGATGATGATAGAAGCTTTCAGTTTCATGATGAGATCAGATAACAGAAATAAGTACTACTTGTTTACAAATAACTAACTAATAATCTTACCAACAGAGCCTATAACTGGGGTGTTGAGCCAATACATCAGTCCAGGGTTCAGACAGCGAAGGAGAGATCTGTGATTGCCTGCCCTCCTCACTCAAAACAAAATCTCTCATCTCACCAGGTGTGCCTAAAAGCAGTCTTATTTTGTTTTGCAGCTCAATTTACTAATCCAGTGAATTGAAAACTATGAAAATTTGAATTCCAATGTATTTTTATTTTGTTTTGAATTATGTAATAAAATTCATCAATGGATATCTCTTCATATTAAATAGTTTTGAATCATGCAGTAAATGGGCACCATTGTGTTGATTTCATTATCATCCACAGTCTGGGATATTAACATTTTTTCTTAGAAGTTCTGTGGCTGAGGGCAGCAAATTGGCAGAGTTGCCAGAATGTCAAACAGAATGCTTTACATTATTTGTTCCAGCCCTCTATGCTCTGAGTTCAAAACCTGTCACTTACAAGTGGAAAAACACTGCTTAGAGGGAGTATTTGCCTACTAATCACTTGGATAATCTCTGTTGAACTATGTTTTTCAACTCAATATATTACATATGTTGTATGTTAATATTTGCTATACTCTGTTAACACAGTAATGACAGTTTCAGCTGTTTACTGATTAATCTATCTAATTAATAGCAGTTCTACTAAGTATTCTCCCTTCATGTGTTTATATATACACATTTCTATGATATATATATATACACAACTCTACTGCATGTATACATCTCTACTGTAAATATACATCTCTGTTTCATATATCATTATCAGTAGCAGCATTTTTACATTTGTTTTTCCACGCTTGCATGGTTTGGATGGGACCTTCTCATCACAGCATCTCTCCACTCACTGCATTTCTTCGTCATCTCCTCTGTGAGTCTCAGCGATTTGAGGGTATCTCTGACCACGTTTTTCTTGGTCAACATCTATGCACATCACATGTCCATACCAACGCAGTCATCTCTCCTTCACACCACATCAGATTCCTCTTAAACCCAGGTTCTCTCTCAGTTCAACAAACTCTGCTTTTCTTTTACGTTTACATTGCACATCCAATGAAGCATGGCTGCTTCATTTCTCTCCAGTCTATGCATGTCTTCTGTAGTCACTGCTCATGTTTCACTACCATGCAGCATTGCACTTCGCACACAGGCATCATGCACTCATCCATTTGTATGTAGGGAGAAACCTTTTGTTGTCAGCAGTAGGAGTAGCTCTCTAAACTTTTTTCACCTTATCTTTATTCTAGCTATTATGCTCTCAGAGCACCTTCCTCTGCTGCTAATTAGGTCACCTACAGAGCAGAAGTTATCAACCACTTTTATGGATCCTTCCTGTGACTTGAAGAGGTTTATATCACTGATGCTCTTTCTCTTTATTATTCCTGTGCATCGCCTACATACAAAGTCTTCCTTTCCTGTTGTCTACCCATTATCTCACTACAGCTCTTGTGTATCCAAGATTTCATTGTGCACATCATATGGAGTTTATGCCTACTCCTTTTCTACATATTGTTCCACAATAAAATTCTCGGATGGAGTTGGGAAGGGCATTTTGCTGTGGAGGCTATGCCTAAGTGAAAACACGAAGTAGATATAGTCACCTGTCTGGAAACTAAATATTTATTGATAATGATGTGTTCTCCTTCTACTTCCAGCGATGCCCCTGATATATCTTCCCTGTCCAACTCATTCATGCATAGAAATCTGAACATATTCCACAAAATACTACCAATCATATCTCACTCTCTTCAAGACCATCTCCATGACTCATCACTCACTCTTCCACAATGCTGGTGCTATAACAAAAAACACTAATTCTACCCTATACAGTGTTTGTACTGATTTCACTACAAAAAACATATGCTGTAATATGGTTGATGTTATGAAGTGCATCCAGTATAAAGAACCAAGTCAAAAGTGGATTGTATGAGCAAGATATAGTCACTTGACCTTTCTATCCTCATAATGTAACAGCCTGTCTAACCCATGCAAGCATGGAAAATAGATGTTACATGATTATGATGATGTTAATGTCTCTACTGTATATATCCATCTCTGTTGTATACATATGCAACTATCTCTACTGTGTGTATACATCAGTTACATATACACTGTTAAGCATAGACTTATATTAAAAAAAAAAGTCAATAAGGAAAAAAAACACAGGCTAATAATACAATACAATGCAATGATGATATATATTCATTTAACACTTGATATAGTAGGAAAAGTATTAACATTTCAGACATTAATCCTTCATTCAAGGAAAGAGAGAAGAGAAGATGATTGGGAGAGGGAGAGAAGAAAAAGAAAGATAAGCAAGAGTGAAAAAGAAAGAAAATGTTGACAGGAGGAAAATGTGTGTAGTTAGTCAGCCATTTTGGAAAGTTGGGTATCAGAACGAGGCTTGTGTATTTGAAAGTTAGAGATAGGGAGATAAATACCTAAGGTAGGAATGAAATTGTGTGTGTGCTTTTAGCAGGAACAATTCTATTATAAAATATTCAAGCCAGTGATCCAATTTGAAGTTAACTTCCTCATTACTTCTCTCCCTCCTTTCCTATCTATATTAGAAATCCTGAGAAGAGTCTTAGACACTGCTTTTCTCCACTTTGACTAAACTGGAGCAATTGAACAGCATTGAGGAAATGCTAAATATTCAGACTGCTTAAGTGTCTTAATAGGGTCAAGGGGGGAAAACATTGGTTGCTAATGGTGGTTTGTAGATTTACACTTAGGGGAGTAATTGAAGGAGGTTTGTGTTATTAGTTGCATAGATACTATTATGTTTTAGCCACAGTTATATACAAACACACAGACACACACACATGTGCATACAAATTGTAATTATTGTTGATCTTAAATTAAATCATTTTATTGCATATTATTTCTGTATGTTGTTGTGAATGAATACCTTAGGTTTGCTCAGACTTCTGTTATATATTTTAGATAGTTCAAAGGTTTACTGCTTACTGTTCTCATACACACACACACACACACATAAACACATACATATAGGTGATGACAAACTTATGATCTACTTAACTGTTGGACTAAGATAAAGCAGAGTGTATCACTAGGTTTACAGGGCAGAATTGTAGATAACTAACTAGTTGTGTTGTTTTTTTGGCTCCTTAGTATGTCTACTGAACCTGATCTTACAGAATGGCATGATTGCTATATAGATGAAGACACTGACATTGCCATCTGCAAAAATGGTAAGAAAATCTTTCTTCTGGACACAACTACACAATTTCTTTTGTTTTATAACAACAGTTCTATAAGAGCAAGACACGGTCACCTGACCCAACTTGCCACAAATGGGACAACCTGTCTAACACATGCTAGTGTGGAAAGTGGATGTTAAATGATGATGATGATGAATAACAAAGAATATATAAAATATATTTAGTCTTTCGAATGTACATTGCAAAAATAAATAAGGTAAAGAAAAAGAGAACAAAGGGGCAAAAAAACAAAAGTAAAGGTACCCTTGGTTGATCAGCACATCTCAACTATGCCTTGCAGATAAGATAGCAAACCTTGCTATGAAGAACAGCCAGAGATATATGCTGCATCACATCAGCTATTCCACTTCACAGGGCTCCTTCTTCAGGTGCAATGCCCTCATCCCTCACCTAATAACTGTATTTAGAAATTCCAGCCAAAGAATCTTTAGAAAGATCTTTTAACTCTTAACCTTGTGTAACAACATGAAACCACATTAGAAAGGCATTCTTGAAAAGTATAAACCAGTACTAAAATTGCATCACATTAAAAATTAAAGTTATTTAGTTTATTGTAAATTTCCACAATAATCTGCCCACTAGTAAAGATACTATAAACATTCAGTTTAACACACCTATTTTTAGATATTTTCTGCTAAATCATTACTGGATGGTAAGTTCTTTTATCCTGTTATATTTATTTAAAATTGAAATTAAGAAATAAGTGTTGAAGTGGCAAGTATGATAAATGTTTAAGGCTTGTATTTAGTTTCTTCTTGAAGTTAAATAGTAATATACCTTATAAAATCATGTGTAAGTTACACCTCGATTTTGTATACAGCATTTACAATGTACCATATATTTGGAAATGAAGTTTTGAAAGTCTGGTAGTCACATACTGGCTTTTTATGTCATATTTTCATAGAAAAAAAGTAACTTATACACAAATATATATGACATTTAAAGTTGATGGTTGATAACCCATAAACTGTGACATGAAGTAGTGAAATTTTGTCTTTAAAAAATTAAACTTTAGAAAAAATTACTACAAGATAAAGCAACAGATTAAGAGGTGTTTTGGTAAAATTTAAGAAATTTTAAGTTTGAGGTTATTTTGTAAATGAGTACTATATTGCCATAAATAATATGAAAGAAGGTTGTGTGTATAATGAATTTTGATAAATATTAGAAACAAACTTTAGAAAAATCTTACCTTTGTATTTCATGGTTTAATCCATGATTGAGAATTCTGTGGTTAGTGATAAGCTTCTAATCCAACACATGTGTATACTATATCATATATATAACATGAATATAAAAACACATCTGTGTGTGTATATATATGTATAGTGTTTTTAGTACTTCAATTTGAGACTGTAAACATGTATGTAAAGTAATATTATTATAGCAATGTTAACTTTGTTATTGCAATATTGACAGTATCACAGTGCCATTATAGTAATGATAGATCTATTTAATTGCTAACACAATTAAAATTTAGAACCTGTTTTCCATCTCATAACACAATATAATCTAAAACTCTGATTCTTCTGAAGTGGCAGGTATTGTAGTATCCAGTGGCTAAAATAGTGTTGATTTTGTCCCTCAGACTGTTGCAAAGTGACAAGGGACATTAAAGTCTACTGGGGTAAATATTTAGTACACCACAATTAGCTGGTTTCTCAAAATGAGAGATGAACACACATCCTTCATAAATCTGGGTCATTCTCACTCTAGTTTGTTTGATAACTGGAGGGAGGTTTCATTTCAGAGTAGGTATTGTGTAGAGAAAAAAGCTATTGAAAGTTCTTTGTTAGAGATGTCAGATATGAGATTAAATTAGGTTGATATTAAATATTGGAAGGGCAAAGGTTGGTAAAAAACCACTTGTATTGAGATAGTAAGCTTCTTACCTTTACAGACCCTAAATACTCTACTTTTTTTTTTATCTCTACATCAGAGCTGATAAAATACACTTTATCTTTACATTTATAATTACTTGATGCCTCTATCAATTATTTTGATCACAGTTACTTAAGATATGTCCCCTCCCACTGTGAGCTCCTTGAAATTCCACAGTAGTTGATGGACAGAGCAAAAACAATATAAATTAATTATAAGAAACTTTAAATCATAAGTTTCTTCCCTTATTCAAGCTCAAAGGAAACTGCTTTCCTATATGGAATTCTTCATTACTCTGGTTCATTGGCAGTCTCAAAATATATTTCAACCTTTCTGCCACACGTTAGTTTTGTTAAGAGATTCATCATCCACCCTATCATCATCATCATCATATATCTATTTTACCACTCTTGCATCGGTTAGAAGTGTTGTTACATTATCTGAAAAGCCAGATCCGAAGACCACATCATGCTCATATGGATCTGTATTTTGGCTTGGGTTCTACAGATGGATGCTTTTTATTGTACTGAAACAACCACCTAGACACAGTTTCCAATCAATATATTGTGTGAACTTACTGCTGGTGTCTGGTAACAAACGGAGATAAAACCAAGTTGAAGGTGAGAGCTGTTATATTGACCAGGGTTTCCTGGAAGAAACACACAGAAACAATGTTTAAACACACACACACACACACACATATATACATATATACATATATATACATATATATACATATATATACATATATACACATATATACATATATATACATATATATACATATATATAGGAAACCAGTAAAATGGTAAAATCAAAATAAGTACCAGGCTTGAAATAAAATATAAATACTGGGGTTGATATTGACTAAAACCCCTTCAAAGCAGTGCCCCAGGATATCCACACTCATATGATAAAGCCTCTACATACTGGTGATCAATAATAATTCAACAGTCTCATTTTTGAGAGCTTTCATAATGCAACCTCATGCTATTTTGTATATCTTTGATACATGCAGTTTTTTTTCTTTTCTATTGGATTGGATGTACTCAATATAATATGTGTGCATTATCTAGCAGTGCTATTTTCTGTATATTGTGTATGTGTGCAAGTTATGGGGCTCGCTATGTAATATGTGTGCCATGCCTCATCATTGTACATCTGCTTTTAATTCTAGCATGTGTTGGTTGGGTTTTCATGATCTGAGTTAGCTTCAGTTCAGAGTTACTGGCCACTTAGATGAGCCATGTAACAGTCTCTTGCTTGTACATTTCAGTTCGAAAGGTTTCTATGGCTGGTTGCCCTTCACCAACCACTTTGCAGGTGCATTTTATCATGGCATCAGCACTAGAGGAGTTATCATGTTCTTGATATAGCTACAGAGTCCTCTCTACCCTATGTTGTCTGTCAAACACTTTACAGACTGTATTGGGTGTATTCACTACAAAAGTAAGACCTGGGGTTTTGTTTGTATATATCTAGCAGGTTTTTTTTTATTTTCACTCCCAATGCTGTGATTTTTCTTTATTTACTCAGCTTTTTATTTTTGAGATTTGTCAGGTATTTTCTTGCCAACATCTTAGCATCTTATTCTGAAATCCCATTTCAGTAGTTTAGTTTTAATTTTTTACAAATATATTACTTACTATTGTTTCCCTGTTCTCTTGTCTGTTACTCCAGTTTTTTTCAAGACAGAAAAGAGTTGTTCCACTCATGTTTTGGGGCTATTTCTATTAGTTTTCTTATTTTTGTAATCTTTCAGTAACTTTGTAGTTACTAGAGTATTGTTACTTGTTACTTTGAGTTTAACATTTAGTTTGTTTAACCCTTTTGTTACCATATTTATGTTTCAATTAGTTTTGAAAAAAAAATTTTTTTAAAGAAATTTCGTAATATAACTAACTTTCTTATTATCAAACTGGTATTTGAAACATAACTGAACAAAAATGTTTTACATAAAATTATGATGGGAGGTTTTAATATAAGTATGACCAATTTAAAACAGGCAGTTTTATATAAAACCAGGCGTGGTTTCAGACAGGTTGGTAATGAAAAGATTAAGTATTAATCTGATATATCAATAATATTCTTTCCTAACCTTTTCATTCATTTCTCTGTGTTGTACCCTCTCTATGTTATTATTTCTGAAGAATTTGTAACTCTGTGTTTGGTTTATGACATTACAATGCACCTAATATATTCAATAAAGTGGTTAACGATTGAACAGAGACAATATGAGGTAGAGAAGACTCTAGTCTTATCAAACATATGACCTCTCTAGTGCTGGTGCAATAATAAAATGCATCCTGTACACTTTGTAAAGTGTTAGTGCTGGTGACACAATGAAATGTACCCAGTACACTCTGTTTTGTGGTTGATGATAGGAAAGACATCCAGCCATAGAAACCATGCCAAACATGAAATGTATAGGCAAAATAAGGTCTTTCCAATATATCTAGTCTTTCACCATGACAATCTGTCCAATCCATGCCAGCTTAGGAAGCGGGCATAAAACAATGAGGACAATGATAATATTAGTTGTTATAATTTTATTTTCCTCTCTTCAATGTTACCTTGGCATATTTTTTTTTATTAAAATCCCATAGCAATTTCTCTATTAGATTCATATATTGTGTATGTAATAGAACTTCCAGTTGTTTATCATCTATATGAGGTTTTCTCTATACAAGGCATGGTTATGTTTATATCCCATTTGATATACAATGTTAGTTAAACCTTTTATAATAGATACAAATGATTTTCAATTAATTTTGAAAATGATCAAGAATTTGGAAAAATTTAGCAATGTAACTTATATAGCTGATGTTTGGAACATAACTTAAAGTTTCTTTCATAAAATTCTATATATATTACTCTTTTACTCTTTTACCTGTTTCAGCCATCCGGCTGAGGCCATGCTGGGTCACAACCCTTGAAAAAGATAAACGCTTACGGCACCTAGGGTTCCCAAGCGGTCACCCATCCAAGTACTAACTCGGCTCTACGTTGCTTAACTTCAGTGATCGGACGAGAACCAGTGTTTTCAGCGTGATATGGCCGTAAATATATATATATAAATACTTTAAAACAAGCAGTTTTGAACAAAGGCCATTTTCAGACATTTTTGTATTAAAAAGGTGAAAGATGTTAATTCCAAACAAAAGGAGTGGAGAGATTTTAAGTTTAATACATACATTGAATTCATTCAACAGCTTGAAATCATCATCCTTTAATGCCTGTTTTCCCTGCTAGAAAGGGTTGGATGGGTCTTCAGACTAAGTCAGTACTTAATCTGAGTTAGTGATTTCTCGGACCCTACAGAGTTCACGAGGGGCATTTTATTGTGGCACAGCACTAGGGAGGATATCATGTCTTTGAGACAAGAGTTCACTTAACATTTTGTTTTGCAAGTTTTCTGTGGCTGAGTGTCCTTCCTATACCAACCACTTACAGAGTGTATTAGGTACATTTAATCATGTCAGTTCACACAGTTGAGAGTCCTCTCATCCCTTTTTTGGCATAGTTTCTACAGCTTGATGCCATTCCTATCACCAACCACATTATAAGGTATACTGAATGCATTTTTTTGTGGCGTAGAAAGGTTGTTATGACTGAAGAGTTGTTGATAGCTCCTCTGTACTTGGCTTACACTACTCTCACCAGCCATTCTTCTACATCTAATTTCCTTAAGGCCCACCAGATAATAGATCGAGGTACTCTGTCAAAGGCCTTTTCTGGATCAATGAAAGCTGAGTATAGAGGCATATTTTTGGCTAGGAACTTCTCTTGTAGTGCCTCACTAAAAAGAGAGTGACTCTAGTACTTTTCCCAGGCATGAAACCAAACTGACTCTTTCTTTAATTAGTTGCACTATAACTCTTTTTGTCCCTTTCATTACTTGATCCATTAGTTTTATCCCTCTACAGTTGCTCCTTTCTAGAGCATCACCTTTTCCCTTGTAGCAATTTATGATTGTATTACTGTGTCAATCATTGGGTATGACACCATCCTATATTACCTTATTGCCTATGTGGGTTTACTAGCACAAACTCCTACTAAAAATCTGGTAATGAAAGGATTAAGATGCAAGTTGATATTAGCTGTTAGGTAACAGGAATACTTCAGAACTTTCAGATTGTTCTGAATAAATATTGAATGAAAGTATACCAACATGTCTGATATTTTTGTTGCTAAGAAAGACAGAAAATATGTTTTATATTATAGGATTTGTACATGTGGTTGGTGTTAGGAAGAGCATCCAGCTGTAAAAATTTCGGCCAAATTTACAGTACCATTGGAGCAAGGTATGGCGTGGCTAATTCTGGCCAAACTTGTCTCTCGACATGGACAACCTGTCTAACCCATGCAAGCACGGAAAATGGACATTAAACAGTGATGATGTTTCAGGAATTGATAAGATCTTTTATTAGAAATTAATATTTGCATTTTTATCTTTAAAATTCTTGTCAAATCAATCCCCCCTATCCCTTACAACAAAAGAACTCCATAAACCCATGTGGAAGGATGCTGTGCTGGGAAAGACTTGTCCAACCCATGCAAGTTTGGAAAAATAGATGTAGAACAATGATGATGATTGTAAGCTGATCTCCGTATTTAATAACTATTTTGTATAAATTTGGTTCATAATTAAGAACTGTCTTTAACTTTTTCATGACTTTATTTCTAACATAATACACTGTGTGTTTTGGTTGATTTTGAAATGAATCAAGAATTTAGAAGGAATTTAGTAAAATAGTTAACACTTCAGATATTAATGTATTAAGCTGTTGTTAGGAACATAAATTTACAAATAGTTCTTAGATTAAATTACAACTGACGGTTTGTAAATAAAATATGCTGATGGTTTTTTATCATGGAGACTTAGGTTGTTTCTAGCTTAATCTTTAACCTTTGTAGGTTAACCCTTTTTATTAGATCTTTTTAGCACCAGATGCTGCTAGTATTGGTTGGATAGTTTTGTTATTGTTTCACAGCGAGATATTGATGTGTTGTAATTGTTTTAGCTTGATTAACACAACTGAAGTGTATTTTTAAAATGTCAATGATAGAGATTTATTTAGATATATTTAGAGATTTATTTTTTATTTCTTTGTTTTACAATTTTGGAAAACTCTACACTGAACATTTCGTTTGTTCCTCCGATCTCTTAATTTCTTGTTGTGTTAGTGTTTGTGGATTTTTAAAAATAGAAATTAAAATGCTGCACCAATAACTCTTAGATATGTCCCTTGCTACCACTGATTCATTAAAATGGCTATTTTAGATATGCCACACACATCCCTCAAGTGCTTATATTGAATATCCAGGTTTGGGAATAGGTACACTGTATCCCTGTATGTCAAAAGAGGAAACTAAAAAACTTGACAACAGGAAGGGTTTTCAACCTTGAAATACTGCCTCAAAAAATCTCATTGGACCCATGCCAGCATGGAAAAGAGAATGTAAAAATGATGGCAAACAGAGTTACTGGTACTTTTCCTTTCTCTTGAAATTGCTGGTCTTGTGCCAATTGTATAAGACCTATAAAGAATTTTGTTCTTTGTTACACTATTTAAATTTAATCCTACATTTCTTTATGGTTTACTTTCTTTTATAATATTTCTGTTTCACTAAAAAAATGTTTTATCTTATCTCCTGTATAAGCCACCACTTCAAACACCATACAATATTTTCCTCAAACTGGAATAACTCTTGTCTTAACCCTTTACCATTTATATTATTCTATATATACTATTATATCTTTATGGTAAAAGCTTTACCCCACATAATTATCTCGCATAATATCGAACCTATGAGATTTTGATATTATTTATTTTGAGAACAATACCTTAACATCAGTATAAGCGGCCAGTTATTGTCAGTTTGAACAGAAAAAAGTGAGAGAATTCTGGCCACATCCAGCCGGTTTAAATGCCAAAAGGTTAAAGAACACTAGAAGAAACCTTAACAAGAATTACAGAACACATCTTATGAATTAATTCTATATGACAATCTACATTCTATACTCAGCTTGGTGCTAAAATAATTCTCTTCCATCTAACACACCATTCCTCCATCTAACACACCATTCCTCCATATAACACACCATTCCTCCATATAACACACCATTCCTCCATATAACACACCATTCCTCCATATAACTCATCATTCCTCCATCTAACTCACCATTCATTCATCTAACTCATTACTCTCCATGGATGTCTATCTTTCCTCCATGCATGTCTATCTTGGCATCATATCACATGAGTTAGTTTTGATCTACACCATTCTAAGTTTTTCCTCAGTCTATATCTATCTCATTTACTTTGTCATAACCCTTTAGCATTTCAACTGGCCATATCCGGCCAGAATTCTCTCACTTTTTTATGTTCAAATTGTCTGTAACTGACCACTCGTAGTGATATTGTTCTCAAAATATATATCAAAATCTCATAGATTTGATATTATGTGAGATAATTATGTGAGGTAAAGCCTTTACTGTGAAAATATAATAGTAAATATAGAGTAATATAAATGCTAAAGGTTAAAGTATCATCACCTCACATAATGTATCCTTGCCTATCAAAACCTCTGCCAATATTTTTGTAAGGCTTTCCCAGTTTTCTTCTATTATAAAACCATACATACCATTAAACTATCATACAAACATATACATGTGTATGAATATTTATACAAGTGTATGTGTACATGTCTATGAATATATAATTGCTATGTCTCTTTGCAGTTATTGGTTGTGTGTGTTTACTACTCAGTGAGGGAGGATAGAGCACTGCCGCTAACCTTTTACAGAGCCTCCAAAACTGGTGGGAAGGAGTTCTATCACCTCCTTCTGTTCAAACCGGTCATAACTAGCCACTTATACTGATGTTAAGGCATTGTTCTCAAAATAAATAATATCAAAATGTCATAGATTCAATATTATGTGAGATAATTATAAGGTAAATAAAGCCTTTACCATGAAAATATAATAGTAAATATAGAGTAATGTAAATGCTAAAGGGTTAAAAGGGGAATTTAGAAGAACATTATATATTCATTGTAAATGATAAGTATTCAAAAACTGCTGTGGAAAATTGACAGAGAAACAGAAAATTAAATATGCAGTAGTTGGCAACAGGGGGTAATTAAATGAATCCACATATTTCACAGATAGCTTGCTTGAACTGGTGAACAGTGTCTATTACCAGGGTAACCTAATTAGTTGAGGATGGGGTAGTTGATATATACCAGCCAGAGTAAGGGAAGGGTGCAAAATTTCAGTGGTCTGAAAAAACAAGCAAACAGACAATATGAAGTATGCATAAAAAGTGTGATGCTACATAGTAGTGAGACATGAGTATTGAATGTGGAAGAACTGTTGAAACTGGGTATATATGAGCTGAGTATGATTAAAATATTATATGTAAGTATTAACTTACATGAAAGGAGGAAAAGTACACTCCTTTTCGAATGAGGGTGTAAAGGGAAAGATGTGGAAAGAGTGTTTGTGGAAGATGACTGGGAGATGTTAGTGGATGAGGAATGGAAGCAGATAAGTGGTGTACACGACCTTGGTCATAATGGAGTTGACTGTTGTAGGAAATGAAGATGGAGGAAGTAAGAGAGAGAGAGAGGGAGGGAGGCAAGTATGTAGTTGGAAGAGTGCAAGGGAAATGGATGTCAAGCAGAGAAGTGTACAGTAGAGATTGGGTACACAGATTTTGCAGGACTCACTGTCAGGAGGGGGTTTAGGTAAGGTTGAACTTGAAAGGTAGGTGAGGTTGGTTCATATATAGCAGAGAAATTAGCAAACAACCCTAGATGGTGTCAAATAGGGCTCCCAAATACAGTACCAGCCAGCCAGATTGAAGAAGACGAGGTCTGGTGTACTACTGACAATTTTCTACTTTATGGAGAGCTGAACCAGAGCAAGTCCTCAATGGACAGAAGAAACCTTTCAAAAACAATTTTTAAACGTGTCCCTCAAAAGCCCCAATATCAATCCCAGAAGCTGGGAATCACTTGCCCTGGATCGTTCAACTTAGAAAAATAAAATCTTTAAGGGAACATGTGCAACAGAAACTAGACACTTGGTACAGAGGAAGTGTCTAGTGTGCAAAGCACGAGTCACATCCACTTCCACTGCAGCACTTACCCACATGTGGGCGTGATCGTCAGAACTGAATTGATCTCACTAGTCACCTCTTGACCCACAGCCTAAGGTCCTCCACCCAACATTAGGTAGTGGTCATCTTTGACTATGAAAAATGAACAAATGAATACATTAGTACAGTGGAAGAATCAATGACAATCAAAATGACTGTCTTTGCCAACCACAAAAAAATAAATAAAAATACAAAGTAACTTAAATAATAAATAATTTCTAATGATGATGATTCCATCATGTAATGTAACAATTAACTGTTAATAGACTAACAACTTTGCAATTAGAATGTAATATGTTTAAAGCACTAATCATTTTTTTGTAGTTATAGTCCTAATTTTGTTTTCTATTTATGTCTACAGAATTTTCAAGTTTGTAACAGCACAAAATTAAAAGATTGAATTAACATTTAAAATATTGTTATTAACATTTTGAATAATTTTATATTAACATTGAGTGGCGTATTGGCAGAGTTGCTAGAACGTCGGATAGAGTGCTTTGCGGTATTTGTTCTGGCTCTTTGCTCTCTGAGTTCAAATCCCATCAAGGTCAACTTTGACTTTCTTCCTTTTGTGGTCGATAAAATAAAAAGTACCATTCTAGTACTGGGGTCGATTCTTCCTCTATATCTCTTTCTCACTTCCTCTCTCGCACTTTCTATCATTCTCTGGAAGAAATCTGCTGTATTCAAACCTCGAGAGAGATGGTCTCTGCCAGGCTTTAAAAATGCCCAAGAAACACCATATGCCACTATGGCGCTCCTACAACTCCATTAGGAGTTATAAGACCTATTAAGATTTATTATAGTTTCTTGAATGCACCCTGTACCCTCTGTTAAGAAAACCTGCTAAACAAAGAGTCTGGAGGATTCTTCAGCTGTGTCAAAGACATGTCAACCTCCCTAAGAATGGTGTCATGATAAAATGTACTTGGTAGACCACAGGAATTTATGTAATCAAAATGCAGGTCCCCTCTGCTTGGGTAGTGACTCATTCTGTGACGATGTCATCATCATTGTCATTTTACGTCCACTTTTCCCTGCTTGCAATATATATATATATTAGTACAGATTAAAGTTTAAGCAACAAATTTCTGCTTTCACCCTATTATGGGTTCTTCAGAAGATCCTGTAATAGGTTGTGAGCAGAAATTCTTTGCTTAAACTTTAATCTGTACTAATAATAAATATTTACTCTACGGGTTTATATATATATATATATATACAAAATCCTTATTGAGCACTCTTTGGATTTTGGTCTTTGTAATTATTATTACTTGCTCTTCCTTGAGCTCCCTGGATCAAAGGGGATTATTGTGAGTCATTTTACTCTACCTTTTAATTTGATGTATTTGGACTCCTAATTTATTAATTTGATATAGTTGAGCCTTTGTCTACTTGATTGGCTATGGACTGTTATTTTTAGTGACCTAATAGCTTATTCAAGCCACCCTGAGCTAACTGATTCACACTGTCTGCTCATTGGCACCATGTGCTTTGGAAGTTAGCTACTTATTCTCTCTCTCTGTCTCTCATATATGAAGTTCATAGGATACAGGTACATCTGTTAATAAGCTCCTGTATGTATTATGATTCTTTGCATTTTTATAGTGAAACATAGTATATATATATATATATATATGTTATATACCTTATGTCAATATATATATATATATATATATATATGTTATATACCTTATGTCAATATATATAGATAATATATCTTATGTCCAGGTGTATATTGTTATAATGGAGGTTCGTAGATTATTAATTTGTATTTACCATTCCATCTGTAGTTTTTATGTGCTTTACCAGGGTGGTATTTTATCCTCTATTATCTACATAATTTATGTGCCTTTTATATATGTACTTAATACAAAATGAATGTTTGACATCATTCATTCTTACAAAAAATAATCATGTGTTTCCCTATCTATGATAGCTCTCAATACACACATATTAACAAGGTAGAGAATCGGTTATGAACTTCAGTGGTTTTAGCTTGAAGAGGTTACAAGCTTAAACTGCTTGAGCTCATAATGCATTATGTCTTTCAGTAAGACACTTTCTTTCACAATTCTCCTTCTGCCAGGAGTTGCAATCAGTAGATAGTCTCAGCAATGGAAAGACCAATAGAAACTGGTCTGATTGGACAAGTTCCACCCAAATAGGTGAGTAAGGTCTGAGATCTTGTCTATCATCATCATCATCATCATCACCGTTTTACGTCCGTTCTTCCACGCTAGCATGGGTTAGACGGGTTGTCCTGTTGTGGGCAGTGTCTGGTCGGCTGACCATGCCTTGCTCATACAGGAACTGATTTGGCTTGATTTCTACAGCTGGATGCCCTTCCTAACACCAACCTCATTTACAGTGTGGGCTGGGTGCTTTTTTGCCGTAGCACCTCCACGACCACCTTGCAGTGGGAGGGTGTGGGGGCATATTGTCTATATGCTTCAGCTTGTACCCATGGGAGGTCGGGTACTCTGTATTACTGCGTGACGCCAGAGGTCACGTCGTGAGTCATCGCCTTTGAGAGGTGTAATTGGGTAAGGTTGGCTTTTATCACCTCATCCCAGGTCATCTTGGGTCTCCCCACTCCGCGGTTTCCATCGACTTCTAGTGCTCTGCACCTTTTTATGCAGCTGTCATCCTTCATACGCATCACATGTCCATACCAACGCATCCGCCTCTCCTGCACACAGCATTTGATTCCTCTTATGCTCAGTCTCTCTCTCAATTCATTTATGCTTTGTCGTTCGCGTATATTACTGTTACACATCCATCGGAGCATGCAGGCTTCCTTTCTCTCTTATCTACGTAAGTCTTCCACCTTCAGCGCCCAGGTCTCACTACCATGTAACATTGCTGTTCGGATACACGCATCATACAGTCTGCCTTTCATTTTGAGGGAGAAGCCTTTTGCAGCTAGCAGTGGTAGTAGTTCCCTGAACTTCTTCCATCCCGTTCTTACCCTAGTTATTGTACTTTCTGAACACCCACCTCCGCTGCTAATTCAGTCACCTAGGTAGCAGAAGCTGTCTACTGTCTCTACAGAGCCCTCCCAGAGATTGGTGGTACTTGTTTCCTGTGGCTGTTTGCTGCTTGCTGTCCCAGTACAGCTGCTGCATGTGAAGCCTACATTCTTAATTAAGCTTCCTGAGATCCCGCTAGATCTCTTGTGTACCCATTGTTTGCATTTGGGGCAGAGAATGGAGTTCCTACCTACACCTTTCCTACATACTGAGAAAGGCCATTTCCCTGAGGGGATCTCGGTTCTGTTTTCTCGTCTACTTACAAGGACCTTAGTCTTTGTCATGTTGACTTTGAGACCCTTTCTTTCTAGTCCCTGCTTCCAAGTTTGGAATTTCTTCTCTAGTTCTACCATAGATTCAGCTATAAGTGCGAGGTCATCAGCATACAGGAGTTCCCATGGGCATCCGGTCTTAAACTCCTCCGTTATTGCCTGCAGGACTATGATGAACAGGAGAGGGCTAAGAACAGAGCTCTGGTGGACCCCAACCTGTACACTAAATTCCTCGCTATACTCATTGCTAATCCTAACTTTGCTGACTGCTCCCCTATACATGGCTTGTACCGCTTTCACAAGCCATTCATCTACTCCTAGTTTTCTAAGAGCCCACCAGATTACAGCACATGGAACTCTGTCAAAGGCTTTCTCGAGATGGATGAATGCCAGGTAGAGTGGCTTACTTTTAGCTAGGTACTTTTCCTGTAACTGCCTCACAAGGAAGAGGGCATCAGTGGTGCCTCTTCCTGGTACAAACCCAAATTGCATCTCATCTAGTTTCACCCGGTCCCTAATCAACTGTGCTATCAATTGATATATATATATATATATATCAAAAAGCACTCAACCCACACTGTATTGTGATCGTGTAGGTGTCACAACAAAAAGCACCCAGTCCACTCTGTAAAGTGGTTGTGTAAGTGTCATGACAAAAAGTGACCAGTCCACACTGTAAAGTGGTCGTGTAGGTGTCACAGCAATAAGCACCCAGTCCATACTATAAAGTGGTTGTATAGGTGTCACAGCAATAAGCACCCAGTCCATACTATAAAGTGGTTGTATAGGTGTTACAACAAAAACCACCCAGTCCACACTGTAAAGTGGTCATGTAGGTGTCATGACAAAAAGCGCCCGGTCCACACTGTAAATGTGCTTGGCATTAGGAAGGGCATCCAGCTGTAGAAAACAAGCCAAAATCAGTTCCATGTGTGTGAATCAAGATCCTCAACTTGTCCTACCCGCGTTAACATGGAAAATGGATGTTAAACAATGATGATGATATTGTATAGTAGTGTGTTAACCGTCATATGGTGGTAGAAACATGCTCTTGCCAATGTGGGTAGTGTTATAACAAGAATTGATGTGTGTGACAAACATGTTGGAATGTAGCAGTTTTGAATTTCTCCCTCAGGGCGTGTAGGGATACATTCTCTTCTGCTGCCACTGATTGGCTGAGCCAAGCCAAATCACGCACAGAGAATGTATGTGAGCCTGCGGAGCGTAGGTCACTACAATGTTGTCTATCACTACAGTGTTATATATGTACAATAATTATAATTTTACTTTGTTCAAATTGAATGCATACTTATTTTTAAGATGTTAAATTAAAAAATATAATTCAATTAGACAAATTCCTCATTTGTATATTTTCAGTAATATATGTCATCAATAACAATAATATTGTTTAACTCTCAATTAATTGAAGGTGTAATATATTGATTCTATATAAGACAGTGTGACATTTTTAACACTCGACATTGAGTCTAAAGTCTGTCGCAAGCCAGGAGGCTCATCAGGCCAATGTTTATCCCGGTTTTGTGGCGTGAAGTGACTGAGAGTACAAGACTCCCCCCTGGACAGGCTACCAGTCCATCGCAGTGTTAAATCCCCAGCTATTACTGGTACTCATTTTCAGCTGAGTATACTGGAGCAATGTGAAATAAAGTGTTTTGTTTAAGAACACAACACACAACCCAGCCCGCGACATTATGATCGTAAGTTTAAGACCCTTACAACTAGGCCACGTGTCACCACCAACATTGAGTACTAGTAGTAATAATACCATGAAGGCCTATTTTAAGATATATCCTCTGAAATGTTTAATTAAACATATTCTATTCTAAGATATATCCTGCAGATTATTTGTATAATTTCTAGAATTAAAAAAAAACTTACTATTTAAAAGAAACTTATTTTGTTTTTTCCTTTTCAGATTTGAAAGCATTTGAAAGACGGTTGACTGAAGTCATTGACAAATTGCAGCCTGCAGCAAGGTTTTGGCGAAGTAAGGCGATAATTTAAGTTCTTGTAGTGTTTCTCCTATTTTCTCACAAAATTTCTGCCAACCTGAAATTACTAATACTAATAATTGTTTCTAACTTTGGCACAAGAGATGGTAAAAATTAATTGTATCAATCTTTGTACTTGATCTCCAAAGGATGACAGGCAAAGTTGACCTCAGCAGGATTTGAACTTAGAATGTAAAGAGCCAGAACAAATACTACTAAACATTTGTCCAATGTTCTATTGATATTGCCAATCTACTGCCATTAATGGTTTCTAATGTTGGCACAAAAACAATTAGTATACACACACAGTACACACAGTTACACCACTGTAAACACTCATTCCTGCAACATATGCAGCCGTACCACATGCAGTTGATGCTCCTCAACCATACACACCAACACCACTGAGAGACCTATACACTCAGTCACTATTATTGCATTCATAACTTCATGCAGCTATAAAAACACCTGTGCATTTATCCACATCCACCCTCCTGATGTCACCCCTCTACCTAATTAAAACATTTTTTTGTTTCTTCTTTTTCTCTTGTTTCCTCATTTCTTTCCAATATGTTGAAGAAACTTCTTTTTTCCTTTCACAACTGTTAACCTAATAACATCTTTTGTAATTTGTTCTGTTTTGGTTTTCAATGCTTTTCATTGTCCATCTCTCTCTCTCTCTCTCTCTCTCTGTGGTGCTGAGACCACTAACCATGGGAGTACTTAATGCATGGGGAGATGTAAGTGGGTATAGAGATATTTAAAATCCTGACTGTGGCCCTGCACTTGGGATTTTACATCTCTCTCTCTCCCTCTAATCATCATTTAATTCCTGCTTTCACTGATATATACAAGAGGGTATGTGTGCATGGGTATTTGTCTCTTTTCTTCACTTTGTATTTTATATTGAACTATGCACTGTATGTGTGTATGCTTGTTTGAATTTGTCTCCTCTTTTTTCTTCACTTAGTATTGATATTGAACTGTGCACTTGACATGTATGAAACCTCTTTTAGTTTCAACAGTATTTAAGTTTGAAGTAAATTAAACTTCATCTTTTCCATGTGTTCCTCTCTATAACAGCATCTCATCATTTGTTGCATTTCTTCATCTCCTTTATAAGTTTTAGCATCCACTGCCTGGCAACTGACTTGGTAGACACCCACAAGAGTATTAACCATCTTTCCAACAACAGCCCTGGGCACCTTTTTGAATTCCATGTGTGTAACACCTGTGGACATGCTTACAAAATCAGAAAACAGCACAGCTCCCATGATTTCTGGAAACATTTTTTTCACACTCAGAGTTGCTGAAGCTTGAGGACGACAGTTGTTAGCCGTCGAGACACTGCATCCTTCAAAACTTCCATGCTTCCCGAAATTCACCAACACTACATCTGATATTTCTTTTCAATACACACGCACACACGTGTGTGTGTGTGTGTATATATCATGACTTGTACACTGTTCACTTTCCTGACTTTTGTACATTATTCTATGTACTATACATGCACTTTTGATGATTTGTGCACCTGAATACTGTACACAATAATTTTCATTATAATTATCATCCTGAGATCACCTTTCACTATTTCTGCCTGTATTTTCCTTGGTTTTTCTCTTCCATGGCTTGGAACTCCTTCTTTACCAAATTAATCCATATGTATTAATGTAATTACCAGCGCAGTTTTCCTTCATGCACACAGCATATGATTCCTTTTTTACTTAGTTTTTCTTTTAACTTATCTGTGCTTTATTGTTCATGCACCCTAACATTGCACATCCAACTAAGTATGCTCACTTCATTTCTTTCCAGCCTCAGCATTCACAGCCTACGTCTAACTACCATACAACTTATTCTTACAATTCTTTTTGCAGTTATTCTAATCATCATTTCAATATGCACAGCCATTGGAGCATGGACCTGGTTGTGGGATCCTGCCACTGCTCAGATATCATTCATCCAGTCTCTGTGGAATCATCCTTTCTTCACTATCAGCTGTATTACACTTTTTGCTCTTTTCATGTGTGGCATACATAAGAGAATCGTTGCACCATCTATGTATCCTTGACAAATTTATGTCATGTGTTTTGTCATTCTATGTACTGTATAATACAACAAATTTTGAACTAGAATTAAGGACAAAAATAAGAGTCATATTAAACATGAGTACACATTTTCTGAAATTTTTACTGAGTGTAAAAATAATCATTTCAAATGGCAAGATTGCAAATACATGTTGATAGCCATTGTTTACAAATGGTATTTGATATATCAGCAATATTTATTTGGGAAGCAGTATAATTGAATATCGTTTGTCTAATAAAATGACTACATAAGATCTGCCATGTTTTGATAACATTATTGTTACAACCGAGGCCTAACTATTGTTCAAATATATACTTTTTTTTGATAATTCTGGAAAGTTCTTGATAAGGCTATGCAATTGTTTTGTGGGAGGTCTGTTGTGTGTGAATTACATCTGTGTACTGAAGATGTACATTGACACAGTTGATGTTAAAGTGACTGAAAGTAGGTTAATATGTAGAAAGAAGAGTGTAGGAAACAGCTGAACCTTGGTTTACACCACAGTTAATGATTTGGGTTGGAGAGAACCCTGTTATCACAAGCTGCAAGGGTGTAGTTAGACAGAAAACCTCAAATTCAAGAGATGAGTGATAGAATCCACAAACAACCAACTTTATTAGATGGTTTTCATGTTAGATAAAATTGGAAACTGCTTTATATCAAGTGTAATAATATTATTTTCACCAAAGTTCTTAAAGTTTCAAGATGATTGGTGTATGATGTATTAGAACAGGTCTCTGGAAATTCTGGATCTATGAAATTATACAACTAGTTTACTGAAGAGAGGAAGAGACTCAAGATTATGAATGAAGTGGTTGTGTATGACTGAGTCCATAATGTATAAGATGGTGGAAGTGATTATTTAAATTGTGTTTGGATTTACAATTTTTCCAGGATTTAAGGCTTTAGTGGTATTTATTTATTCAATTTAAACGTCTGTAGAGTGTTAGTAAGCCATGACAGACTAGGGAAAGTGTTGAGTACACCTTTCAGTTGGTAATCAAAAAGAACTAGTGAGACAAGTAATAAAAAGATTTTTTTAAGGGGAAATAAAATTAAAAAAATAAAATAAAAATAAGATTCAGATATTGAAGGCCATAGGCAGATTATGCATAAGAAAAGGAAAAAAAAACAAAACAAAGGGAAGCTGTACAACAGCTAGAAGTTTCTGTTGTTAAATCCTTTTGTAGTTTCCATGTATTCAAAGATTTAGTTTATATTTGGAGCATGTATCCATAGATTTGGAAAGATAAATGTAGATAAAGAAAGATTGCAAAGTTTAGTGGGGCTAAGAGCTAACCTTAGATTGCCCTGTTTGAATGTGATTGAGGGGACAATGTCAGTACCAGTCCCAGAGTAGACGTGTGAGTGTCGTTGAAGTTGTATGCAGGCCAGACCAAAATCAGGGCTAGGTGGGTCAGTTGGTATGCCTCTATGGTTTGAAGGGGCAGGGGTCACTCTTCTCCAATTCTAGTATTTTTACTTTTAAGTACATCATGTAGACTACATGTACATGTATTTTATACCCACAGCCCAAAGGTAAATAATATGTATTTAGTAACGATTACTAATGAGCTGTTTGAAACAGGGTCTATATTTCACATCTGGTCTGGACCTGTTTCTAGTTTTATACAAGCTTGGTTATATGTAAGAGTTTAATGTAAACAAGGTTAGAATTGTCTGCAAATACAGTGTAAGATCTATTTTCAGTTACTGCTTAAGGCAATAACACAAAATTATACTGTTATTTAAATATCTCACATTTATTTTACAAAAATTCAAGAGTTCAGCCAACTCTATTTACATACCAAAGTATATTTAATACTTTGGTATGTAAATTGTTTAACTTTGGATTGAATAGATATTGATAGAACCTAAAAGTATCTTAGGTACTGGATATTTTTTAAAGTCACATATTCTGCAAGGCAATAAAATTACAGACTGAAACACCATGGTATTTTACAATTAATTCTGAGCATCTGAAAGATCCAAAATATGTTGATGTTTTTAACTATTTTAGTTACAGAGAGAAAGGCAGTATCTATGACCTTTTATAGGGCATCCGAGACTGGTGGGAGGGAAGGTAAGAGTGGAATCTGTTAAAGGTACCACAGAGCCAGATGGTGGGTTGTTAAATTAGGTGATGGTTTAAGTCCACCACCCAAGTAAATCACAGTAGGAGTTGAACTTAGAACACAGAGGGTCAGAATAAATGCTGCAACACATCTCTGGTGCTTAAAAATTCTGCCAATCCACAGTCCTGCAATGTTACTTTATTTTATCGACCTGAAAAGGTTGAAAGCAAAGTTGACTTCAGTAAGATTTGAGTACAGAGAACAAATAGAAGGCATTTTGCCTATAACTGCTCTAATGACTATCAATTTGTTGTCTCCTATAAACCATTTTATTTCTGGATGAATTTGTTTCAGGATATTTTTTATAAATTTTTGTCATCCTTAACTCTGTCAAAGTGTTGCTTCTCGATGTCGGCAAGTTCTTTCAGATTATAACATGTCGTGTGATGAAGTAAGTATTTCATTCAAGTTTTCTTCTTTTTTTTTTATTTTCAGCATATTTTTTTTATCTGTTTATATAAGTCCCTGTCTACCTTTTTAAAAAATCTATTACTGTTTTTCTTACTGAACATAAAAAATGGCGACAAGGAAGGACGTTTGACCACGTCTTGACCAAACAAAATATCACCAAAAACTGCCTTTAAACACATGTCAGATGGATTACAATATTCATTATTACAAATACTTTGACTGTTCCCTGACAACTAATACCAGCTTCAACATAGAATTATTTTAACAAAGTACATTTGATTTGATTTGATTTTCGCCAACAAACCACGTGTGGACATGGACGGGGAAAATAAACAACAAATCACTACATCCCTTATGGATCGGAGTAAGTACTTCACAAAATCTATAAACAACAATATACACATAAATCTATATACAGATACATACCACATGCATATACACACAAGTGAAAAGAAACCACACTACTTCGTGTGAGACACTATACCGGCCAATCTTACGTACATTTGTAAAATATCTCTGAACATTGACTTTGCTTCTAACCCACATACACCTTTTAATTATATATATATAATTATATATTCGTGTGCAGATCTTGTTGCATACACACACACATAATACATAGGAAAACAGAAATACAAAAACAAAACATAAACAAACATTTATCTCGTTAACTTACGCAGCATATTTATTTGTTTCATGCACAGACTCTTCTGTACACACACACATTTAGGAAAACGGAAACAAAATACACAAAAAAACAAATAGAAAACACATTTTATTTCTATCGTAATCAAGTGCGCTAAACCTATATTGTTTACATTCTGTGTTTTTCTACGGATGGGCAGAAATAACAAAATTGCCATGGTGATATCCATCGATGAAGTATGCGACAAAACTGGTCGATGTTCCAAAATAGAACATTGCCCAGAAAACCACATCTGCCATATTTGTACGGAACCCGAAAACTCGTTCCGTAATCGCTGGGTCAAATGTGGAACCTGTCGCATCTCTGTCTGCCTTCAATGCGCCACAGGCTTCCGGAGGATCCCAGGCCAAAAAAAGAGACATCATAATGCTATGATGGATGGAATATGGGAGATGGTCTAGCTAAAATCCTGGTCCTTTCAGTGCCTGGCCTGTGTGCCTGCCTCAACTAATGTTATTGAAAAACAACAACAACAAAAACCGATGACTGTATCTTCCTCCACCATTGTTACTGAACAACGGCAAAAACCTATGACACTGGCTTCTACTGCTATTCCTGTGGGAGAACATCAGAAACAACAACAACCCATGTCTTCCGCTCCCAGTACATCTCGACACCAACAACCTGCGACTGTCTTCCCCTACCATTCCCGTGGAGAAACATCATCATCACCAACAACAACAACCGACCAGTACAGATTTTCCAGAATTGCAACTAATGATTTCTGCTTTAAGAAGGGAAGTAACAGGAATAAAGGCAAGCATTCGGGTAGGACCCCACAATGAGGGGTCTTATCGGAATGCCTTGCTAAAGAATCTCCCTGTACCTCTTGCTGTATCTGGGCACACTGAGAAGACTGCGGAATCTGCTACCCATGAAGTAATTGCCATTGGGGTACCAGAGGACAAGGCTGATCTTCAGGCATTTGCTGCCAGCTCAGCCAAAGACCTAGGCTGTGTTCCCCCAAAGGGTGCTCTCCACCTTGGTCGACCTGGTCCAAATCCCAGACTCATCAGGCTGTCTTTTTCGGACCCCGCTGAGGCAATCTCATACCATCTGGCCTCTGTTAAAGCTGGGCGTGAAAATCAGATTGCCTTCCGAACACGCCCAGGCCTCCCACCCCATGTACGTCCAAAGCTACGTGCTGCAGCTTCCTTGAATCGGAACTCAGCACAACATGAAAGTTTTAGTCTGCGTGATGATGGACAGATCTGGAGGTTTGTTAAGGCTGGTGAAACGTGGAAGAGAGATACCAGCTGGTCTGAGTGTGCTCTACCCACAATAACTGGCAATGAAAAAACTGCAACAACTCTGGGAAACTAAACCAGAACAACCTGCCACCCTCTACACACCATCATAAACTGCAAGCAGGGTACAAATTGTTGTCCTTAAATGCTCACAGTTTATGCAACAAGATACATCTGTTTGACTCCTACGTCAGAAGCATCGACCCTGACTTCATCACAGTCACGGAAACATGGGCACATTCCTTACTCTGTGATGGGGTTTTCAGCATTACTGGGTACAACCTTTTCCGCAAGGACCGCATTAATCGCCGTGGTGGTGGTGTGATGGTCTACGTTCGTTCAAACTTTTCGGTAATTCCTTGCGTTGATTTGAACGAATCACAAGAAGTTTTTTTTTGTGACATACGTATGACCATGTCAACATTTCTGCTTGGTGTTGTTTATCGCCCCCCCCAAACTACCATCAGGACACACAGCTTTGCGATATCCTCAGAGTTGCTGCCAAGAAAACAGCCACTTATGTGTTTATTGCAGGTGACTTCAATCATCCTGAGATCGATTGGGAAACCTTTCGTTGGCCACAAGGTGCAAACGATTTCCTTCAACTAGTGCTGGACTCAAACTGGTCACAAGTAGTCACCTCTCCAACAAGAGGTGACAACACTTTGGACCTGATCTTCACCACTACTCCTGAAGTGATTATCAGTTGTACTACTGAGGAACCTCTAGGCGACTCTGATCATGCTATGATCATTGCCAATCTGGCTCTTGCGGGCAGCAACAAAAACCAGAGCCATCTCCAATCTGCTTGCTTTGATTGGAAGAGGGCAGATTGGAACTTGTACTGCACTGAGCTACAGCACCCAAATTGGCATGAGATGTATAACTCTGGAGATGTGAACACTATACTCCAGAGCATCCTGGACTCAATATGGATAGCGTGTGCAGCATCGGTGCCACGTAAGCAAAAAAAAAAACACCCCAAAAGTGCAATTTGGGAAACTTCAGCGGTCCGACTTGCCAGGAAAGAACGTCGGAACGCTGAACGGGAATATAAACTGCATAAATCAGATGCCAACAGAAAAAAGCAGAATAAATCTTCTAACTATCTCAAGCAAGTGACAAAGAAGGCAGTGCTTGAATTTGAACAGTGCATAGCAACCAATCCTGGTTCTGGAAATATGTTAATTCAAAGCAGAGACCTCACTCTCCAGTTGGTCCTCTTCGCAATCCCCACACAAGCCAGATCACTGACGATCCCAAAGAATGCGCAGAACTCATTGCTGAGTGCTATGCAAGTATTTTTACTGTTGAAAACCAGAATGTACCATCTCCACCATCTCTAACATCAAATTCCATAACAACTATGGAATTTACACCTGCAATGTTGCGACGTCACCTTAAGAATAAGCGCAACTATGCCTCCCCTGGTCTTGATGGTGTTACATACCTGCTTCTAAAACGTGGCGGGTATTTCCTTTTGCGCCAGCTTTCTTTCTTCTTTCAATACTGTCTCAACAATGGTGCTACTCTGGAGCAGTGGAAAACTGCCAGTGTCATTCCCCTGTTCAAAAAGGGCAACTGCATGTCACCTGTCAACTATCGTCCAGTCAGTATTACTAGCTGTATGACCAAACTGATGGAATCCTGTGTCAGAGAAACACTTTGGAACTTCTGGAGCTTTCACAGCCTCATCCGGCCCTCACAGTTTGGATTTATCCCTAACTCCAGCTGCTGTGATCAGCTTATCGAGTTCCTTGAAGACATCACCCGGATCACTGACAGCGGTTCATGGGTGGATGTTGTTTACCTTGACTTTGCCAAGGCTTTTAATTCTGTGCCACACAAAAGACTTATGGCAAAACTCTCTGCAATGGGTGTGAGGGATGATCTTTTCGACTGGTTGAAATCCTTCATTCTCAACCGAAAAGAGGTAGTCACGGTTCTAGGACAGCATTCTTCACCATATGAGATGTCATCTGGTGTACCACAGGGATCTGTTCTTGGTCCCCTTTTGTTTGTGGCATATATTAATGACATAGATGCCAACTTACAGAATGCCACGGTACTGAAATATGCAGATGACATCAAGCTGTACCTTGAAATCAAAAGGACTGATCCTGAAATTTACAACTCTTTCCTACAATCAGACCTGGACACAATGCAGCAATGGATCACAGACTGGCAACTGAAGCTGGCTGTGGACAAGTGTACCACCATGCATTTTGGAAGGAAAAATCCAGCGTCCACATACTCCCTCCACAACACTGATATCAAGAAGTCCTCTTGTGAACGTGACCTGGGCATTACTGTCAGCAGCGATTTGCGTTGGACAAAGCATGTCTCTAAGATTGTCAAGAAGGCCGAGGGTGTCTTGGCATCACTCAGCAAGACCTTTGTTAGCCGCTCTCCAGCCATCTATTTAAAACTGTATACAGCTATGGTACGACCACACTTGGAATTCGCATCATCAGTCTGGAACCCCTATCTAACATTGACCTCCTGGAAACTGTTCAGAGACGTGCAACCAAGCGCATACCCTCCATCAGACACCTACCATACTCTGAACGCCTTGCTTCTCTGGGCATGGATTCATTGAAGCTCCGACGTCTGGCAATGGACTTGGTAAATACCCACAAATTTATTAACCATTTCGCCAATTGCAACCCTGAGCACCTTTTTGATCTCCATGTGTCTAACACACGTAGACATGCCTACAAAATCAGAAAACAGCACAGCTCCCATGACTTTCGTAGACATTTTTTCATGCTCAGAGTTGCTGAAGCATGGAACAAACTGCCTGTGTCAGTTGTTAGCTGCCGAGACACTGCATCCTTTAAGACACTCATGCTTCCCGAAATACGCCAAAACTACACCTGATTATACCCCTTCCATACACATGCACACGTGTGTATCATGACTCTTGCACTGTTCATTTTCCTGATGTTTGTACATTATCCTATGTACTATACATACACTTTTTGATGAGTTGTAGTGCACCTGAGCACTGTACACAATATTTCATTATTATTATTATTATATATTTACCTTATCTATCATTCTATCTGTCTTTCTGTCTCTATGGCCTCTATCTTTCTCTAAGTTTATAGAATGATTTCACAAGTCATATCTTTAAATGATTTTTCTTTTAATAATAATAATAATGAAAATATTGTGTATAGTGCTCAGGTGCACCACAACTCATCAAAAGTGTATGTATAGTACATATGGTAATGTACAAACGTCAGGAAAATGAACATGTGTGCATGTGTATAGAAGGGGGACATCAGGTGTAGTTGTGGCGAATTTCGGGAATCATGAGGGTTTTAAAGGATGCAGTGTCTCGGCAGCTAACAACTGACACAGGCAATTTGTTCCATGCTTCAGCAACTCTAAGCGTGAAAAAATGATTATCTTCTGTATTAAAGATTCTTTGCATGAACTGAAGTTAAGTGATAAGGTTATCTTATTGACAGCCTCCTTTCATATGTTGTTTGTGCATGTGTGCATGCTTATATATGTGCATTCTGGTGAAGGTTAAAGTTAAGTTAATGTCTGTCCCAAGCCAGGAGGTTCATAAGGCCAGAGATCATCTCAGTTCCATTGGTGTTAGATAACTGAGAGTACAATACACGGTGCTAATCTATCATAGGTTTAACCTCAGGTGTTGCTGCTGCTACTCCTTTCAGCTGAGTAGATTGGAGCAACATGAAGTGAAATGTTTTGCTCAAGATCACAATCTACTGCTCATTCTACGAATTGAACATTACGATTTTGAGCCCAACACCCTAAAAAGTAGCCTACATACCTTCACTCTTGTAAAGGCCAAATACCGATAAATATGTTTTGACATAACAATCTATAGCATACTGACATACAGCACATATCTCCTTGTAATGTATATTCTTATTTGCCTTTCTCTGCTTTGTTGTGAAAAGTACTTAATAATTGTATCAATCAATTAGTCTAAATTACTATAAATAATTTTTACTTTCTAATTTTTTAGGCAGGCAAGCTGATTCTGCTGAAACCAAGGCCTTCGATATGACATATGGAGATTTAGAAATGTTTAATCTTTTAATAACCAAATTCATTATCACTGGATTTTCTTTGTGAAATCCTGAATGATTTTGTCATAATATATATTTTTATACACACACATACACATATAGACAGCCATGATTTCTTTATTTTGATAGTGGCTTGCTAGTTTATGTAATAGCACTTTCAAATATATCATCACCACCACCATCATCATTATATATATTTGAATGCACTAATTTATCAATTATTATGCTACTGTCAAAATATAAAACCAAAGGCTTTATATCACTAAGAATTAATATTTATCTATTGAATTTATTTAATTGCATACTGCAGTATGTTTCAATTTTGTCAAACACATGTAAAATCATCATTTTATTTCTGTTTTTCATGCTGGCATAGGTTGGAAGAGTCATGGTTTGGGACAAGACATGTCAGACAACCATGTTTTGCTCATACATTCCATATTTTGGTATGGTTTCTATGACTAGTTG
>OZ024740.1:340708635-340711135 GCA_964016885.1 Eledone cirrhosa
AGAGTATACAAGTAATTGCATGTCAAGCAGATGAAGTTATTTTCAGATACAGAAAAACTGCTCACTTTGAACTGCAAAAAGTAAACAATGATTATCACAATAATGTGGATTGGAGAGAACTGCTACAAAATGACAAGAACTAAAAGCAAGGCTTGATATAAAAGGAATAATAATAACTGACTGAAAAACAGAATAAAAATTACCAAAAACAAGACAGAATTAAACTTCATCTCTTTGTTTTACAGCTTTTATGGTAGTTAAAATAATACTAGTCATTAAACTAATGTTTTTCTCTCACAACACAATGTCTTAATGTTTGATACTTTGACGATGCTGTTTGGGGTGTACCCCCAGATAAGGCCCTTGCTACAGCAATATTGATGATTGATGAACTTGATTGTAGGGACCTTCACAACATCAGTCTATTCACTGAATTATTCCCCCATGGATGTGTCATTCCTTTGGAGTGCCAATCTCTGATTTTGCTCTTGAGTCCAGCTTTCTCCCTAAGTATTCAAATGTTGAGAAATTACTCAAAAACATTGATGTAATTGAATCCCATCAAAGTTCTTTATATCCTTAGGAAGTATCTATCAATTCCCAAGTTACTGAGCTTATCCCTCATTTAAATTCTTGTTCCTACAACATTTTGACAGCATAATCATAAAAAAAACTTGAAAGTTTGGTTATTGTCAAATATATTTTGGAGTCCTGTAACCAAGCTGCATTGCCCAAACGATTCACAGGCTTATGTATATGCTTGTCATTGACTCTACCCTGCTTTCTTTATTCCATTCCTACTTGCTCTTTCTTATGGGTAACATTAATTTTACAGCATGAACTAGTGGAGGGAGCTGGGTTTGTCAGTCCCAGAGGAGGATAAATTGATAGTTTTGGATATAATTCAGTCAAAATATATCTTTCTTTTTGTGTAGCTTACTTTTTGCAAATGTCAAATTTTCTGGGGATGACATGTTTTTCTTGTGACAAACATCAGTGGCTTACTCAGTTGGGGCTGATATCTGTGTGGGATTGAAATGTCAGTGTGGAAAGCTCCTTAATCCCATGAGTCTTCATGAATTGTCTAAATATAGGTTTCTTCGCTCACCATATCAAGTTAAATTTAGAGTCAATATGCCCTCAATTCTGAGGCCAGATGGATTGTTCAGAGTTGAGAAGAAGCTCAGTGGTTTTACCTTTACTCTTTGTGTAGAGGTATATGCTTCTTATGGAACGCTATTGTCAGTGACTTTTTCACACTTGCAGGTGAAGGTGGGAGTTACTACATCTATAGCCGAATGGAACAAATTACTCTAAATATTGTGATTTATGGGCAAATTACATTTTTGAGCATGTGGCATTTGAGACGTTGAAGGGAACAGGATTGCTATAACAAATTTTTGTAATCGTTGGTAGCTTGCCTTACTGAAGTATCAGGCAATGTTTGTAAGAGTGCTTAGCTATTAATAATAATTGTTTCTACTTTTGGCACAAGGCCAGCAATTACTCAGTGTATTACTGGTACTTTATTTTATCGACCCCGTAAGGATGAGAGGCAAAGTTAACCTCGGCGGGATTTGAACTCAGAATGGCAAGGGCCGTAACTATGCGTCAAAGCATGGCGTCCGACCCTCGACCGATACTGCCAATTCACCGAGATAATAATAATGAAAATTATTGTGCTCAGGTTCACTACAACTCATCAAAGGTACATGTATAGTACATAGAATAATGTACAAATGTCAGGTAAATGAACAGTGTATGATTCATGGCACACGTGCGTATTAAGGGGGAATATCAGGTGTAGTGTTGGCGAATTTCGAAGGACGCAGTGTTCAACTCTTTAGCAGCCTCTATCATTTACAGTAATGGTGTGTCTTGACTTACCTCAAAAATGTTTTGAGGGACACACTAGCATTCCCTGCTGTAGTATATTATTGATTCTGCGCGTCTTCTGTTGTTGTTTTTTCTCTTTTCTGATTCTTTTTTGTCGATTTGTTCCTTTTGGGGACCATAAACACTATAATTTAATTTGAATAAAATTGTTTGAGAGGGAAAAATCTAGCACACCCTATGGTGCTCTCTGCATCGAATAAGGTTAATACTAGCTTAACAAATGTTAAATATAAATAGAAATGATTCATTATTAACATATATATAGAAATGATTTATTATTACATTTTAGAAGGGAAAGAGTTACTACTTCTGACAATATCAGCATCTGCGTTCTAATATAAAGGGAAATAAACAAGGCTTGTAGTGTTTCCGATAAGTTATCTCCCTTTTGTCAATCGTCTTCAGTAATTTTATTTTCAATGTTGCATCTCAGTTCTCTCTCCGAACATTCACATCCCTACCCCGACAATCTATAAACATACTTCCCCTCCCGTATACATGCCCACGATATACGTTCTCTCTACAACTACAAACCCATTCTTGTTACCCCATCGCTCTCAATAAACATATTCTCTCACACTTTCTACATACACACTCTATTTTC
>OZ024740.1:340715650-340863150 GCA_964016885.1 Eledone cirrhosa
TATATATATGTATGACATGCATATATATATTATATGTATGTATGCATATATATATATATATATATGATATGTATGCATATAATATATATAGTATGTATGCATATATATATATATATATATATATTGTATGTAGTCATATATAAATAATATATGCTATATGTAGCATATATATATATATATGTATGTATGGTATATTATATATATGTATAGCATATATATATATATGTATGTATGCATATATATATATATGTATGTATGCATATATATATATGTATGTATGCATATATATATATATATGTATGCATATATATATATATATATGTATGCATATATATATATATATGTATGCATATATATATATATATGTATGTATGCATATATATATATATATGTATGCATGCATATATATGTATGTATGCATATATATATATATATGTATGCATATATATATATATATGTATGCATATATATATATATATATATATAGAGATTGATCAAGTGATTGTGTCTTGCTCGTATAGAACTGTATCTGGCAGGTTTTCTATGGCTGGATGCCCTTCCCAACACCAACCACATTTACAGTGTGGACTGGGAACCTTTTTACCGTGTCTCCTACATGACCACTTTACAACGTGGACTGGGTGCTTTTTGTCGTGACACCTACACCACTTTACTGTGTGGACTGGATGTTCTGTGGTACTAACATAACTTTACAGAGAAGGGGTGGTGTGGGTGGAAGTGGGAGGATGGAGTAGGGGTAGTGGGGTGAGGTGTATATTTGGTTGAGAGGTGCCTACAGACTGTAGGTTTAACTTCGTACGTAAGGGAAGGTGGGTCTTCTATATTACCACATAGCGCCAAAGATCTCAATCCAATGACATTGTCTTAGAGAGGTGTAAGTATGCCAGGTCAGATTTTATCATGTTGTCGCATGTTTTTCTGGGTTTACCTACTCTATAGCTTCCATCAGTTTTGATTGCCCTGCACTTTTTATACAGCTGTCGTCTTTCATGTGCATCACATAACCATACCAACGTAGTCTCCTCTAAAGTAAACTGCATCTCATCCCTCTTCTTCCTAATTTCTCACTTAGTCAGTTTATGTTTTGCCGTTCATGTATATTACTATTACACATCCAACGGAGCATCCATGACTCGCTCCTTTCCAATCTGCGCAGTTCCTCTGCACACAAAGCCCATGTCTCACTGCCATGTAACATTGCTGTTCATATACAAGCATCATACAATCTGCCTTTCATTTTTAGAGAGAAACCTTTTGTGGCCAACAGCGGTATAAGCTCTCTGAACTTTTTCCATCCCGTTCTAACTCTGGCTACTGTACTTTAAGAGCACTCTCCACCCCTGCTGATTTTGTCACCCAGGTAACAGAGAGTGTCCACTATTTCTATAGAACCATCTGGGCAGTAGGAGCTAGTATCCTGTGGACACTTGTTACTTACTGCACCTGAGCATCTGCCACATACATAATCTATATTCGTAGATAGTTTACCTGTGATACCACTACATCTTTTATGTACCTATAGTTTGCATTTGGGACATAGAATAGAATTTCTACCTACTCCTTTCCTACACACTGAGCATAGCCATTTCCCAGAGAGCACCTGTACCTTATTTTCCTTTTTACATACCAGAACTTTAGTCTTAGACAAGTTAACTTTAAGGCCTTTTGATTGTAGGCCATGCTTCCACGTTTGGAATTTCTTTTCTAGTTAAGCCATAGATTCAGCTATGAGCGTTAGATTCATCTGCATATAGAAGTTCCCATGGGCCAATCTTAAACTTTTCTGTTATAGCCTGCAGGACAATAATAAACAGGAGGGGGCTAAGGACAGAGTCTTGATGACACCTACTTTTACGCTAAACTCTTCACTATATTCATTATTAATTCTAATCTTGCTGACTGTTCCTCTGAACATGGTTTGTATAGCTCTCACAAGCCATCCATCTACTCATTGTTTTCTAAGAGCCCACCAGATAATGGAGCAGGTGACTCTGTCAAAGGCTTTCTCCAAGTCAACAAAAGCTAAGTAGAGGGGCTTACTTTTAGCTAGGTAATTCTCCTGTAGTTGCCTTACAAGGCAGAGGGCATCCGTGGTACTTTTACCCGGCACAAACCCAAAGTGCATCTCATCTAGATCAATTCGGTCTCTAATCAGTTGTGCAATAACTCTTTCTGTGAACTTCATGACCTGGTCAACTAACTTAATACCTCTATAGTTTTCTCTATCTAGAGCATCTCCTTTGCCCTTGTAACAGTTAACGATGATGCTGCTACGCCAGTCATTTGGTATGACCCCATTCTGTATTACTTGGTTTACTATCAGGGTTACCATAGTATGTTACACTATGCCTTGCCTATCTTCATATCTTTGATTGCCTTACTTATTATACTACCATTAACTTGCACAGCTGGTCCCTCTGTTGGATCGATTTGGGGCAGACTATCTTTATCCCATTTATTCTCTTCACTTTGTAGTCTCTCGTAGTGACACTTCCAAGCTACCTTCTTATCAGTATCAGCGAGGGCAAGTACACCATCATCATTACAGACACACTTCTCCCCGACAATATCAGTTTTCTTTGACGCATTGTCTTGTACTCCCTAACACCTCACGTTGTAGAACATGCTTGAACTTTCTATCCTCTTCTTCCCTTTTTGCAAAGTGCACTTATTGCCTAGCTTCTCTCCTACCCACCTGATCGTGTTCTCTACTTCCCCCCACCCCTCCATTCTTTCGAAGCCTGATTTTTGGCCTTGATTGTCTCCTCCACCTTACTGTTCCACCACCAAGTTACTCTCCTCCTGCCATAAGGTCTGCTCCAGCCACATATTTCATCTGTTGCCTTCAGCAGGTTAACCTTCAGGAATTTCCCCTTTTCCACTGGTCCTCTATACTGTACGTCTCTAATTGCTCTTCCTTACTGTCAAAAGCATCAAGTAATATGCTCTTAAATTTGTTACTGGTTGTGGAGTCCTTCAACTTCCATATTCTTCTCCTCAAGGTAGTCCTCTGTCATCGAGTACATCTAGTCCTGACTATGAGGTCACTAATTATTTTGCGAGGTGCCGTCTTCACAAGGGAGGTATTTAATGTTTACAACAGACACTCTGTCTCGTCTTCTAGTAAGGATCTATCTGGCTGGTGTGCTCGCCTGATCTATAGGTGATCAAGTGATTGTCTCGTTTTTTGAGGTTTGTGTTACAGATAGTTAGGTTATTAGCATGTATATATATATGTATGTATATGTATGTGTCAGATCGCCCTCGAATGCTACTGGTAACATGTAACCCAGTACAACCTGTCTTATGGTCGGGTCGTTGGCGACTAAACCGGCAACCCCACCAAGCTAGCTTGGTGAGGAGCGTGATATTTGGATACCCTGCGGGATGAGATACAAGATCCGGCAAAGGGTGGAAGAACTCAGCAGAGTCAATGGCCATCCAAATAATACTTTTTTTTTTTTTATAACCTGGGAGTGAAAGGCCCCCAGTTGTTGTCACAACACCTTTCTAGGAAAGAGAAACTCTGGAAAAAACCTGCGGCTTCAGAAGCAACCAATGATGTTGACTAGTTCTCCTTTTCGGATAGTGTTCAGAGAGTGGGATTGGTCGAGTGCAAGGCCTTTCCTCACTTCAAAATCCTTCAAAGCACAAGCATTGCTTGTTCAGGGTCTGTGTGACTGGCCGTAGCCTAAAAGTGCACCAAACTCTATCTATAACTCGACAACCAATTGCAGTACTCTTAGCAGAGTTTGCAGCCATCATATATATATATATGTCTACTAGCTGAAGTACCCGCCTTCGTCCGGGAGAACAGTTAAGAGAAGATGGATAAAAGAGAAAACGACTGTATTGGATACATTGTCTGGTTTACAGTATGAGGTGTGACCGTAATGTGTGTGTATGTGAGAGAGAGAGAGACATAAAAAAAAATCAATCATAAAACTTCTTTATTAGGCTGGGTCAGTAAACTGCCAATTAAATGGTAGCATTGACCTTGGATTTTAAATGTTGTGAAATAACCATAGTCAGTATGATCTTTTTCAGCTCCAAAGGACATCATCTGAAATGCAGCAATATACTGCATAACATTGCTTCTGAAGTGTTTAGCTTCATTAGTATGGTCTGTAAGCAGTATATGGATAAAAGCTGGAGGGTCCTCTATCAGTGGAAGTGTGACATTTCCTCCTAAGCAACACATGCCAAGTGTAATATCCATGCTACCAATCGCGACTTTAGAATCATTTCTATAAATCTTCGATGGATCATATGAAAACGCAGCTCTTAGCCAGTTTTCACTGCCTTGAAGAGTCGTTTGTGATTGTATCTCTCTCTCTCTGCGTCTCTCTCCCTTTAGATGTGTGCGTGTGTGTTCGTTATGTCAGTCATCACAGAAATGTATGTATACATACGCTTGTCAGTCAGCACATATGTATATGTATGTGTAGATGAATTTGTGTTTAATTTTCTGTGCAACTTACTTAGGCCTAATGTACCTAATGAATGTGCAAACACACACAGACACATGCGCATTCATATACAAAATGTAACATCTACACTCTTACACACATATACTTGTCTGTCAACACATATAAATATGAATGTGTAGATGTGTGTGTGTGTTTAACTCTCTGAGGCCTAACATATGTAACAAATGCACAAACACACACACACTCACAGACACATACACACTCATATACAAAATGTGACGTCGTGGTGGTGGTATAAAATGTCCTTTAGTTGACTATAGAAAGATTAATTTAGATAAAATGTTATATTCTTTTAATCGAAATGAAAATAGAAATTACATGTTGACACTCCCAGGGTCTAATACTATTATTACCTTGTAAAATTTGATTTGATTTGGTTGAGCCGTTTGAGAATGCATAGGAAACAAACAGACAGAGAGACAAAGAATTTTATATATATCTATAAAATTCTTTGTCTCTCTCTCTATATATATACATATATATTCTTTTACCTGTTCCAGCCATTCAGCTGAAGCCATCCTTGGGCACTGCCCTTGTTGCTATACATTCTATCTCCAGTCTGTGTTGGCTGGCCATTGGTGTAAGCGGGAGTTTGTTGCTGCTGCCCTTAGGTTACTTTTGTACCATGCTGTGGGCTCATCCGTGATCCTAGATATCTCAAATTTCTTGGCAGCTTGTTGAAGAGTTGAGGGCCTTTGACACCCAAGCTATTGCAATATCTGTTCTTTATTCTGGATGTGAAAGACTGGATGTTTGGCACCACACCATGACGTCCTGTTTGGGGGTTGGTCCAGCTCTCAATGCCAAAGTTTGGTGCTAGTTCCTCCAGAATTTTCCATATGTATATCACTGTGTATCTCTCCCATCTTTGTTCCAAGGAGTAGAGTTTCAGTTCTTTTAGTCTCTCCCAGTAGCTCACCTCCTTCATCGAGGCAATCCTCTTGGTGTAGCTTATGTATGTTATATTCTTATTCCTACACTGTCTCTCAGTATATCTTATACTATATACTACGTTCCTAGTTTTGCAGTTAGTTTGCAGGCTTAGCTTGCAGACTATGCATTTCCTATCAGCACAGGGGGATCTTTGAAATGGGTGTTTTGCTAATAAGGGTTTTATGGGAGTACCTGGTCTTTCAACTATCTTAATATTTAATTTGAGCTTGTCTAAGGCCCTTCTAAATCTGTAAGCTAGTTCACCTCTAGGGGTTGTATTGATGAACATTACACTCTGGTATTTATTGCTATCATACTATGAGTTTATTTTATTTGCCTTATTCCTAATCCTTTCTATTCTGTTCCAAATTCAGGTTCTTATAGCAGAATCAGTAGAGGAGCTAAAGAATAAATTCTGGCTATGGAAACAGCAGTTAGAATCAAGAGGACTGAGAGTGAACCTAGCTAAGACAAAAGTGTTGATAAGTAGAAAAGAGGACAAAACTCTGATTCCATCAGGGAAATGGCCATGTTCGATATGTAGAAAAGGAGAGGGTATAAATTCTATAAAATGTACACAGTGCAGATCTTGGGTACACAAAAAATGTAGTGGGATAGCAGGCAAACAAACAGATAGGGAAAACTACATATGCAGTAGATGCACAGGGAAATTTGACAGTAGAAGTCGCAGTGATAGACACATTTTCCAAATGCAGGTGGGTTCTATAGAAGTGGTTGATAGCTTCCGGTACCTAGGTGATCAGATTAGCCTGGGAGGGGGGTGTTCCGAGGCCATACTATCTAGAATAAGGACGGGTTGGAAGAAGTTTAGGGAGCTGCTTCCTCTGTTGACAAAGGGTTTCTCCTTGCATACGAAAGGCTGGTTATATGATGCCTGTGTGAGATGTGTGATGTTGCATGGTAGTGAGACATGGGCAGCAACTGCAGAGGATATGCGACGGCTGGAGAGAAATGAAGCAAGCATGCTCCGTTGGATGTGCAATATCAATGTGCGTGAACGGCCGAGCATAGATGAGTTGAGAGTGAAATTATGTATAAGAGGAATAAGTTGTATTGTGTGGGAGAGAAGACTGCGATAGTATGGACATGTGATGTGCATGGAGGATGACCGCTGGGTAAAGAAGTGCCAAGAAATCTCAGTAGAAGGAAGATGCAGTAGAGGAAGACCATGAAAAACATGGGCGGAGGTGGTGAGAGCAGACCTCGGATTGTTGAAGGTCATGGAGGAGATGACGAAGGACTGTGACAAGTGGAAAGATGTTTTGCTGAATAGGACCTGTCCCACCCTTGCAAGCAGGGAAAAGTGGATGTAAAATGATGATGATGATGATATATATACATAGGTCTGTTAGCTGCCAAACTTTCCTTCTCCATATTTTCCTGTCCATAACTACCAGTCTCCCCTCTTCATGCCACCAATGTTGCCCCAGGAAAAGGCAATGACTGATGCAGCTTGGCACCAGTGACATCGCAACTCATTTCTACAGGTGAGTAACCAGGAGCAATGGGAAATAAAGTGTCTTGCTGAAGGGTACAACACATCACCTGGTCAGAGAATTGAACTGAAAACTGCAAGCCTAATGCTCTAGCCACTAAACCACATGATGATGATTTTCCTGTGTTCCTTATTCTGATGTGGCTATTAACTAACTTATGTTGGGCAATGCATTCTTCTTTGGGGAAGGTCTTAACATATATAGCCATCTATCTGTCTCATTTTCTTACAAGTACGAAGTCAATTTGGCTTGTGTGTTTGTCTGATTGGTAAGTGATCATGAGGTTGCCCAGTTTGCTGAAGTTAATATTGCAAACGGTTAGTTCATTTGCATCACAGAATTCCCTATTTTCGAGCCATAACCATAGTCACCGTGTACCCCTGTGTAGTCATCATTGTCAATTGCCTAACATGTCAATTGAAGTCACCTGCCAGGATGATGAGGTCTCTGTCATTAATTACCGAAGTTGCATGAAAACGTTCCTCATAGAAACGGTCCTTGTTTTCTTTACTCAGTCCTATATTTAAATATACATATATATATGTACACACACATATATATGGTGTTCGGTTATATATATATATATATATATTCATTACTCGTTTAACACTTCAGATTAACTGTAGCTATGGAACTATCGTAATATTTTAATTCTGTTTGTCTGCGTGACTTTCTCTTTTTCAATTAATGAAATGTTGTTGACTGCAACATCTGTTATTTAACGAACTACACTCACTCACTCCTTCACTATACTTGGTCGTTCGCTCACTCAGTCGCCGGTATTAGTTTGTTTGCTAACCGCGGAAGCACTTTCTTTTTCTTTCGAAGGGAGCTGTGCTGCATCAGCTTGTCTTGCTTAAAATGTATTAAATTTTAAATATTACATGTCTCCGAGACGAGTGTAATAGTAAAAATTTGTTAATTTTAACTACAGTTAATTGATAAATTAGATTAAAATTGTGATGGTGAAATTTTTTCTCCGGCTTTTGATGTGTTTTGAACGAATATGGCCTTCACAATTATCATAAATCACTCATTTTCTTTGGTTCCATCACCAGAGAACTGTTTCAATAAAAAAATTAATCGGGGTATCGGGATGTGTACGAACGATCTCCAGTATCAGCTTAATGTGCTGTGGCTCCCAAACTTATTTTGTTGCGGAACCCTTATACGATTTTCCAGTGAAACAAACATTGTTTTTGGAAAAGAACTAATTCATATGAAAATATATAGTAGATTTTTTATAAAACGCATCCATCTCTCAAAACCCTCTTTGGGAAACAATGGTCTACTTTTTAAGTTTTACAGTTTGAGTGTAAAGGGACGTAACTTTATACAGAACGTCTTAATATAGCTATTATTAGGTGGTTGTTTTTTTGTTTTTAGACGCTCTGGGAATGAAATATAGCATTTTTATATCTTCTGTTGAATCATTTTTTAGCTGAAATTATTCAATTAAATATCATTTTTATGGGATAAAATAATAGGAATCATTACAAAATGTTCATTATCAAATAATCCTGTTATTTCACGAAAGCACTCTGAAAATTAAAATCCAACACGAGGCTAAGGAGAAAACGTGATAATCGACATGCTAGAAACAATAGTAAGATGTTTTCAAACCACACACTCCAGGTTTTAAATGGAATGCACTGTGTGATGCAGCTAAAGATACATTACGTCTGAAAAAATCTGACACGATGTTGGATTTTATTTTTTGTCAGTGTTGCTTTTCTAAATACAAGCAACGTGTTTTCCATTAAAAAGTATATATGATAAACAAAAGCAAGTGTCTTCGTATTTCAATATTAAAGGACGACAATATATTCGATAATGAAAGTAAATAAATGAGATCCGGGTTGTACTGTAGTGTCACAAAAATGTTTAATTAGTTAATTTGTAGAGAATTATTATTTCTGCCCATAATAAAGAATATTGCTGGATAACATTTAACAATGTCTTGTTCACATTCTCCACTGGTCGATAAATATATGTAGCTGTGACTAAACAAATGTTTTTTTCTCCGTTCTCCTTCCTCTTCTCACTCTCTATCTTTCTATTTCATCTTTTATTTCTCATTCTATCTTATGAGGAAGGACTAGTGTCCGAAACGTTCAGACTATTCCTACTATATCAATCGTTAAACTAATATATTTTTCATTGTACTGTGTCGTTTGCTTTATTTCTGTTTGTTTTTTTAAATATCTGTAACTAACTATATCAGCCAATATAAATTGTACATAGGCTTCGATTTCGACATAATGAAAATAATGCATAGAAATATTACCAGAAAAGATGAATGTTACAAATAAACACTAACGAGTGGGAATCACAAACGCAATGGAGGTGAACTCGGCATTCTACAAGTTTGTGTGTGTGTGTGTATCTGGGGAAGAAAACATATTGACAAAAAGGTTTGGTATCATTGATAGAACGGTAGGGAGCTGCAGATTCTACACCCCAGTCTAGGCAGTATATCTCAGCTACACCGGTAGACAAAATGGCGAATGCATTGTCGCAGAGACCAGCCAGCGACACCCACTGCATCAGCCACTCCACTTCACGGAGCTCGTTTCTCAGGTGGGATACACTCCTCCCAATTTTGCGGAGGAAAACAATACCTCAAGAATGGAGGACATATTAACAACCATAGTTATGTTGGTGGTGGACACTGGTATCACACTCTTGCCCAATTTGTTTGATCAGCAGATGATCTGTGTGGTTTTGATCTAAAAAAAACTAAAAAAACACCCTTCTTTGATTACATTTCATTTTTCCATGCATAAGTGCTTCCTCAATCAAAAATACAAAATACAACACATATCGAGATTATTAGCTCCTGGATTCATTGTTCTAACCATATCGGACTTCACAGAATGCTTGTTGATCCAGAGCTAGACCATAAAAGGGACAAAGATCATTTGTTAGAAGTCATCTCACAGTATACTGGTGAAGACTGACAGACAAATTTCTTGTTTTAGAAGAAAGTCGTATTTAATTTCGTCAGATTGGAACATATCATGAGGCCATCTAATTTGATTGGTAGTTAAATTATATTTATGGTAGAACACAGCTTTTTTTGCCTAAGTAATTCTAAGGAAGGACCCATAGGATAAATTTTACATGCAAAACCAGCCGGCAGGAAACTTACCAGGCGTTGACTCCGAGCAAGATGGTTGGATAACATCCATGAGCTCAACTAGTCTCGTTTGGGATCCAGCCGGATCAATTGGAGATGGTTGCTTCTGACAAGACCCGTAGGAAGGTGTGCTTGAGGACCCTGTCCCACGACCTTCATTGAAATAAGTGGACGAAGAACAGTAGATCATCATTTATGCATATAAATAAACACAATTTGTATTTTAAAAAAACTGGGAGAAGACACGCACACACAATCACACGCCATATATTTGAAGATTTTAAGGTAAACAAGTAGCTATAACTACCGTTTTTAAATTAGAGGCCTTTGTAGTGAAAAGAATGAGGTGTGAAGAGTAAACACTCTCAACTATTCCTCTACACAGAGACACACGTAAGAGAATGTTCTTATGTATTTCATACATTATTGCATCTTAATAAAGGTATGCACGTCATGCAAATTAGACTGGCATTTTCAGGTATTTTCTACATTCTATAATATATATAGCGTTATTATAGCATTATTCCACCGTACACAGAATCATAAAGGTTGTTATTTTCCGATGAGGACACAATAATGTATGAAATGCATAGGAATAATCTCTTACGTTTTTTTGTGTATGGAGGAATAGTTAAGTGTTTATTCTTCACACTTCATTATTACGTCCCTTTACAGTCTGAGTTCAAATCCCGCCGAGGTTAACTTTGTCTTTCATCCTTACGGGGTCGATAAAATAAAGTACCAGTAATGTACTGGGTAATTGCTGGCCTTGTGCCTAAAGTAGAAACAATTATTTTGACCGATAAGGTTCCTTGTTTAAAAAAAAAAAAAAATGCAGTTATATCAATGTTAAGTTTACTTTAAAATCTGACTATTATTCATCCCGCCGAGGTTAACTTTGCCTTTCATCCTTACGGGGTCGATAAAATAAAGTACCAGTAATGTACTGAGTATTTGATGGCCTTGTGCCAAAAATAGAAACAATTATTTACCGAAAACAAATAAAAAAAATATTGCCAGCCGGTACCAAAGAGGAACTTTTCTGCTGAGATTGAGTCCAACGTAAAATTATAAATGCAAGTGAATTCTGTTTCTATTCTCTTAAAACATTGAAGAATTTGTTTCCTTTTAGTGGATAGGGATGAATTAATTAACTATTCTCGTGGCACGTCTGTGCAACAGGCAGGTGTCATCGATTTACTTTTAAATGCTTTAGTTCTTTCAAACCAAATTTGAATTATGAACACAGTCATTGCCTGACCGTATACCTTTTGAAGAGACACACAACCTATATTAACAAAAGTAATTTTAACGAAATGAAAATCCAGCATGTAGGATTTTTTCTGGTATAAAACACTACATTCATTTAATATACAGTGTTCTATTTTTACGACGTAGGGTGTGTGACTCGAGAGAGATTTACTTGCTGTTTCTAGCATGTAGATTGACTTAAGAGTTTCTCGATGGAGAGAAGAGGGCTTTCGCAAAGAAGGAAAGCATTCAATATAGAACATTTCCGTAATAATTTATTTTGGAAAAAATTCTAAATTATCTGCTGTTTTATGTTTTACCTAAATAAATAATAAACAGTAAATTTATATTCTCTGTTGAATAATTTTCTTATATTTTACTTAAAAACAAAAACATTCTAAAAATAGCAGTGTTGTTATGAAGCTTGGTGTATCAAGTTACGTCCCTTTGCGTTTAAACGTTAAATTTTATAGACAAGTCGGTTGCACATACAAAATTCTCTAAGGAAAACAAGCTGACCGTAGCACAATGTAAATCTTCCGCTGCCAATAAATATAATAGCAATGTATCTTCCGTCGATTTTAAAGACGAGTGTTCCAGTTGTTCGATCAAGCTACTCATTGCATTATAGTGTGACTTACACTACATCCTCACTCTATATTCCATAGACACGTGTACTTTTAATGTAAACTAAAGAAGAATCAACGTGACATAGCATGACAAATCGACTGCTTTGAATTATAGGTACTGTCCACCCGATCTGTAATACAAAAGCGTCCGTCTACCTATTTTCACTCACAAGGACTGGGTCGGTTCGAAGCTATGGTAAAAGACAATTATCCAAGGTTACACGCAATGAGATCGAACTCGGGTTCTCATATTCCTGAAACGAATTTCTTGACCATTCGACCATGCCTACGCCCATTTACCATTGCTATTAACATCTTCGTAATCATCGTTATTTTATCAGCAAAAATTAATCTCGCTTTACACCATGATTCATATTTTTTTTTGTTTTTTATGCCCCCCGCCCCTCATCTCTGTATTTCTTCGTCTTTTCGTTTATTTTTACCATTTCTTCGCCCCCCCCCTCCTATTTTTACCTTCATTTTTTTAATTTCTTGTTAGTTTTCCCACTCACTATCTTCCATTTTCTCTTTCTACTCACTCTCTCGCTAATTATCTTATTCACAACCCCTCTCTCCTTTACTCTCGGTTTCTCTGCTATCTTACTAACGGCAACCTGTTGAAGATAAACTCATAATGATGTAATATTTCCACCTCTTCCTCCCACTTAGCTTTCTCTTTCATTCCCACTTACCTACTCACACTACCGCCCTGGTCTTATTTTAGCTTCCTCATTTCTTCCTCTCTTACTATTCCTCCTCTCACCCACTATATCTCTCCCTTTTTTTTCAAAGTTAAATCTTTCCGTCTAATTATCAACCCCACTTTTTTTTTACTCCTTTCTCTCCATCCTCTATATTTCCTCTTTACATCTTTCTCTCTTTCTCACTTCTCTCTCCCAGTATTTTCCTCTTTAGATCTTTCTCTCTCTCCTCTCTCCTTATTTTTCTTTGAGACATTTCTCTCTCTCCTCCACCTCTTGTACGTCCCTCTTTTTCTTTCTCTCTCTCTCATCCCTCCCCCTATTTTTCTCTTTAGATCTCTCTCTCTCTCTCTCTCTCTCTCTCTCTCTCTCTCTCTCTCTCTCTCTCTCTCTCTCTCTCCCCTCCTCCCTGTATTTTCCTCTTTAGATCTTTTTCACTACTCCCTCCCGCTATTTTCTCACATTATCTTATTCAATATCAGTAAAAATTACATCTCCACTCACTCTATTTCCTACTGCTAATGTATACATACATAGCTGACTTATGCACTTCTGGGGTGTATATTGCAGTCTACTGTACAAGCAGTGGGTATATATATATATATATATATATATAGTAATAATAATAAATTTGAAGACTAAAATCCAAAGAGGGCTCGATAAGGATAAATATATATCAAATATATAAGAACCGCAGAGCAAATATTTATTAAAATAACATTAAAGTTTAAGCAAAGAATCGCTGCTTTCACCCTTAACGGGATCTTCTGAAACTAACAAAGTCAATCTGTGAACACAGAAGTAAATATTTTAAAAAACGTTGCAACCGGAGGAAGACGTGGAAACGTTCCCTGGCAAAGAACGGGAAAAAACGAATATAATACGTCATTATTTGAAGCGGTGAAAAACAATTACACGCAAAGACAAAACCACGTTTATGGTATAAAAGAAGCTGTAGACTAATATTCTATTAGATGGTTCATAGAGACGTTCTCTGGCAATGAACGGAAAAAACGAAGATAATACGTCATATGTGGAGCGTGGGGAACAATTGCACGCAAAGACAAAACCACGTAAATGGTATAACTGAAGTCGTAGACTAAAATTCTAACTAGGAAACCGAATGATTCTCTGCTTCAGAGTTAAGAATAAAGTAAATAAAATACAGAGGTAATTGAAATTAAATAAATACATACACGCATCCATATACGTACATACACAAGCATACGTGAAAACACTCGCCATAGGTATACAAATACACGCACGTACACAAGAAAAAAACAAAAAAAAATATCCGCACGCACATACAGAACCCACGCAACGCCTGTACCTGCACACATACGAATGTATACACCAAATACACATAAACATATATATAAAAATATATATATGTGTGTGTGTGTGTGTGTGTGCGTGTATACATATAATTAAATAAACGTATATAAATAAATAAATACGTATATAACAAGCGCACACACATACCTACATGTATATACACATATGTTCGGAGACGTACGTCAACCAAAACACAAAGTACACATATACACACACCCTACATAGTACGAACCCGCATGCTCACACAGACGCAAAACTCACGTATACACATAACCAAAAGCATATGTACCAGAATATATAATATATACGCCATAACATATACAATCAAATATACGTACGAGAAAGTATACGTACCTTCACAAAACATACAGGTAATATATACTTACCTATACAAATAAGTAATGGTATTAACATAACATATACTTAGCTACCACATCAAGACGTAAAATATCCGCGTATAGTTCGTACTATCCGTTAGGGTATAATGTGGGGCTGTAATACAGGAAAGTTGTGTGCAATTTATGTTTACAAGCCGAAATTGCCTCAGATTTTTTGTTTAAGATGTGGTCTTTGGCGTAGAGTATTTCCAGGGCCTCATCGGCGCAGAGGTCACATGGTCTTTTATTTCCATTATACGATCTAGCCCTAATTAGGATCTCCCAGTGTAACTTATATTGGGTGTGGTTGTCTTTTAGACTCCAGATATAAGCTGAAAGTGACGTCATATTCCTTCTTAAAGGGTTACGAAAAGAATGGGTATGCGTGTAAAGACGCTGCTTGAATCTATTGGCGGTTAACCCTATGTAGGCCCTACGGAACGTGGGTGTTTCAACCTTACATTTGTAGACAGTGTTACTAGAGAGGCATTTCCCAGATAGGGGGCAGTCAACCCGATTCCTACAATTACAGTTAGTACTAACTACAGGGTTGCACGTGTTCCTACAGCTAGGTAGTTTAGCTAAATTTGAAGCTGTGATGTTATGTGCAAGGTTAGGAGTCATAGAGTAAGAAATTTTAATAGTATTTCTATTAAAAATGTTACTATATTTATGTGTAGGGGGAAAATGCTTCATAATAAGGGAGAGAAAGATCTTAGCTAATGGTGTGGCCACCTCCATATTATATGGCGGGTTATACCATATAATGCGTCGGGATCTATTTCTTCTAGGTCTATTCTCGTACTCTGTATATGCTAGCTTATCGACAAATCCACTCCGACAAGAACTTCATTGTAATATGTGAAATGGTCATTGAAAATATGCTCATTAGTAGATAGACGGGAAAGCCTCAAAGAACGTTTCTTACCAGGTTCTTGGTTATGCTGGCAGGATGGTTAGAATGCTTACTTATATAATGAAGCGAATCATTCGGCTTTCTATACGGGTAATGCAATCCATTCGATAAATTGAGGTTAACGTCGAGGTAATTAATGGCCGAGAGGTTGGCCTCAACCTGTATGGAGAGGTTGAAGCCTTTAAAGAAGGCTGTGAGTTCTTTTCTGAACCTGTCGCAAGCACGTGGGCCGCACTTAGTCATGGTCAAATAACCATCATCACGGTTCAAACCACCGCTCATGTTGGGGAATTCTTCCTTGATAGAGAAAAGAAGGAAAAGGCCGATAAGATCAGTAACCTCTGCAGAATCGCTGGCACCCATACTCACGTCGAATGGGGTAATATTAGATTTTTTAATCCAAATAGAGTCGTCGAAATTAATCACCGACTTACGGGCATTGAGGATGACATCAACTTCGAAATCCTTAATCACTGTGAGTGTTTTAGCAAAATTGATAGCTCTAAGGAGAAGTGGTAAAGTGATGGAGGAGTAGTAATTATTGATGTCGAATTGGATAAAACGGCAATGTTCCTTATTGCATATGTCGTTGAACCAATCAATCACCCCGAAAGAATTGTTCCACAGTGCAAGAGGGGCCAAACTTCTAATTTCAGGTATAATTCTATCAAGAATCCTTTTACTAAGTCTTGTGATCCTTCAGGGTAAAGTGGGGAGAAATAGCGTCCAGAGGTTCAGTCCGGTCCAGCATGTTGAGATCAGAGGTGATTTTAAACCCAGCATTGTTGATTTCATTAATGACGCTCCGATTAGTTTTACGGTAATCCTTAATTACAGCATTATGTAGCAGTTGATGGTAAGTACTGCGGTCCACTTGATATAGATTGCTAGTTTTGTCGGAATGGACGTGCACGGCATTAGAATCCTTAATAGAACAAATTCTATTCTTCAGGTCCTGCTGGAAGGAATTGCTCCTATTCCGAGATTTGATACTCTGTATGAGTTCCAAGACATCATTTTCGAAGGGTAGCAATGCTGGGTTACTCAGAGGGTTATTATAGGTTTTAAACCCAAATTTATCCTGTTTGTTGTCTGCTTTTCCCTGATTATCGAAATAAAAGGCACGCCAACGCAACCTTTTAATGAACGCGTTTGTTTTCTGTATCAGGAGTTTTAGGTATGTTTTCCTGCTTGGTACAGGTATGTTCTTTGTAGAAATATACAGATGTTGTTTCTGCATGATGAATATAAGTCAGTAGTGTGCTCAACCGAGGGAGCCAAATAGTAATAATAATAAATTTGAAGACTAAAATCCAAAGAGGGCTCGATAAGGATAAATATATATCAAATATATAAGAACCGTAGAGCAAATATTTATTAAAATAACAGATTAAAGTTTAAGCAAAGAATCGCTGCTTTCACCCTTAACGGGATCTTCTGAAACTAACAAAGTCTGGTTATATGATGCCTCTGTGAGATGTGTGATGCTGCATGGTAGTGAGATGGTACTTCTGCGTTCACAGATTGACTTTGTTAGTTTCAGAAGATCCCATTAAGGGTGAAAGCAGCGATTCTTTGCTACCCGGGTGTATAACCTTTAGCATTTACATTACTCTATATTTACTATTATATTTTTATGGTAAAGGCTTTACCTCACATAATTATCTCATATAATATCGAATCGGTTAGTTACGGCCAGTTTGAACAAAAAGAGGTGAGAGAATTCTGGCCGGTTTAACTGCTAAAGGGATAAGTCTATCTGCTGAGCTACTAGTGTGTATATTGCAGTCTACTGTACTAACGGTATATATCACTATCTACTGTACTCCAAAGATGTATATATCTGTCTACTATAACAATAAGCTGTATATAATTGTTTCTAGTACTACTAGGGTATAAAAAGTTGTTTATACTACTAATAGTGTGTACTTAGCTGAAGGGAGTGCTGCTGGGGTGTATATACTTGTCCACTACATTACAGAGGTAACTATACTGTACTACCAAAGTATATATTGCTATCTCCTGATATCACAAAGGTGTATATAACTGTCTACCCAAGTGATCTGGGGGTATATAGCTGTATTCAGTACTACCAGGGTATATAAAGCTGTCATCAATACAACCATGGCATATAAAGCTGACTACAGCATTGCTAGGGTATAAAAAGCTGTCCCCAGTACTACGAAGGTATATAAAGCTGTCCCCAGTACTATGAGGGTATATAAAGCTGTCCCCAGTACTACCAGGTTGTATGAAGCTGTCTACAGTACTACCAGGGTATATAATGCTGTCTTCAGTACTACCAGGGTATATAAAACTGTCCTCAGTACTATCAAGGTATATAAAACTGTCCTCAGTACTACCAAGGTATATAAAATTGTCTACAGTACTACCAGGGTATATGAAGCTGTCTTCAGTACTACCAGGGTATATAAAGCTGTCCTCAGTACTACCAAGGTATATAAAATTGTCTACAGTACTACAAAGTTGTGTATAACTATCTACTGTAATAATCTGGGGGTTTGTTGCTGATTTCAGTACTATTGGAGTATATAAAGCTGTCTAACATACCTTCTTTTTTTTTAGAGGCACTCCATTGGTTTACAATGGCAAGTGTTCCAGTTGATCCGACCAACGGAACAGCCTGCTTGTGAAATTAATGTGCAAGTGGCTGAGCACTCCACAGACACGTGTACCCTTAATGTAGTTCTCAGGGAGATTCAGCGTGACACCGAACGTGACAAGGCTGGTCTTTCGAATTACAGGTACAACTCATTTTTGCCAGCTGAGTGGACTGGAGCAACGTAAAATAAAGTGTCTTGCTAAAGGACACAACGCGCTGCCGGGAATCGAACTCATGACCTTGCGATTTTGAGCTGAATACCTGAACCACTAAGCCACATCATACCTATAATGGGAACTAACTAATGTTAGATGATACAAACTTCAGTAGGGAGCAGTTGCCAGAAGCAATGGAAAAGTGGGAATTGTGGAGAGACTTTGTCAGGAATATTCAACTGTTGTTGCAATGATGATATTGATCATACCTTATGTATGGTATATATAACTACCAGTGTTTATATAGATGTCTTCCACATTACTATCCATTAAACGGTGACGATGATGATGATACATATAACAGCTTTCACTCTTCTTTCAATTCTGTTGTAACAACGGTGCTACCCTGGAGCAGTGGAAAACTGCCAGTGTCATTCCTCTGTTCAAAAAGGGTGACTGCACCTCGTCTGTCAACTATCATCCAGTCAGTCTTACTAGCTGCATTGCCAAACTGATGGAATCCTGTGTCAGAGAAACACTGAAACTTCTGGAATTCTCACAGCCTTATCCGGCCCTCGCAATTCGGATTTATCCCCAACTCCAGCTGCTGTGATCAACTTATCGAGTTTCTTGAAGACATCACCCACATCACTGATGGCGGCTCATGGGTGGATGTTGTTTACCTTGACTTTGCTAAAGCTTTCAATTCTGTGCCACACAAAAGACTTATGGCAAAACTCTCTGCAATGGGTATGAGATATGATCTTTTTAACTGGTTGAAGTCCTTCATTCTCAGTCGAAAAGAAGTAGTCACGGTTCTAGGACAGCATTCTTCACCCTATGAGATGACATCTGGTGTACCGCAGGGATCTGTCTTGGTCCCCTTTTGTTTGTTTGTTGCATATATTAATGACATAGATGCATTATTATCAGCAGCGATTTGCGTTGGACAAAGCACATCTCTAAAATTGTTAAAAAGGCTGAGGGTGTTTTGGCATCATTCAGCAAGACTTTTGTCAGCCACTCTCCAGCTATCTATTTACAGCTGTATATAGCTATGGTGCGGCCACACTTAGAATTTGCATCACTTCTGGAAACTGTTCAGAGATGTGCAACCAAGCGTATACCCTCCATCAGGCATTTACCATACCCTGAACGCCTTTCTTCCCTGGGCATGGATACATTGAAGCTCTGATATCTGGCAACAGACTTGGTAAACACCCACAAAATTATTAACCATCTTGTCAACAACAACCCTGAGCAGCTTTAATTCCATGTGGGTATGCCTATTAAGTCAGAAAACAGCACAGCTCCCATAACTTTCGGAAATATTTTTTCACACTCAGAGTTGCTGAAGCATGGAACAAACTACCTGCATCAGGTGTTAGCTGCCAGGACACAGCATCCTTTAAAATCTCCATGGTTCCTGAAATTCGCTAACACTACACCTGATATCCCCCCTCCATACACATGCACATATGTATATCATGACTCATACATTGTTTACTTTCCTCACATTTGTACATTATTCTATGTACTATACATGCACTTTTGATGAGTTGTAGTGCACCTGAGCACTGTACACAATAATTTCATTATTATTATTATATATATATATATATAAAGATGGCGAATTTTTGGCTTTTAAGTACTGTGTATATATATATATAGGTATTAGGAAGTCATCCAAACATAGAATCCATGCCAAAAAGGGCTGAGTGTGCCCTCCAGTCACAACACTTCTCTAGTGCTGGTGTCATGTAAATGCATTTTGTCTGATGCTCTAATGAAATGCATGTGGTAGTGATGGGACACCAGGGCTCAGCCTTCAGTCTACTTCTGTTTATCTTCATTGTCTTTCAGGTTATAACTGAAGAATTTAAGATTGGCATTCTATAGGAACTCCTGTATGTTAATGATCTAGTCTTTAAAACTGAATCCTTGGATGAATTAGAGACAAATTTCCAGGAATGGAAGAAAAATCTATAATCAAAGGGCCTAAAAGTAAACTTAGCAAAGAGTTAATAAGTAAGAAAGAGGACAGGAATCTAATACCATCAATTAAGTGGCTTTGTTTGATATGTCAAATAGGATTGGGCAGAAATTCCATAAGCAGTACACAGTGTTATCTATGGACACACAAGAAATATAGTGGAATTACAGGCAGTACTTCTCTTTTAACTGTCTCACAATGAGGAGGGAATCAGTTGAAACCCTAGCTGACATAAAGCTGAACTGCATTTCATCTAGCTTGATTCTGTTCCTAATTAGTCATGCTGTAATTCCTTCAGTATTAGTTGTACCAAGACCAGACAACAAGGACAAATAGGATCAAAGTCAATGTGGATAACATCAAGGACCCTCAGATACATCCTGAATATCTGAGGCTGCAGGTAGTGGCTTGATGATCATTCGGGTAAATTTTGCAGTTAAATAACAACAATGACTGAGATATCAAAATAATAATAATAATAATAATAACTGTTTCTACTTTTGGCACAAGGCCAGCAATTATCCCAGTGTATTATTGGTACTTTATTTTATCGACCCCGTAAGGATGAAAGGCAAAGTTAACCTCAACAGGATTTGAACTCAGAACGTAAAGGGCCATAACTCTATGCTGCAAAGCATGGTGTCTGACACTCTACCGATAATAATAATGGTTTCTCATTTAGGCACAAAGCCAGTAATGTTTTAGGGGGGAGGGGAAAGTCAATGAAATTGACCCCAGTAAGTGACTGGTACTTTATTTTATCGACCCCGAAAGGATGAAAGGCAAAGCTAACCTCGGCGGGATTTGAACTCAGATCATAAAGGGCCATAACTCTATGCTGCAAAGCATGGCGTTTGACCCTCTACCGATACTGCTAATCCACCGCCCTTGCCAAACCAATAATAATAATAATAATAATAATTAAAGTAATCTTAAATGAATTAGGAAAGAAAACTACACAATTAGGGAAAAAAAAACCATAACACCATGGTTATTCTGATTGCTAGGGTAAATGCCTTCTCTCAGTTCTTCAGCTCTTAGTCTAATAGTCTAAGGCTGGCTGGAAAAAACTGGGGTGGCTTGGGATTGTCTGGGGTTGGCTTGGCTGAGTTGGACTGGGCATAGTTCTGCTGTACTTGACTGGGCAGAGCAGAGCTAGGTTTTCATGAGTTGCACTTAGCTGGGATGGGCTTGACATAACTGGACTAAACTGGACTCAAATAGACTGAGCTGGGCTGGGCTGGGCTTGGCTCTGCTAGACTTGACTTGGCTGCGCTTAAATGGGTTGTTGGGTTTAGGTTGGCTGTACTTGTTTTTAATGGAGTTGGAAGAGCTGGTCTAGTTGAAGCATAGTTTTGCTTGGCTTGTTTTGGATGGGCTGGATTTGACTTGACTTGACTTTGCTTGGCTTAGCTTAGCTTGGCTAGTCTAGGCATTGCTTAGCTGGGCTGGATTTGTTTTGGCTAGGCTTGGCTTGGTTTGGTTTGGCTTGGCTTGGTTTGGCTTGGCTTGCCCAGGCAGGTTTGGGTTTGCCTTGGCTTGGCTTAGCTAGACTGGGCTTATTTGGTTGAGTTGGATGGGCTTGTCTTGAGTAGTCTAAGCTTGGCATGCCTTAGTAGTGCTTGACTAGGTTACACTTTGTTGGGTGAGGCTGGGTTCTGGTTTTGTTTTATGGTTAGGCTTAGTTTTGGTTTTGGATAGGTTTAAGGTTAGTGTTAGGATCTATACGCTTGACATTTTCAGATCACTGTTCCTATAAGATTGCAGTCTAAAAAACAATGATGATACAATCAACATTATATAGTTTAAATGTCATCCTCATCATCATCTCCATTTAATGTCTTTTTCCCATGCTTGCATGGGTTAGTCAGCATGTACTGAGAACATTTTATTATGATTCTAGCACAACCACCTTACAGGATGGACTGTGTGCTTTTTGTCATGGCATCAGTACTCTAATCACATTATGCATAAAGGGTGCTTTTCATTGGGACAGCAGCACTATCACTTTACAGAGAGGGCTGGGTGCTTTCTATCATGGCAACAGCACTACTTCATTTTAAACGTTTATAATTTGAATGACAGTGTTTAGTGTGGTCATTATCATATAAATATTTCAGATAATATCAGTCAATTGCTTTAATTTTGTGTCTGATATTGACTTATTGAGCAATATGTCATTGACCAGATCCAACTAATGCATTATGGTCCCTCATTCGCAACTAAGCCTACAACTAATTGTATGATAGTCACCTGAGCGATCTATGTGTTTGGACGAAGATGACTGTTGTGATAACAACCTAAAAATATTGCTACTATAATGCCATTAGTGGTAAGTGGGTGTTAAAGTGTGGCTAGTGCTTAAAGAACAGGAAACTCTTACAGATGCTCACTAGAAGTCCGATAAGCAGACATTTGGAGAATAGCTTTATAGGTTGCTTTGTTATGGCAGAACAAAGCAGCACTGCTCTAATTAAACAACTGAATATTACTTTACAGATGTTTACACATAGTAAACTCACTTAAAATATATCAATATACTTTCACTATGTAATTCTCTCTAACAACTCCACATACTTCACAATGATAACCATTAGTGAAAGACACATTATGTCACTAAAGGTTATTTTTATACCATTACCAATACTGTCAGTATATGGCTGATGAAATGTCACTTCATCATAATGCTATATTTTCTCTCTAAAAAAAATTGTATATCATCCTTTCAATTACATGTAAATATTGTCAATTCTGGAAATGTTACCATGAGAGATTGATGAATGCAGAGAATGAATGGGAGAAAGAGAAACTATCCCCAACTCACCCAACAGAAGGACCATCTACTGAAGTTGATAGTCTTAGGGTCAAAGACGCAATCAAGGAGATGAAAAATGGTAAAGCTGCTGGATGACAGCTGTATAAAAAGGTGCAAGGCACTCAGTCGATGGAAGCCTCGGAGTGGGGAGACCCAGGCAGAAAGACCTAAGACGAGGTGATAAAAGCTGACCTCACCAAATTGCGCCTCTCAAAGGCAATGACACAGGACTGAGATCTCTGGCGTTACACAGCAATACAGAAGACCCGAATTCCCACGGACACAGGCCATAGCTGAAGCATATATAAAGCATGCACCACCCTGCTCCTCACCACCCACTCCCATACATTTCCCACGAGGAAAAGCTTAAGTATACATCCAGCGAAGCTTCCAGCCCACACTGCAAAGAGGTTGTGATAGCGACATGACAAAAAGTGTCTGGTCGATGCTATAAAGTGGTCATGTAGGTGTCATGACAAAAAGCACCCAGCACACATTCTAAATGTGGTTGGTGTTAAGAAGGACATCCAATTGTAGAAACCTAGCCAAAATTAGCTCTGCGTGAGTGAAACACGATCCTCCAGCCAGATCTCTCACAAAGGGATGGCTCATTCTACCCATGCTAGCATGGAAGATAGACATTAAACAATGATGATGATGATATATATACACACACACACACGCATATATACATACATATATATATATATATATATATACATCACCAGCATCATCAATTAATGATGATGATCATCATTCCAGAACTTCATTTCATTACCTCATCAATTATATATATATGTGTATTTAGAGGCAATTCATTCCATGCTCTTAATTAATTTTGAAAACCTCCACACAAAGAATCCCTTTAAAAATGAGTAAAACACAAATTATCAATAAAAATATATGCTAATATAATAATGGGGCAATAAGGTTTTAAATTGTAAGAATATATAAACAGAAAGAAAAAAATTGCTTTCAATTTATTGTTTTCTTCTATTTTATATTACATTAACAGAAGAGTGTGAACAAAGAACAATAATTCAACAATCCTACAACCTCACACAGAAGTTTGGTGAGTAAACCCAAGGGACCTTTCGTTGTCAGCATAACTACAGTTTTGTGCCCCCTCGAATTTTTTACTCGTAACTTTCTTAATAATTTATATCATAAAATAAGATCTGTTTCTTTGTCTGTCTGTCCATCACACTTATATGTATATGTATAAAACATGTAGTTTTTGTTGTTGTTTGTGTGTTTGTGTGTATGCGTTTCTCTATGTCCTTTAACATATACACAATGCAACACAGACTTTAAAAATAGGCTTTCACTATAATAACTGGTTGTTGTTATTGAGAGAGAAATATATATATATATATATATATATATATATATATATATATATATATATATATATATATATATATATAGAGAGAGAGAGAGAGAGAGTCTATGTGTGTGTGAAAGATAGAATTAATTTGTTTCAAGAAAAAACATGTTGTTAAGAGGAGAAATACAGTGAGATAGATAGATAGATAGATAGAGAGAGAGAGAGAGAGTGTGTGTGTGTGTGTGTGTGTGTATGTGTGTGAAAGATACAGAGGTAGTAAATGTCACCATAGTAACTAACGAGTTTTGATTAAAAACACAAGAATTTTAAGTGCAAGTCTGTCAACACGTGGACTATATAACAGTCTACCATTAACTGGCCATACAATACGAGGTCATGACAAATAGTTTCAGTAATAATGGCCATATTAGCGTTACAGTTATGCAAGAATAACCAGAGTGTATAAGGTGAGAGGTCTGCTACATAATTTTGCTGTTTTTTTTGTTTTGGTATTTTACTGTCAACATGGATGAACATCACAGAACTATCCGTATAGAAGGAGCAAAGCAGAGCCAGCAAGCAGGAAGACGATCAAGATGAAGATTGGCGCTCCAATAATGTTATTATGAAACATAGATCACCCTCAAGACCACTACAATGGAACTTGCTACACATTGCTCAATGCCACTGACTCTTTACTGACTCCGGACTCTGAGGAAACTCATTGGTGTTGATACTGGAGCAGTTTTACTACTTTTGGCACAAGGCCAGAAATTTAAAGGAAAGGTGAAAGTCAATTAAATTGCCTTCAGTGCATTACTGGTACTTTATTTTATCGATCCAATGAGGATGAAAGGTAAAGCTAACCTTGGTGAGATTTGAGCTGAGAATGTAAAGGGCTGTAACGATATGCTGCAAAGCATGTTGTCTGGTGCTCTACCTATACTGACAATCCACTGCCTTCATGGATAGCATAAATAATAGATGTTGTATTGGCTCAATAGCTTGTACTTAGTGTTAATTCCTATAATAGCAATTATTGATACAAGTAATGCACAGTGTATATACCCAAACTAAGGTACACTTTGCCATTTCTCTATTTTTTAAAGATTTACTTTCGATATGCAGATAAAATAGGAATTACCTTTCTTCCTGTGCCACCATTATTCTTCAGATTCAGTGGAAATTCTAAAACAACCATTGTAATATATTTTTAATGCATTATAGAATCTGTAATTCATTACATTTATATCAGATAGAAACATACATATAATCAATTATTGCTAGGAACTTTATAAATATAATATACAAAATATACAATCATAACAAAAAAAAACATCAATTCATTATTAAGTGTGTCAATTGGTCCACACATTACAAGGTGCATTAGAACTTTTTGAGGTAAGCCAACACGCTCGCAGCATTACTGTAGGTGATGGTAAGGCTACGGCGCTGAAACAACCAAGCGCCCTTATAGGTATCACCTGACACCTTGATAAGGTGAGATACTAACGATAACAAGATTTTGCTGTCAGAGGCCCAGCTCACTCAAATGTTTTGAATGTCACAGGCTGCAAGAAGTGGTTTATGCTAATTTTTCCTAGCATTTCTGTAACATTTCCCCAGCATTTACTCCCATTTCCCTGCATTTCTGCAAAATTTGTTTTCAACATTTTTACACAAGTTAGTTGACAACCCTGAAAATAGAGCCAAAACAGACAAATCAAATGGACTTGATTCAGAAGCACTGAAAGTAGCTGTTGCAGTAAATCTTGCTATTACAGCTGGAGAACTTAGCAAGTATTTCTATGTGAGTCATACATCTGACCTACACTAATTGAAAAGGCTTGGAAAAGATTTAAAGGTTGGGAAATGGGTTGTTACCACCACCACCACCGCCATCACCATCAAGAAGAAGAAGAACATCAACAACATTAGTAAATGCTATCATCACTGCTACCATTACTTCACAACATCACCCTCACTTCACACCACCACCTCATACTACCACCACCACCACAGCCACCATCCCTACCACAGTCACTGACACAGCCCCCTACCACAGCCCCCACTACAACGTTCTATCATTTCAATAATAAATCAATAGAAGCTGTTTCTTTCTTGTTTGTTAATCTAGAAACATCCAGAACCAGGTGAAACTTTTCCCATTCCACAGTTGTTTAGAAATTATCTATAAAAAAACACAATTACAGCCTGAAAGACGTAGATCTACTGTGCTGGCATGATTGAAATATATATATATATATATATATATATATAGAGAGAGAGAGAGAAAGTTTAGCGAGGGTTGGGGTTAGCTCTGGGGTGCATTATTTGAAGGTAATGGAAAGAACAGTGTCAGGGATGGTGACCTTGTTGGGTGAACCTTTTTGATACCAAACCACGTCAATCTGCCTCTGGTTCTATGAAACAACAACTTATTTTAAAGGGGTTCCTATTTAAATTAAACTCTGCCAACATAATTTGATATAAGAACCTTTTTATTAAATTATGTTACAAATACTATTGAAATAATGAAATAGTAAATTCAAGATGGTTGGATAACATCCACAAGCTTGGTTGGTTTTTCTTGGGGATCCAGTCAGCTCAATTGTAGATGGTTGTTTCTGATAACATCCTCTGTAAGGTGTGTCTGAGGACTCTACCCTCACCACCCACCTAAGAATAAGTGGGCAAAGAAGATGTAATAAATCCTTCTGAATTTTGAATGCATTTCACAAATGGATAAATGCCACCAATATTGTCCAAGGAAAAAGCAAGGGCCAATGCTGGTTGGTACCATTGATGTTGCAAAAAACCAAAAGGCATCACATCCATTAGTGTAACAATTCCACCAACCCACTGTCCAGGATTAAGACTTTATTAATTGACCCAGAAAGGTGGGATTTGAACTTATAATGTAGAGAGCTGGAATAAATACAACAAGGCAATTAATCTGACTCTCTAATCACTCTGCCAATTATCTCCTCTTTACAGTCATAATATAATGTATTTTGACAATCATTTTATAATGGAGACATATTTTTTTATCATCTTATAAAATTCTTTGAATATTTCAGAAAATTTGGCAAAATATATATTCTTCCAAGATATATATATATATATATATATATATATATATGCACAAATTACTAATTTCAGATTATTTCAAGGCAATGAGCGTCAAAACAGTGAGCTATAGAAATGCTACATTTTGTAGGCTATAATTACAAACTGCTTAAATACATGAATTGATTCTAATTCAATGAGGAGATAATGCTTCAAAAGCTTACATTATGGTTAAATAACTGTTTTAATCTCTTTTATTTTGGCCAACAATGTTGGACTGAATGAGTTTTAAAACAATTACTGTTTAAGGGTGAAATTGCTAATGATTTTATTTTGGTTTGCAATAATGGTATACAAAAGCAGCATAGAAAAGAGCAAAGCTGATAGCAATGAAAGCCTGGTGTATTATTTATTATCTCACATTTCTTTTACATACAAACTGCTGTGAAATTAATACAGTGGAACTTTGGTTCAAACTTAATTCGTTCCTAAAGGCCATTTGTCAACTGGAGTGTTCGTAAATTTAAATTATTTTTCCCATATGAAATATTGAGAGAGAGACTGTGTGTGAAAGACAGATAGATATCATCATAGTAACTAACTACGCAGCAAGGGATGTTTTCCTGTTGATACTCCCAGTTTGTTGCCGGCTTGCATGTATGTTACTCTATCACTGTTTGTGAACCAAGACGTTTTATGTTTGGGAAAATTGTTCGTGAACCGATTTGTTCATGATGAAAAGCATTCATTAACCAAGGCTCCACTGTATGTATAGTACATCATCATCATCATCATCATCTTCGTTTAACGTCCATCTTCCACACTAGCATGGGTTAGACGGGAGTTGTCCCACTTGAGGCAAGGCTGGTTGGGTGACCGTGTCTCGCTCATATAGGACTATCTGGCAGATTTTCTATGGCTGGATGTCATTCTTAACACCAACCACATTTACAGTGTGGAACTGGGAACTTTTTACCGTGTTACCTACACGGCCACATTATTAGTATAAATAATAGTATGATGATAATTATTGCAGTAGTGGTATCAAAGCCAAAGAGGGTTATTGAAATATTACTCTTGGATCATATAGATACATCAGTTATTCTATCAATTGAATATCCTACTGACCCAAACATAGTACAGCTAACTTAGTGAGTAATCCCACAACTGGATAAACATCCTACATGAGAAGATTGATTGAACATCTTCTCCACTCCCATTGTGAGACATCATCATCATTATCATCATCAACTTTTAATGCCCATTTTCCATGCTAGCCTGGGTTAGATGAGTTGTCCTGTTGTGAGTCAAATACGATCAGGTGACCATATCTTACTCATACAGAACTGTTTCTGACTTGGTTTCTTCAGCTTGATGCCCTCCTCAATGCCAATAACATTCACAGTGTGTGGACTGGGTGCTTCTTATCATGTCACAAACATGAACACCTTACAGGGTGGATGGAGAGCTTTTAGCCATTTCAGCAATATTGTGGAAAAGTGTGTCTAGCTTTCTATGCTTGTATGCATGGGTTGGACAAAAGAGGTGTATCAGTTGTGGTGATGACAGTGGTGGTGGTGGTGGGAGTTGAAGGAGAGTGTGGTGTGTGTATGCAAGATGATGATTGGAGAAGTATTTGTTATATGATGTTTCAAATAGCAGCTTGCTTTAGAAAATGTTAGTTATTTTGTTGAATTTCTCAATTTTTAAAAATAATTATTTTCAAAACTATTTGAAACATATAGCCACCAGTGTATTTCATTAGAAATATGGTAGCAAAAGGGTTAAATGGGTGTTCAGAGAAGTTTTCAGTGAATTTGAATTCTTGTGCGATATTGGTGGAGGATAGCATCGGTATTTGGGATTATGTCATAAGTTCTGTAGTCTATGTTTGCAGTGAAGGTATGGACAAACTTTTCTGGTTATGTCATGTAAACATAAGTCTGCAGCACATAGTGAAATATTGAAAGGAGTCGTGATCTCTGTTGTTGCTACTGGTTCTAAATTTCCAAATGTCTTTCATAATGCACTGTCATTCTTTTTTAAGGAGTTGAAATTGTTTTTCTGATTGAGTTGGTTTGTTTTGCTTTTTGCCATTGATTCATAAGTGTTAACAGATTCTTTGATGATTGTAGTTGGAGAGGCAGCTCCTAACCTTCTGAAGTGGGGGTCAGATGAAATGGAGTTAGATGGTGTATTACACTCATGGACCAGCATGATTTCTAATTTTCCCATGTACTTAGGGCCTAGATGAAACAACTTTCATATTTTTTTAACTGTGATTTCTTATAAAGTCTGTAATCAAGATTGCACCAACGTGTATAAATATATACACATATCTAAATTAAAAAAAAATGATAAACATCTTTAAACGATTTTCAGATCTTATTGGACCCTCATCTGGAAACATGTATTATTCTGAAATGGACAGTGCTTGTGTTAGTAATTAATTAAGATATATAGTAACAAGTGCACTAGCAGCCAAAGTGTATGATAAGGTTATATCTGTATACGAACACTAATATTTTTTATATGCAACTTATTATGTCCATTTCAGAATAATACTAAAAGTGAATGGGTATATATACCCATCAAATACATGAGGTGGAACGGCTGATGCCACAGGTATCACTGATAGTTTTTTGCAGCAATGCTTTCACCATCTTGTCCAGGTGATGCAGCTGAGATATTCCATCCAGCCAACATTCCCCACTTTTTTTTTCTTTTTTTTTTCTTGTCATTATGATATCTGGCTTTTGGCTGTCTTAAAATTTTGAAATCACAGATTAGAAAACTTGGAAGAGAGGTTGGTACTTATGGTAAAGAATGGTTTGTTATTGGAAAGGAAGAATCTTTTTTTAAAGAATTTTTTATATATTAGTTGGTGGTCCTGAAAAGGGATTAAAAATTATGTTAATTGGTTTTACATGTCAGTGAAAGATATCTCCTGTGGCCATCAACAAACATTTCTTTATAAAGTTCCCTTCTGAAAACTGCTTTTTCATGAGCAATCCTATAACTTGTATTAACTGGAGCATTACTGACTTGATAAACATGTTTAATCTTTTCATTACCATATTTCTAATGAAAGAACCTGCCTATGATTTTTCAATAATTATTAAGTTGGTGTTTAACATCCATTTTCCCTAACCCATGCTAATATGGAAAATGGACGTAAAATGGTGATGAGGATGATGATGATGATGATGATATATATATATATATGGTAGATGCTGCGTGTAAAATAGAGATGGAAGCAAAACAGACTAAAACATGGTGTTTTGTTTTGTTAGGGATGCTACTCACTGAGGCAGCTGAATGTAGGAGAAATGGATAAAAAAAACTCTTGCAAATTTAATATAGATCTCCTTGGCAATGATCCAGAAGTTTCCAACAAGAGTTTGGAAGGTTAGAGGGCTTACATGTTGTGTGTTGCACAAATACAGCTGATGTTGCATGGAAGGTTATTACCTCCCAGTTAGTGGTGTTAGGTGACTTCCTTGAGATGTTTTTAGCAGTACTGCAAGCCTGTATAGCAGAAATAAGGTGGTGGATGAATCACTTTGCAGATATGGAACTTGTAAATTTGTTTCTGTGAAAGCTCTGGAAAGACATTTGTAAGCGAATAATTTCTGTCTGTGACTTAACAGACTTTGATAAGAAAGTTAGTATTAATATGTCTAATATAATTTAAAATAATCTCTGAGCAATTTCTCTTAGTCGTTTAATTGTCTTGGACAAGTCAATTTTTTCCATGTAGGCATGGGTTGGATGAGAGTTTTTGAGGCAGTATTCTATGGTAGGATGTATTTCCTGATGCCAACTACAAGGGTAGAAACTTTTCTGACAAGAGGGGATAACCACAATGAAAGGATGAGAATTAGTAGGAAGACGAATATAGTGAAGAGTTTAGTGTAAAAGTTGGTGTTCATCAGGGCTCTGTTCTTAGCCCCCTACTATGTATTATCGCCCTCCAGGCTATAACAGTGGAGTTCAAGACCGGCTGCCCATGGGAACTCCTATACGCAGATGATCTAACGCTCATAGCTGAATCAATGGCCGAGCTAGAGAAGAAATTCCAAACATGGAAGCACGGCCTAGAATCAAAAGGCCTTAAAATTAACCTGGCTAAGACTAAAGTTCTAGTTTGTAAGAAAGAAAATAAGGCGGCGGTCCCCTCCGGGAAGTGGCCATGCGCAGAGTGTAGGAAAGCCGTAGGTAGAAATTCCATTTTGTGTCCCAAATGCAAAGTTTGGGTGCATAAAAGATGTAGTGGGATCACAGGTAAGCTAACTAAGAACATAGATTTTACATGTGGCCGGTGTTCTGGGGCAATAAGTAGCAGCAAGTGCCCACAAAATACTAGCTCTTTCAACTGCGCAGAGGGTTCTATAGAAATAGTGGACAGCTTCCGTTACCTGGGTGACAAAATCAGCAGTGGGGGAGGGTGCTCTGAAAGTACAGTAGCTAGAGTCAGAACTGGGTGGAAAAAGTTCAGAGAGCTTATACCACTATTAGCCGCTAAAGGGTTCTCCCTAAAAATGAAAGGCAGGTTGTACGATGCCTGCATACGAACAGCAATGTTGCATGGCAGTGAGACCTGGGCATTGTGTGCAGAGGATATACGCAGACTAGAGAGAAACGAAGCTTGCATGCTCCGCTGGATGTGTAATAGTAATATACGTGAACGACAAAGCATAAACGAACTAAGGAAAAAATTAGAAATAAGAGGGATCAGATGTTGTTTACTAGAGAGAAGGCTACGTTGGTATGGTCACGTGATGCGCATGAAGGACGATAGCTGTATAACAAAGTGCAGGGCAATAAAGATAGACGGTAGCCACGGAATAGGCAGACCCAGAAAAACCTGGGACGAGCTGATAAACTCCGACCTCACACACTTACACCTCACCAAGACAATGTCACTGGACCGAGACCTTTGGCGGTACTCAGTAATAGAGAAGACCCGCCTTACCTAAATACAAAGTAAAACCTACTACAGTCAGTAGGCATCTCTAACAAAATACACCCCCGTCCCACCACCCCCACCCCATCCACACCGCCCCCTTCTATGTAAAGTTATGTTGGTGCCACACCATCCAGGCCGAAACAAATGAAATCGTGTAGGTGTCACGACAAAAAAACACACAGTCTACGCTGTAATGTGGCCGTGTAGGCAACACGGTAAAAACCTCCCAGACCCACACTGTAAATGTGGTTGGTGTTAGGAAGGGCATCCAACTGTAGAAAACCTGCCAGACAGTCCTATGCGAGCAAGACAATCACTCTTGCCTCAAGTGGGAAAACCCCCGTCCAAACCCATGCAAGCGTGGAACACGGACGTTAAACGTTGATGATGATGATGATGACGAGTATCTCAGTAGCTCTTAACATTGTGCTCTACATGAAATCACATTAGCAAGAATATGAAACAGCATTATGACTGCATCACTTCAAAAATTAGTTTTTACCTTAAAAGTGTAAATTTTCACAATGATTTGCCCATTAGTAAATAAAATAAAGGGGTAAAGACCCTCTTCGGTCACAAATGACCATGGGATTTGCACCTAGAAAGTTCCCCTCCGAGGCACAAGCCGAGCAAGGTTGTTTGTGGAAGACCAGCAGTTGCCCATACATACCAGTCTTCCCTCTCCACACCACCAATGTTGTCCAAGGGAAAAGCAATGGCTGATACAGCTTGGCACCTGTGACATTGCAACTCATTTCTACAGCTGAGTAAACTGGAGCAACGTGAAATAAAGTGTCTTGTTCAAGGACACAACGCATCACCTGGTCCGGGAATTGAACTCACAACCTCCTGATTGCAAGCCCAATCCTTTAACCACTAAACCACATGCCTTCACTAGTAAATATACTATAAATATTTGAATTAACAAACCTATTTTAGATATTTTATGTTAAATCATTACAGGATGTTATGAGCTAAGAGGAACTAGTAAAGAAAGTTCAGCAGAATAACAACAATGTAAGTATTTATAGAGATAAAGAAGCAATGTCCGGGTGATGAGAGAGAAGTTGATGTTTAGCTGCCAAAACAGGACCAACCATGTTAGAAACTTGCTGGTTGTAGTTTGTTAGTGAATAAAGGTTTGTTGTGTTTGTAGGTAGTCAGGCATGTTTGTATGAAGCAGTAATGGCATAGTGTTGGAAATGTTTCCTTGATATGTATACAGTATATGTGGTTCTGTTGTTGAAAGAAACTGGCAAGTCATGTCCTAATAAGAGAATACTTTCAAGATATTTATTCATCAAAGCAGTAAGTATCTGACATGCATTGTTTAGGTTCTGTTTGAATGACATTTGTTTGTGAAGATTTCAGGCGAAATGAAGAATAGTGTCATCTGCATAACAGTGTGCTGATGATAAAGGGTCTGGAGAGCCAATATAGGACCCAACCCTAAAATACTTCTAAGTTCGTTTGAACCTTCAAAGGTACACATCTGCCATTCCCTCCCGAGAGATCAATTAAAATTTCAAGTGCATTGGAGTTGGTTATAGGAGTATTTGTGTGGATCTAATTACAGTCATCATTTGCAATCATTTGCAATCAGTCATCATTTGGTATCATGTACCATGCTTTTGTGAATAGTTTTAGATGCTCATTTAGTTGTGAGCAGGCACAAGCATCCTCTCAGACCTCTCACCCTTAATTCAGTGGAACATCAAGGGTGTGGTGACAGTTAGAGGAAGATAGGGCTACATTAACACTGGCTTGGAACTTACTTTATTGACCCTGATGGGATAAAAGGCAAAGTAGACCTTACCATAAAAAAGAAAATGCATAATTCAGTGAGCTAAAATAAACATCATAACATATTTTATCCAGCACTAAAAAGACTCCACCAATCAACCACCTCGGTGTGGATTTATTCTCTGAATATTTTTGACTTGAATCATGTGGTCACTCTTGAAAAGACAGTAAAGGACATTTGGCTGCTACATTGAGCAGGTCAAGTCATGAGATTATATAAAGGTTCCTTTTAGAGTAAATGTAATAGCCATATGTATGTGTAAAGTTAAATAAGCTGCTGTTTAATCTGTGCTTAAGCTGAAGCTGCTTAAAAAGCCCAGCAGGTTTGAAGATCCAGCAGAAAGCTAAAAATCCTAGTAACAACTTTGAAGATTGCCATACCATTGTATGTATGTATGTATGTATGTATGTATGTATGTATGTATGTATGTATGTATGTATGTATGTATGTATGTATGTATGTATGTGTGTCAGTCTGTGTGCACATGTGTGTGTCTCTGTGCGCATGTATGTGTATATGTGTCTGTCTGTCAGTGTGTGCGTGTGTATGTGTGTCTGTCTGTGTGTGCATGTATGCGTATATGTATATCTGTCTATCAGTGTATGCATGTGTATGTGTATCTGTGTGTATGTGTGTATACGTGTATGTGTCTGTGTGGACAGATGACCTAAATATTCACTGCTAACTGTTGATATGCTTCCACATTTCTCCGGCCTGTTTTAGCAGAGGGATCAATACAAGGCAGTTATCCATTGATTACACAACTCGTTTGTGTGTGTGGTGGTTGGGAAGGGAATGGAAGAGATAAGTGAAAGATATAAATCTATACAAGTGTCATTTACTGAGTCTGTCTAACAGCATGTCTATGTTTTAATGTATTCTAAAATTACACATACACATACACTCATTTATATGTGTGTGTATATATATAATATATACATATAAGTCTAAGAATATACTGATATATATATGATATAGAAGTATATTCTTTACCTGGCTTTGGTCATTAAAAAATGTCCATTTTTAGGCTCTGCCTTCAAAGGCCTCAGTTTACTATATCAATATCTGTAGTTATTTTGTACTTATTTTTACTGATCTCAGCACGAGGGAAAGGGTATGCTGACCTAACCATAAAAGGGACATAATCAAATGCCATAAACTATTTTTTTTTTCTTCAACATACCAATTCTGTCATCCTTCAACCATATTTATACCGTTATTCCCCAGTATTCGCAAGGGTTATGTTCCTAGAGCACCCGTGAAGAGTGAAAAACCATGAATATTGGACATGGTCCATAAAAATGCCTATAAATGTCAAAAAATAACGTAAAATATAGGCTGGAAAATATGGCATATTGTTATTAATAATAAGCGTTAAAAAGCGTGAAAAAATATATATTGCTACGAAAAAAAGCCATTAAAAAATCATGGAAGATATTTACTATTCTGCGAATATGTTGTGGTTTCCATCAACAATTATTAGTTAGGTTATAAGGAAAATTCTGCAAATAACCAGGACTGTGAGTACTGGGACCACGAATGCTGGGACCATGAATGCCAGGACTGTGAATGCCAGGGGTACACTGTATATATATATATAGGAAAAAGTATGACCCCGACGGCAGAGCTCAAGCCGTTTCGACGGCTATTTCTGAACCAGTCCAGAAATAGCCGTCGAAACGGCTTGAGCTCTGCCGTCGGGGTCATACTTTTTCCTATTACCCACTCTACTACCCTAAGTATTGAGTACTCTGGTGCGTTATGGTCCATCTGGTTCCTTACCACAATTCCTTCATTATATATATATATATATATATATATATATATAGAGAGAGAGAGAGAGAGATGAAATGTGTGCATCCAAGTGTAACTGACCATAATAATTGTTTCTACGTTAGACACAAGGCCAGCAATTACCCAATGTATTACTGGTACTTTATTTTATCGACCCCGTAAGGATGAAAGGCAAAGTTAACCTCGGCAGGATTTGAACTCAGAATGGCAACAGTCATTAGACAAATACCCCTAGAGATGGAGAAAAGTGGACAGAGGTACCTGTAAGAAATTGAGCCTCTACTACTCTCGGATGCCAATTGTGGGCATTAATCACTATGCTAATGAGCTGCAGGTCACCAATTCTATCTTTTTAGAAAATGTTAAACCAGTGACTAGAAATGTAAACAAATTTGAATTGAGTGCATCCCAATGCAAACTGATTAATAACCACATGGTTACACAGTGCTTCTTAACTACATAATCACATTTGAACTTATATATGTATATATGATGGCTGCAACTCGATTTCGAGTAATGCCATCGCTTGATACTTAAGCTTGGATGTGACTTTTTAGTCCTGCTAGGGACTTGCCTATGGCCAGCAATATCATGCATCACAAAAAAATGTCACATATCACATATCTCTCATCATCGTTTAATGTCCATTTTCCACACTTGGATGGGTTAGACAGGTTGTCATGGTATGAGACAAGTCAGGTCAGGTTACCATGCTCATACTGATCTGTATTTTGGCTTTGTTTTTACAGCTGGATGCGCTTCCAAACACCAACCACATTATTGTGTGGACTAGGTGTTTTTTATTGTGGAATCAAAATGACCATCTAACAGGGTGAATTGGGTGGTTTTTCATTGTGTTACCTGCACGACCATTGTACAGGGTAGACTGGGCACATATATGTGTGTGTCATCATCATCATCATCACCGTTTTACGTCCGTTCTTCCACGCTAGCATGGGTTACATGGGTTGTCCTGTTGTGGGCAATGTCCAGTCGGCTGACCTTGTCTTGCTCATACGGGAACTGATTCTGGCTTGATTTCTACAGCTGGATGCCCTTCCTAATACAAACCTCATTTACAGTGAGTGCTGGGTGCTTTTTTGCGTGGCGCCTACACGTCCACTTTACTGTGTGGGCTGGGTGCTTTTTTGCCGTGGCACTTCCATGACCACTTTACAGTGGGAGGGGCTGCGGGCATATTGTCTATATGATTCAGCTTTGAATTGTACCCATGGGAAGTTGGGTCTTCTGTATTACTGTGTGACACCAGAGGTTATGGTCATGTGTCATTGCCCTTGAGAGGTGCAATTGGGTAAGGTCGGCCTTTTTCACCTCATCCCAGGTCATCTTGGGTCTCCCCACTCCGCGGTTTCCATCAACTTCTAGTGCTCTGCACCTTTTTATGCAGCTGTCATCCTTCATACGCATCACATGTCCATACCAATGTAACCTCCTCTCCTGCACACAGCATTTGATTCCTCTTATGCTCAGTCTCTCTTTCAATTTGTTTATGCTATGCCATTCGCATATATTACTATTACACATCCATCGGAGCATGCAAGCTTCGTTTCTTTCTAATCTGCACAAGTCTTCTACAAACAGTGCCCAGGTCTCACTACCATGTAACATTGCTGTTCGTATGCACGCATCATACAGTCTGCCTTTCATTTTGAGGGAGAAGCCTTTTGCAGCTAGCAGTGGCAGTAGCTCCCTGAACTTCTTCCATCCTGTTCTTAGTTATTGTACTTTCTGAACACCCACCTCCGCTGCTAATTCGGTCACACAGGTAGCAAAAGGTGTCTACTGTTTCTACAGAGCCCTCCCAGAGTTTGGTGGTGCTTGTTTCCTGTGGTCGTTTGCTGCTTGCTGTCCCAGCACAGCTGCTACATATGTAGCCTACATTCTTAGTTAAACTTCCTGAGATCCCACTACATCTCTTGTGTACCCATTGTTTGCATTTGGGGCAGAGAATGGAGTTCCTACCCATACCTTTCCTACACAATGAGCAAGGCCATTTCCCTGAGGGGATCTGGGTTCTGTTTTCTCGTCTACTTACAACAACCTTAGTCTTTGTCAGGTTGACTGTGAGACCCTTTCTTTCTAGTCCCTGCTTCCATGTTTGGAATTTCTTCTCTAGTTCCACCATGGATTCAGCTATAAGTTCCTCGCTATAGTCATTGCTAACTCTAACTTTGCTGAATGCTCATCTATACATGGTTTGTACAGCTTTCACAAGCCATTCATCTACTCCTAGTTTTCTAAGAGCCCACCAGATTATAGCACGGGGCACTCTGCCAAAGGCTTTCTCCAGATCGACAAATGCCAGGTAGAGCGGCTTACTTTTAGCTAGGTACTTTTTTTACTGTCTTAGGCATTGAGTAGAATATCTTTAAACCTGTTACTGACTGAGGGGTCTTTCAGCTTCCAGATCTTTCTTCTCCAGGTTGCCTTCTGTTTCCAAGTTTCTCTAGTTTTGACAGCGAGGTCGCTGACAACTAAGTTATGTTGGGAGGTACATTCCTCACCAGGGAAGGCTTTTGTGTTTACAACCGTCCATCTATCATGCCCTCTGATGAGGATAAAATCTATCTGACTAGAATGCTCCTCTGATCTATAGGTGATCAGATGGTTGTCAGGTTTTTTAAAGTTTGTGTTACATATCGACATGTCATTGGCATCGCAGAATTCCAGAAGCCTGAATCCTATTTCATTTCCTGTGCCAACCCCATGGCCTCCACGGACTCTATTGAAGCCATCACGGTGTTTACCTATGTGTACCTTTAAAATCTCCTGCAATGATTAGGAAGTCATTGTCACTTGTTAGGGCAGTAGTGTGCATTAGGGACTCGTAAAACCTATCCTTAAGTTCGTCTGGCAACCTCGATTGGGGTGCGTAAGCTGATACTATTGTGGCAATTGTTTTATTAGTCTGAGTTTGATGATTCTTGCATTCACCCTGTTCACTGAGATTACCTTATCAACCCATTTGTCAGCTAATAGTATACCTACCCCTCCCATCCCGTTGTCATTTCCCATAGGACTCTAGTGGACTCTCCTTTCCATCTAGGCTCTTGCACACAGCATACATCAATTTCCTTTCGCTCTAGCATCTCTACAATTTCTCCTGCTCTTCCTTTCATTGTGTTTATATTGATGGTTCCAGCTCGTAGGTTGGAGGGAAATTTTGAGGAGGGGGAGGGGCGTATGCATCCTCTGTGTGTATATATATAGTGTGGAAGATAGACGTTAAATGATGATGATGATGATGATGATATATATATGTATACATATAAAAATGACTTCTACAGGACTAGAACTGTTTCTCTCTCTCTCTATATATAATAAAGATGCCTATACTCTACCAACATATGGCATACCTTCTTTACCTATGTTTATACCTCAACACATATTGGGAATCTACACATATATATGTGTGTGTGTGTGTGTGTGTGAGTGTGTATTTCCCATGGGAAGAAATGATGTTAGGGAGACAAATGTGTGCAGAGTAGAGTCACATACGTTCATGCACACGTGTGGTTTTTGGTGAGCTTACAGGATTTGTCAGTCATTTTCAGACAATCTTTGTGTGAGATGTGGTATACTTACTCGTATTTCGTCCAATGTTACCAACAAGGATCATGAGTTGCTGAATACTGTAACAACTGGAGATGGCAACTTATGCATACTGGCATTACCTGGAAACCAAAACTATCAGTGAGTCCTCCTGCTTGTGATGTAGTTTCATGCAAAAGACTGAATCTGTGGGCTTCACAAAACTGACATCTGTGTTTCTTGAGTTTGATGCTAATATATATTAGCATCAAACTCAGGAATCACATGTTTACAAAGTGAACTTTTGAAATACATAGCCATACCTCCATCTATATATATTGGGATAGCAGGCAAATTAACAGGAAGAGAAAATTTCATATGTGGTAGATGTTCAGGGAAATTTGATAGTAGTAGTATCAGAGATAGGCACATTTTTCAAATGCAGGTAGGATCTATAGCGGTGGTTGATAGCTTCTGATACCTAGGTGATTAAATTAGCCAGGGAGAAGGATGCTCAATAAGCCATAGTATCTAGAATAAGGACAGGATGAAAGAAGTTTAGGGACCTGCTTCCTCTGTTGACAACAAAGGGTTTCTATCTATGAACGAAAGGTCTGTTATATGCCTGTGTGAGATGCGTGATGCTGCATGGTAGTGAGACATGGGCAGCAACTGTGGAGGATATACAATGGCTGGAGAGAAATGAAGCAAGCATGCTCCGATGGATGTGTAATGTCAATGTACGTGAACGACCAAGCATAGATGAGTTGAGAGTGAAACTGTGTATAAGAGGGATAAACTGTAGCATGCGGGAGAGAAGACTGAGTTGGTATGGCCATGTGATGTGCATGGAAGATGACAGCTGGGTGAAGATGTGCCAAGAAATCCCGGTGGAAGGAAGACCACGAAAAATATGGGCAAAGGTGGTGAGAGCAGACCTCAGATTGCTGAAGCTCACGGACGAGATGACGAGGGACCGTGACGAATGGAGAGATGCTGTGCTGAAGAGGACCTGTCCCACCCTTGCAAGCAGGGAAAAGCGGACATAAAATGATGATGATGATAATATATATATATATATATATATATATATATACAGAGAGAGAGAGAAAGAGAAAGAGAGGGGTAAAATCCTGACTGCAGCGGTAATTTATATAGGTAAAGTTATGGCTATATAATTCAAAAGTTCACTTTGCAAACATGTGGTTCCTGAGTTTGATGCTACTGCACAGCACCTTGGACAAGTGTCTTTTACCATAGCTTCTGTTTGATTAAAACTCTGAGAGGAATTTAGTAGATAGAAACTGTGTGGAAGCCTTTTGTATATGTGTGCATGCATTTTTTGCTGATATAGTCAAAGAATGTAAACATGTATGATAGAAATCAACACTTTTTGAATGAAGTATTTATTGACCCTTTTGATATCAAACTGCTTGGAATTGTCCAGCTTCTAAAATATTTTAAAGAGTTCATATTTATATTAAAACCTTCCATCATAGGCAGTATTGGTAGAGAGTCGGATGCCATGCGTTGCAGCAAAGAGTTACGGCCCTTTATAGTCTGAGTTCAAATCCCGCCGAGGTTAACTTTGTCTTTCATCCTTACAGGGTCGATAAAATAAAGCACCAGGATAATTGCTGGCCTTGTGCCAAAAGTAGAAACAATTATTTTAGAATTTTTTGTTAAGTAATGTTCCAAACATCAATTTACTAAAGAAAAAAATTGATATTTTGCTAAATCCTTCAATATTTTTTGTTATTTTCAAAATCAATTGAAACACATTGGTAATGTTTTTCATTAGAAATACGCTAAGGAAAAGGTTAATGATGGTTCTACATTGTGTCATCCAGATATACTCTTGTCATACTTGATGTGAGAAAGATAGAGAACTAGTGACTGGTCTGTAGGATTAGTCTGTAACCAACAATGCTAATATTTACAAATGATAGTATAGAATAAATAATAAATAAGTACAGAACGATGAAGTATCAGGTCTTATATTTATTGACTGACAGAGTAGCCTTTCTACATTCATTAACCCTTTAGCATTTACATTACTCTATATTTACTATTATATTTTCATGGTAAAGGCTTTACGTTACATAATATCTCACATAATATCGAATCTATGAGATTTTGATATTTATTTTGAGAACAACACCTTAATATCAGTATGAGTAGCAAGTTAAGGCCAGTTTAAATAGAAAGAGATGAGAGAATTCTGGCCGGTTTAAAGGCTAAAGATGGTGTGATAGTAAAAATTGACTTTTTAATGAAGAACGGAAGCAGAGATGTGTGACTTAGTGATAAAGGTGTTGGACTTATGATCATAATGTTGTGGGTTCGATTCATGGGCTGTGCTGTGTGTTGTGCTCTTGAGCAAAACACTTCATTTCATGTTGCTTCAATATACTCAGCTGAAAATGAGTACAAGCAGTAACTGAGGGTTTAACCCGGCGGTTTAACTGCCCAGGGGGGAGTCTTGCACTCTGAGTCGCTTCACATCACGTAATGAGGATAAGCACCGGCCTGATGAGCCTCCGGGCTTGAGACAGACTTTAAACTAGACAGGAAGGGAAGAGCAATAAGACTAGTTAGAGTGAGAGCCATAGGTATTCTCAAAGTGGTAACTTGGTCCAGGTACATTCCACCAAAATGGGCTCTGCTAATGGCACCTTAAGGCCATGTGGCAGAGTTAAATGAGATGATGAATAAACTTGACTACCCAAGTAGGTCACATTGAGATTTGGAGTTAGGACACTAAGAGCTGGAACAGATATATCAAGAATATATCTGATGCTCTAAGAATTGCACCCATTCACCATTCTGGACTGGTACCTTATTGGACTTTGAAAAGATGAAAGGTAAATTCGACATTGGCAGTTTTGAACTCAGAGTGCAAACAGCCAGAACAAATACTGCAAGATATTTTGTCCTACACTCCTTCGGAGGAACACCATTTTGTATTTGCAATTGTATTCTTTTGGTCCTTATCCAAGATTCACGAGCAAAGGTAAGGGTTGGTTCAAATACTAAATTGAATGCTGGTAACTGAATGATGAAGCTAGCTCATTACTGTGCCAATTTCTGCAGTTCTTGATAGAGTGTGGAGCTCAAAGATCAGGGAGTCATTCCAGGTAGAGCCACCACATCTCCGATACTATGGACATGTAGTTGGAATGTCTAAGGAAAGAATTGTTGGCAGGAGAACCAGGGGTAGACCCTGAGCAAGATGGTTAGATAACATCCATAAACTTGGCTAGTCTCACTTGGGGATCCAGCCAGATCAATTGGAGACAATTGTTTTTGACAGGACCTGCTGGAAGACATGATTGAAAACTCTGTCCCCATGACCCTCCCAGGAATAAGTGAGCTAAGAAAAGACATATACAAGGGTTGGTTGAAAAGTTCATAAGATGACCAAGATACTCTCATGGAATGACCAAATGAGGTTTATTTTTCAACATAGTCCCTGGAAAGAAACAATGCAACTATTAATAAGAAGAGTTGAAATTAATGCATACAAGATTTCACAGCTCTAGCATCACTCCTTCATAGTCAGCCTATGAACTTTTCCGTTGAAACTCGTATTGACTGATGAAGTATATTTGTTTTTATTAGTGATCTATATATTGATGCATGGAATAGCTGTATACCAGATGTTGTTTTATGTAGTATTAATGTCCTATATACTGACTGATGGAATATTCTATAGTATTCTGTATACTGACCCTATAAGGTGGTCATGCATGACACAAGAGGCTCCCAATTGTAAGGTGGTTGTGCTGGTGACACAACAAAATGTACCCAGTTCACCCTGTAGGGTGATCATGCTGGTGGTATGACAAAAAGGTGCCCAGTTCACCCTGTAAAGGGATCATGCTTGTAACACGACAAAAGGTGCCCAATCTGCCCTGTAAGGTGGTCATGCTGGTCTAAAAGTCTGTCTCATGCCTGGAGGCTCATCAAGCCAGTGCTTACCCTAGTTTCTTTGGCATTAAGTGACTGAGAGTACATGGCTAGTACTATATAATGACAGAGGGCGTATCAGTTCCCTACACAGTCAGCCTAATTCTTATAAAGCTATCAATATTTGAAATGGTAGACTACTAGAAGTAATTGGTAGTTTAGGTAACACTGGTAAATTACTGGTGTATGAATTATAAAAGTACAGTTGTATGAATTATAATATAGTTCAGTAGATTGGATATAGAATATATAAGATAAAATAAGTTTGAATAATGCCTGCAATTGGTGGAGAAAACAATTGAATTATTAAATGATTTAGGTTTTTGAAACATTCAAATAGATAAGAATTGGGGCATCCAACACACATTGTAAAGTAGTTGGCGAAGGAAGAGCATTCAGCTATAGAAAGTTCGCCAAACAAAGGGTCAGAAGGACCCTTCAGCTGTGTCAAAGATGTAACAACCTTCCTAGAGCTGGTATCATGATAAAATGCATTTGATAGAGCATGAAATCGTATGTAAGCGAGATGTAGGTTCCCGACTCATCTGATAGGTCAATAACCCAGTTTGAGTACTGACTCAGTCCGTGAAGACTCGTCTAACCCTTGCTAACAGAGAAAACAGATGTTAAAAATGATGATGTGTATAAATGTTTGAGTTTGTTAGTTAATATTTGGAACAGAAGTCATAAACACCAACTTAAGATTTTAGCTAAATAAGATACAGGTATGTAAAAGTTTAAAAGAAGCATGTGAGAACACCATTTTATCCTAAACTTATAGTTGAAAAGGAAATATTGATTAACGCTTTAGCATTTACATTAGTCTATATTTATTATTGTATTTTCACGGTAAAGGCTTTTTCTCATATAATATCTCACATTTTGAGAACAATACATCAGTATGAGCGACTGGTTACAGCTAGTTTAAACAGAAAGAAGTGAGAGAATTCTGGCCAGATACAACCAGTTTAAATGCTAAAGGGTTAAAGGGTGATAAAACATTTTCTTTGACTCAAAATATGATAGTTTTTTTCTTTTCTTTTCACTTGTAAACAGATAATAAATTTTACCCTTTTACAATTATGGATGATAAAATGGTCTTTAGTGAGTTTATACACTTTCCAGAACTATTTCTTAACTTCTTGAGAAATGATTAACACTACGAATTTAGTTTGTTTAGTTGTTGGTTGAATCTGTGAATATCTTGACAGATTATTTTACCCTAACTACACAGAAGAGGAAATGTCAAGGGAGCTGTTTATGTTTCTTTTCTTCAGTTTGATAATCCAGAAAGCACAAATAATTTGTTATTTTTTTTAGACTGGCACATAGATAGATCTTCTCACTGGTGGGAAGGGCTGCAAATTAATATCTGCATTTCAACATTTTCAACAGCTTGATTTTGCTTATATCTTTAACATGAAAATGACGGCATATGAAGTTTAGATTCAATTGTTTCATGGAATTATTTATTAACATCAGATGAAATAGGATCTTTCTCAGTGATAGAAAAATATTTAATAAAAGTGTTAGATAAAGAAGAATGTCTATAATGATCTGAGATATTACGAAATTAATGAAATAAAAAAGAAGGAATAAATACGGTTAAATCTAAAAAATTCTACTTGTGTAATACTTTCAATCAAAATGAAATTAAAAGAATTCTCGTTTTAAGAACTTCAGTTGCAGAATAATTAGCTATCTGTTCACAAACTGAATAATAATCCTATTAATGAGAACACTCCTTCCACCTACTCTTTTTCTGCTAGTTCTAAAATGGTTTTATTATCAGAATACTATTCATCTTTCTTATTTACTTCAGCTTTTTGAGAATCTCTAGTGAGTGCAAAGATTTTAAGGTAGGAACAATGCAAACGTCTATGTCACTCTTATACTGGTTTTAGTGTTAGTCAGTTGACACTGATACACTGTTGAGATTCCTGTAAGTCAAAGAAACATCCTGCTATAGAGCTAGAAAAGACAAAGATGCTATTCATGACTGAGGAAGGAATGTTAATGTTGGTCTGGATGGCAGTTCCTCATGTCAACATTTACACTTCTTTACATATCTGCCTTAGATTTACTGTTGACATTATAAATAGAAAATAAAAACAATATAACATCTATTTTCAATAGAAATTTAGACTTCTCTATTCTAACCAATGACCTGTAACTGTTTATAGAATTTAGTATTAATATAACTTCTAGTCATGAATGTTTGGTACAGATGTAGTTATTCTCTTCACTATCATATTTCTAATGACAGACACTACCTAAGATTTTCAATTAATAATGAAAATAATCAAGAGTTAAAAGGAATTCAGGAAAATAAACTTTCTCATTATTAAGCCACTGTTTGGAACATAACAAAGGTTCTTATATAAAATTATGATGGAAAGTTTTTAGATAGATATTAACACTTTAAAAAAAAAATTCTGCATCATAAAACAGGGATGGTTTCAGGTGGTTTGGCATTAAAAAGGCTAATTCAACTAATTCAATAAATAGATATCAGATCTTTTCAGAAAGTTTCTCTGAACTAAGCCAGGCATAGATTTCTCTTGACAGTTTCTCATTACCACATGCCGTGATCTCTCAATTCAGAGAAGTAGCGGCTCTACTTGGAGTGACTTTCTGATCTCTGAGCTACATACTTTATTGAGTAATGTTACTCCAAAGACCTTCAGAGGAACCCCATTTCAGCCATTTGTATTCACATGTGGTTAGAATGTCTCAGGAAACAGCTGGCAGGATGATTGGATAACATCCATGAGCTTCGCTGGCCTTGCTTGGAGATCCAGCCAGATCAGTTGGAGACAGTTGCTTCTCACAGAACCTGCTGGAAGGAGTGTTTGAGAACTCTGCCCCCAAGACCCTCTCAGGAATAAGTGGGCGAAGAAGTTTCTCATTACAACATCTAATAGTATTACAACTTACGAAAGATTTATTTATGAATATTTACATTGGTCAATGTTGTTAGGATATTTTTGTAAACTTTTCAAATATTGTATTTCCAGAATTAGTTAGTCTGGAAAAAAAGGGAAGCATCTGATATTGTCTAGTCTGAAATCCTACAAGCAGGTGATTGCAATGACAATTCAAGAAGACTATGTTTAAGTGGGGGCCACATGTTTGTTGAGAATATGAAGAATCAAAGACTCATCCAAATTAAAAATAAATATTTCTAGATGTTTGTAATATTTTTTACTGGATATTTGAAAGCATTCGATGAGGCATTTAATAAAAGAATACACCTAGAAGACTCAATTTGATATCTATGATAAATTTCCTGTGATACACCACACAAGTTAACTTTAAATGTCCTAGTAACACATTTATTTTATGACTGGTCATCATCATCATCATCATCATCATCATCATTTTTATGTCCACTTTTCTATTTTTGTATAAGTTGGATGAGTCCTTTCTATCACAGCTTCCCTCCACTAATAGCATTCCTTCATGATCTCCATTGCAAGCTTCAGTATTTTGAGATTAGCTTAAACCCTATCTGCCCAGATTTTTCTTCATCTTCTTTCCACTGCCACTTCTTCAGAAGTATTATTGAAATAATCCAGCCAAAGGGAATTTGTTGTGAGATCTTATGTAAATGCTTATATTTGTACATCTAGCCAACCCATGTCAACATGAGATGTAGAATAGAAAAAAAACAAAAAAAAACTCAGTTATATGCTTGATCCTGAAGAATATGTTTAGTAAACAGTATTTCCAGTGAAAAGATTGGTTAGATATTTTGAAATGGATAAGCTATGAAATTTGGAACCCTGTAAGTTGTAATAAAAGTAAGAATATGGCATCCAAATATGATAAAATGGTATGTTTATTAGTCACAAGAATATTTGTGGGGTTAAGAAGTTCATTTTGCAGACACATAGTTTTGTGTCCAATCCCACTGCATGGAACTTTGGGCAAGTATTATCGACCATAGTCTTGGAGGAAACAGAGTGAAAGATTGCCAGATCTAAGTATATAATAATAATGGATTCCTTGCAGTACTTAGTTTCAACAGAGTTATGTATCTTTATGTCAAGGTCAACTTGTCTTTTGACAAAGTATGGTAGATGATAATTATAACTCTTGAAGGCAAAGTAACAGTCCTAAGACTGAAACCAGTATACCTGTAGTGTAGAAAATCCTTACTGAATTAATACTTCCTTGTAGAACTATCATATTTATTCATATAATGCTCATTTAATTCCATTTTTTTTAAACCTGAAAGTTAGGGATATACATAATACACAAAAACTAAATGTTACCAATTTTTCTGTGCTCCAAGGCGTGGTCTTATTCCCTACATCATGACCAGAAGTATGTTATATCTATTGTCCAAAGTAACTGATGTATAACAACATTTTAAATCACTATAAAATGTTACATTTTTCTATGACAGTGATAATATATTAAATGTTCATTATATTTCATTAGTATGCATTAAAAATGTTAATTTTATGTTGTCCATATAGTAGCTGAATGTCTGACTAAATACAGCAATATTTTGCTCATGATTGTCGATATAAAGAAATCTGAAGATAAAACTAACATTAGTAACACTAACGTTGTTTTTTGTTTTTATATAGACAGAAATTTGTATTATGAATAAATACTTATCAATTCATATATTGATAATACAGATATAACTTTACAAATAGATACTATCTACATATGGTGCCAACACTTTCCTGACATTTGTACATTATTCTATGTATTATACATGCACCTTTGATGAATTGTAGTGCACCTACAATTATTATTATTATTATGTCCCCCGAAATTACATGAACCACTGCTTAGAGTAGATTAAAATGATTTTTCACTTCTTGGAAATTAAAAATGCTGTTTGAATTTATCACGATTCTGATTAAAAAGAAACATTTTTTGAATAAAAAAAAAAGCCTCATCTTGAATACTTGATGTTCAAAACATAAAAATCTGTAGACTGTTTTACAAAAAAATTGCATAATGAAATTTAGAGGGCTTTCAAAAATCCATGCTTAACCCTTTAGCATTTACATTACTCTATATTTACTATTATATTTTCACAGTAAAGGCTTTATCTCATATAATATTGCATCTATGAGATTTTGATATTATTTATTTTGAGAACATTACCTTAACATCAGTATGAGCAGCTGGTTATGGCCGGTTTGAACAGAAAAAGGTGAGAGAAGTCTGGCCGGATACAGCTGGTTTAAAGGCTAAAGAGTTAAGCCATATTTTGTTTTCCTTTGACAACACAAATATGTGTGCATCACTGAACAAACGTATTTAAATACTCCGTCATTATCAAAATCAAATTGATTTTCTAGAAAATTAAAATAAAACAAAGTATGACTGTGTGATTTCCACAAAGTTGACTTTTGTACATTTACAACTTACAAAGTTCAAAAGCCACTTTTGAATTTGCTTTTTGTTCTATTTAGGATGTATGGATTTTTCAAAACATTTAATCTATTCTAAAGAATATGGCTAAACACTCCTTTTTCTATACTTTGTAATACTAAAGGAAAGTCAGTGCATATTATACAGAAGAATTATTGTTCTGGGATTTTGTTGCCTTGTAACTAGAGGTGTACATTATACATGAATGTATATTATACTCAAATAAATATGGTATACAGTTATGAGTTAAATACTTTCTAAGAAAGACATTTTACAGTAATCAGTTCTACAGCAACAAATATTCTTTTGTCACATTTTTCTCAAGTTTTACTTAGCAACCAAATATGAACCAGTAATTAATTAATTGTTTCTACTTTAGGCACAAGGCCAGCAATTACCCAGTGCATTACTGGTACTTTATTTTATCGACCCCGTAAGGATGAAAGGCAAAGTCAACCTCGGCGGGATTTGAACTCAGATCGTAAAGGGACGTAATGACGAATTGTCAGAGTCATTAGAACATTAGATAGATTACTTTGCACTATTTGCTTTGGTTCTCTGAATTCAAATCCTGCCGAAGTCATCTTTGCCTTTCATCCATTCAAAGTCGATAAAAAAAGTACCAGTCTAGTACTGGGGTTGATTCTTCCTCTATATCTCTTACTCTCTGTTCTTCCCTGGAAGAAATCTGTTGTATTCCGACCTGGAGAGATGGGCTCTGCCAGGTTTTAAAATGCTCTAGAAACACCAATGTCAATAAGGTGCCCCAGGAGTTATGGGACAATGCATACAATTAATGACAATTGTAGTGTGCAGTATAAAGGTTGAACGTATATAAACAATTGCAAAGTAGGTTTAATCATATCTTGTCTGTTTTTCCAGGCTAGAATGAGTTGGATGAGTTTGTTTCAGCCCAGCAGTTCATCACCTGTTATCTCCTTTGAAGTTCCACCTCACTATATTTTCATCTTTCATTTGAGTTGCTTGACACCTTTTTTCATCGAATTGCCATCCTTCATATGCATCATATATCTGTGCCAGTACAGTTTCCTCTCTGATTATTTCAATGCCTATTAACCTCTCCTGGCTCACCAGTGCTCTGTTGTTCAAGTGTGTTAACATTACACATCTAATCGAACATTCTCTTCAACACCAATATGTCTTGAGTATTAATTTGTTTCCCAGGTCAGTGAGTTGGTGTTTTGAAGTTCTGTTAATGAAATATCTACAGATTACTTTTTGTCTAAACTTCCATGTTACCTTCAGAAGTTTCTAAGCAGCACCAATGATGAAGTGGACAAGATGATAACTCATCAGCTAAACAGAGATAAATTCATATCCAAATATGGTTGCCATGTCCTATACAAGACACTAAATTTCCTCCAAGTCACTTTAGTGGATGGCAAGAACAGATGGAGAATAATTCAATGATGAAGTGGTCAACTAGAGACACTGGTAGTTTGATGGTATATAGTAGACACTGACCTGTAGATTAATAATAGTCTACAGTGGCGACTAACCAGTACATTGCTGATGTAAAGTAGAAATGGGCCAGTAGTTTGATGGTCTAAATAGACACTGTCCAATAGTTTGATGATCTACAATGAACACTGACCAGTAATTTGATGGTCTACAGTGGACACCGACCAATAGTTTAATGGTCTACAGAACACACTGACCAGTATATTAAATGTCTAAAGTAGATATTCAATTTATATGCGACTAAAACTGTGAAATCAGTGGGTATTGATTGAGATAAAATGTGGATTGGCAGAATCATTAGACCATCGGTCAAATTGCTTGAGTTATTTAGTTATGGCCTTTGTACGTGTTTTTCAAATCCTGTCATAGCAAGCTTTGCCTTTCATCTTTCCAGGCTTGATATTATAATGGATCAGTCAAGTTGTGGATTCTATTTAACATTACTAGAGTCATTTAAAGTCTGAAGTCTGTCTCAAGCCTGGAGGCTCATCAGGCCAGTGCTTATTCCGGTTTCCTGGACAGGATGCCAGTCCATCAGGGGTTAAACGCCCAGCTATTGCTTGTATTCATTTTCAGCTGAGTATACTGGAGCAACGAGAAATGAACTGTTTTACTAAAGAGCACACTAGATGTTTATTGAATCATAATAGAAGACATGTATTGCAAAAGTTCTGTATCAGTTCACCACAGGATTATCAATGTAAGTAGCAAAAGTAGGATATTGGCTGAAGCAGATTCTATGAAATTAATGTCCTTGCCTTTTGTATAAAAGAAAATATATCCATTTTCACAAATAGGATGATTCTATTTTGCTTTTGTATCATTCTAACAGTAATGTTGTTATTTAGCCTTTTAGTATCATTGTTATAATCATATTATTCTTCAGTCTTCCACCACCACCCAAGACTAGACACCATACTGGTGCTGATTTGAAGTAAAATCTACACAGTAATAATAAGATATACATGTTTTGGCAAGGATCAACATCTATTTATATTTCTCAATTTTCCTTCTACACTGGAAAGTCCAAGGATCAGTTATTTCTAACCCTTTACTACTATATGCCAGTGACTCCCAACCTTTTCATTACCAAAGACCTCTTTTATTTAACCCTTTAGTATTCATATTACTCTATATATACTATTATATTTTCATGGTAAATGCTTTACCTCGCATAATTATCTCACATAATATCGAATCTATGAGATTTTGAAAGTATTTATTTTGAGAACAATACCTTAACATCAGTATGAGCGACCAGTTACAGCCAGTTTCAACAGAGAGAGGTAGAGAATTCTGGCCGGTTTGAACATTAAAGGGTTAAACTAATTTTTCTATGCACCCTCTGCTAGATAGTTGAACAATGAGAATAACAATTAAAAGAGAAATGTTTATACCTAATGAAGACTGAATACTCAATAGCATATGGTGGTAAGAAACTCTCAGGAGAGCAGGTCTTCAGAGAAGAAACCTTCCTCAAGTGAGTGTTTTGGCCATTTTAACAGCTTTTAAAATGTTGAACTTAGCTCATGTCACCCACCTGGCTGTATACTGCCTTTGCAGACCCCAGACTGGAACACAAGATAAATATCATGAGTGAAGTAACCACAGCTATTCACGTTTCTTCATTCACATTTCCATTGCACCTAACAATGACTTTCTAATGTGTAAATCAGACTGTACAGGAAGCAACTAAGATATATAATCTCAGTGTGATGTTGACAACATAAGAAATGATGAGAAGAAAACCAGCACTAATGCAAGTCTAAACTTTGAATCTTACTATATTTTTGACAGTGGTGTTAGGCTTTAGAAGTGTGAAAATGGAATGTATATGGAACAAACCTAACACTTTCACTGCCATATTAAACTGAACTCATGTAAGTTTTATTTAAAATCTAAGGAAATCAAAACAAGAAATTATGATAATAATAATAATATTTGTCTTTTTATTCAAGAGGAAGATTTCACTGAAGATGATCAGAATAAATATCTCAAGATTATACTTACAAATACTTAAAAACAAATTAAAAAAAAAATATTTGGTTTAATCTGACAAAAGTTTTAAGGAAAAAAAATGTAAAAGTATGTAAAAAATCCTACCCAGCTGATAGTGTATTGGTCATATTTGAGAGATCAGTGCTTGAAATTCCCAGCATGGTGTTTTGTTTAGCTAGCTGCAAGACTTTAAATAAATCTCTCACCTAAACTAAATTGTAAAACTAACAGAACCAAAACAGGACAGTTTACCCTGCCAATCTCAAGCAAGACAGGTTAATCAACAACAAAATGCCAGCAAATTTGGGATGCCCACCCTTACATCATATAGCTGATATTTAGTTTGCAACACTCTGCACAACATCAATGTTGTGATGCAGAAAGGCCCAGCAGAAAATCAGTATTTGTTTTTGATAAAATAAAAAAAAAAATAAATAGTAAACACATTGTTAATAAGTATTGAAGTAGCTAGAGTAATTTGGATAATAGATTTTAGTTTTGTGAAATTGCTAAGTCATAATATAACAGACACACACGCACACTCACACAGAGCTAATAATACATAAACATTATTTTCAACATTACAAACAATTAATATTTAAGATCTTCATAAAATATATTTATTCACAACTAAAATGTAAAAAGAAGTAACCCCAGTTGACAAATCTTGAAAATATCAACGGTAACCACATTGCTAACCATAGGTCATCTGAACTAAATGTCTTCATATATATGTGTGCAAAAAAAAAAGAAAGAAAAAAAAAGAAAAAAAAGCCATATCTTTTTATTTTGCCAACTTACAGAAAGTAAAAGCTTTATTCAAAAGAATTGCTAAACCCTCACACTTAATAGTGTTTAGAAAATAATGAAGGTTTTCTTTTTTCTTTCTCAGTTAATAGTTTAATGTAAAATAAAACCCAAGGAACTTAACACCTAATCTCACCTTTGTTTTATACCAATGATTAAATTAGGTTAACCTGTCTTTCCCTAAACTAAACAGTTGAAAATTCAGACATGGCTAAGTTTAGATTTAGATAAATGATTTGTCAAATTATTTGTTACTTTTCATATTAAAAATTTAGAAGATTTTTATATGAAAATGACTAACACAAGAATTAGTTATGAAACTGTTATGTCAACAGCTTTCAGAAATAATATAAACCTCATTTGTCATGGAACGTTAAAAAGTCATCATCATAAATAACGTGATTTTTTTTTTCAAGAAAAAGACAAAAATAAAGGAAGCAGCAATTTAGATGTTGATAAAATGCTAAATTTTTATTTCATTTTAATGTAAGAGGGAGAAGAAGACAAACAGTTGTAGATTTGTTTGGGCTGTATGTCAGCTCTGACTTACACAAGATCATCAGCTTTAGATTGTAGCCTACAACTATATCGGACAGATTGACTGACGTATAGGAACATACTATTGTCCATGAGAAACCGTTAAAAGTATTAGATCAGTGGTAAAAGAAGCTTGCATGAGTTGTGGGAGGGGTCGTGAAAAGGTGTTACAAACAGCATTCAACTGATTGGTGGAGGAATGAAGAGATCATCGGGCACTGATCAGTTAAGAAACACTCATGCAGCAGCAGTAAACGGTAAGACAGACAGAAACATTAAGCCAGAAAACTGAAGGGTTTAAAGCAGTAATAGTATTACCGGCAGTAGTAGTAGTAAGTCACCAGACAGCTGTAGTAGGGAGTGGATTTGTTAAGAGAAAGAGTAGTGAAAGTGTTTCTGTGAGTGTGTGTGAAGAGAGGGGAGATAAGATGGAGGGATGCAACCAACCATTCTACACAAACAGCAACAATGAATAAACAAGTTCAAACATACAAAAAAAACAAAAAAACTAAAGGGGGCAGTTCTCATACAGAGTCACCTGTGAGATTAAAGGTGTATGTACTTTTAGAGAAATCAAAGAGAAAATAAAGTTTGTGGCAGAAATGTTTTATATCTCCATGTAAGTGTGTGTGTAAATGTGGATTAGTTTTGCTCTTCAATTGTATTTCACCATATAATAATAATAATAATAATAATAATAATAATAATAATTATAAATAATAATTGAATGGTGGCATGATATTGGCAAAATAGTTTTGGTTTGCGATTTAAATTAATTTTGGTTTTAATTTCATAAATAGTATATATATATATATATATATATATATATATATAAATTTTTTTCTCCATTTTTCTAGACAACAATATGAAGCTACATAATGAATATTTGTGACATACAAAACACTTAGTATAGCCCATAATGTTTCATACAATTGTCTTTAATCATGAAACTGATACAGTGTAAATGACATGACATGATTGCAGAGCTTGAAGCTCTGGCATCTTTAAAGTCAGTGTCAATGCTGTTAGCACTGAAATACATTCACCTCTCGTGCTGCTTCATAACAAAAGAATAAAATACATCACAGATTTGTTCCCTGATTCAGACAGGTCTAGGAAATTCAAACTATGCAACTACATGAGAGGAAATCTGCAATCTGCTGCTTATGGAAACAAAAAAAGATAAATAAATAAAAAGAAAGTAATTATAATAATATATATAATTAAACAAAAACAAACAAACAAACGTGTAAAATAAACAAAGAAAACAACAAGTAGAAAGACATGTTCAGCCACATGCACACATGAGTGAAGTTAGAAAGAGACATAGGAGTTGACAGAGATATATAAATAGCTGAGCACAACATCTTTTTTATCAACAACATTCAGCTAATAAGAACTTTAAAAAAAAAGAAAAAAAAAAGAAAACCAACATAAATTCTGGTGCTAAAATGCAGTTGAATGTTGTGGGGGTGATATAGTCACTGTATTTGATTTGTGTTAGAATGTTGATAGTTAAATTAGTAAGTAATGTGTTTGACCAGTAGTCAACATGTACCATTCAGAGTAGTACAAACAAGAGAACATTGCCAAATTAGCAATTGTTGTTATAAAGTTAACAATAATGTTTTTTTCTTTTCTTAAATAATTTAATCTGTTTACTGGGCTGGATTAAAAAAAGCAACAACTTTCAGGATAATGTCTTGCTGTTGTTAAAGGTTACAGTCCATACAGTAATGGTTATGTAGTTTTGGAAGTTTAGAATGAGACATTTATGTTGCATGAAGCTCTTTTTATATATTTTCTTTTTAAAATCCCCTTTTGTTTTAAATTATAAGACAAACAAAAGAAATACATGACTAGTTGAAAAGCCTGACAGTGTGCACACGAGAAGATGTTGCTGTTGTAGCAACTTCAGTTAGTATGTTGAAATAGTTAAAGGATACAGAGCTGTGTAGAGTGTCAGGCTGTGCAACATCTATTGACACACTGATGTTCACACAGTTAAAGATACAGACACACTCCAGTGAGGACAAGAAAGCTGAAAATACACTGTTCACTTAGAATGAATTAGGAATTTTTTATTTTGTTTTTCCAATATATTTTTTCATAGAAAATTTTATATTGGCTTAATTATTTGAAAACAAAAACAAAAAAAAAGCATGTTCCTTTTAGAACAACTAGGACTATTGTCACTACAACTAATAATAATAAAAATAATACTTTTCCTTAAATTTTGCTAAATTATTGTCAGTGTGTGAAGATTAGTTAATGATAGTGGAACTAGTTAGTAAAGAAATTAATAGAAAGTAGGTAGTTATGAGGTCAGCTGTTGTACATCATATAAAGAAATGTAAAACATTTATCCTATTTATTCCAAAATGACTAAAGCAGTACCCATCCTCTCCATCATCAACTACAAAATTATTTATCCACAACTAATTCTAAATACGTTAAATACTAAGTACTTCTTTTTTTACACAAATTTTCTTCAAACCTGAAATAAAAATAAAAAGGAGAAAGAAATTCCTTCAATATAATTGCACTTTAAGGATGTATCTGTGCTGAGTGTGGAAGTAATCCAATATTTAACTTTACTTCTATAATATGCAGTAATCTATTAGATAAAGCAACAAAGAAAAGAAACATAGGAAGTTGGACAAATTAAGAGTGAATATGAAGGTGAGCCCCAAATAGCTAGGTGAAAATATAAAGGGACCAGAATAATCTGGTCAGATGAACATAGGGACACTGACAATAATTATAATTGAAGATGTGAGCTTTTTTTAAAATGTGGGATGAAAGAAGATATAAGGTGTGAGATGAATAGAAAATATAACAGATTAAAAAATAGAGCTCGACAGCCAATTGTTTAAAGTAATAAATGATAATAGGAGAGAGAGAAAGATGAGTAGAGGACATCAGAAAATACTGATATAATATCGAGGGAGATAGGGCTTTGAGAGTGGAGAGTTAATGAGATGAAACCAGAAGTTTTCACTGCCTAACTTATCAACATTTCAGTCAAAGTGAAATCAGTCTTTCATTTGATACAAATGTTGGTTTTAGTTGATTTGGTTTAAAAAAAAAATACGACCATGACAGTAAGGATGTGCAGGATCTTTTGAAGATAGCAAAAAATGAAAGAACATTAAAAGGAAATATTTGATAATAAAAACAGCAGCCTTACTTTCAACTGCACATTTAGAAACAACATCTAGAAGACAAAATTATGTTTTGCATTAATTTAAAGTGTGCATGAACGACAGCTCTGAGCATGAGACTTCAATCAAATATGGGATTAAGTCAACTTTCACAAGATATTTCATTCTTTTATACTTTTTCATAAAGTTAAATACATAATACATACAAAATTTTAAGTCATAAGCATTAGTTATATATACACACTTACACACACACACATATATATTTACATACATACACACACACACACATATATATATAAATATACATGCATATATATATATATATATATATAAATCAACACTAAAACTCTCTAATCCATGCCATTGTATATATTACAATTCTCTTTAAAAAGGAACAAATTCTCTTTCACATCAATAAGATAAATAGATTGATCACCAACAAACAAACAACATTACATCTTTTGTCTGCAATAACAACACTATTTCAACAAAGCCAATCTTCAAAAAACACTAAATAATGTTCTGCACACTTCTCCATATAGATCCAGTTGCTACAACTACTGGTTTCTGATAAAGACTAACAGCAATGTCAAATAAAGAAGAGGCTGATTACAACTTTAATAGTGCCATGGTGAATTGTGCATGTGTGTATGTTGCCATCATAAATTATATTTATGTAGTCATTTAACCATTACATTAACATTATATATATATATAACTCCACCCCTGAAGAGATGGACTTAGCTGAAGTTAATACAATCTGATTAATTTCCCATATTTTGCCATTGAAACGGTTTAAGCTTGACCGTCAGGCATATCCAATAGTAATAATTGATCCAACAAATGACTAACACACACACACACGCACACTCACAGAGAAATAAAATAAAAATAACTATTTCAAAGCATATGAAAAACTTAAGTTTATTACATTTAAAAAACCCGTCATTTCAACAATACATACAGACACACAATATTGTTATTTTCTATTGAAAATGACAATTTAACTTGGCAGATTATTTTAATCAATAGACAATCTAACTGAAGTGCTGTCTTATAATGAGCTCTGCAACATCAAACTGCCCTTACTGGCTCTTCTTGACTAGAGGGAGGTTAAATGCCAGGTTAGAGACAAAAGTATGGAATTCATTCACCCTATATTACCTATGTTAGTGATGTCTATGAAGTTTATAATATGACCAAAATGAATGAAATGATTTTAAATCCTGACTAGAAACAAAAAAGAAAAAACAAAAAAAAAAACAAGAATTTCTTGAAGGAAATTTCTGACCAATGATAAGGCAGTCATATCGAAATGGTACAGTTTATAAAGGGTCACAGGTGAATAACAAAAGAAAGAACAAATGATATAAGTGACTAGAAAATTGTTAGCAAGCTTATATGATTGATGATGGTGATAATGATAATAGTGTGGTGGTAATAATGATGATGATAATAGTAATAACAATAATCATAATACTATACTATGAATACTGATATAAGCTAAAGTCTGTTGGTTCCTTAGAAAACAGAATATTTGAACAGACTTCAGTATGTTAAGATTCCATTGCTAAAAAGTGTTTTTTTTTTTAAATGGAATATTTGAGTAGAGAGGAGGAGGAGGAGGAGTGTGGATGGTTGATAGTGTTCTTGAGTAACATCTAAATTTCTGGGCACAATAGAGTATTGAGGAATAAATGACAGCTGCTTCTGGTCATGTTTTCACTGACTAATGAAACACTGGTAGTCAAAAAGCTTTGCTTGACCACAGAAAAACAAAAGCATGTATAAGTATGTGTATATGTATGTGTGTTTGTGTATGTATGTGTGTGTGTGTGTATGTGTACAATAACAGTAGCAGATGCATCAGCATTAGAAAAGAGAACGTTATTATTCCTACTGGCGACCGTGCATGTTAATAAAGACACTGAGATGTACTTTTAGCAAATGAAACAGCTATGCAGTACCTGCAGACGAGTGCAGGCAGCATCAAACACAAATCATTTATCAATATAATGCAGAACTGACATTCCCACTGGACATTTTGCTAGCAACTCCAAAATTAAGAAAATAAAATGATATTAATAATAATAATAGTAATAGTAATAACAATAATAATTAAAAAAAAAACAACAAACAAACATGAAAACAAAGAAAAATTGATGAGCGGAGGAGAGTGGGTGGGGAGAGTGACACCCACTCCCCCTGCGAACCTCATCTTATTTGTGAAATAAATGATACAAGTTGCTAAACTGACTGCAAGCAAAGCTGCAGGGTGGTAAATGATCAGCAACAACAAAGAGAGACACAATGGACACAGTATGGAGGAGGGGGAGAGGGGAGAATTATAGCCACAGAGGGCAGTAGTTGTCTCCTTCTGCTTGGCAAATGGTTAGGAAACCACTTGTTAAACAAAGAAGAACATAACACTTCCCAGTGCTCAGTAAAGCTGTAAAAGTTTGAAAAAGACTTTTTTTTTAAATTGTTTTTTTTTCTCTCTTTAATATTTTTTTGTCTTTTTTTTTTTTTTTTTTTTTTTTTTTTTTAAATTTAAAACTACATTGACTACTTTTTATTAATAATATTCAGGTTTGTTAGGTGAAATAAAAAATGCACATAGCAATAAAGAATATTAGTTTTTGATTAGGAATTCTTATCCGACAAGAGCAGCTGCAAATCTGTAGCGAACAGTTGCTGGTTTTAGTTTCACAGATCACAGGATGATAAAAGAGACACAGAGAGGGCGTATGATAAGCAAAGAAACCAATGAGAATAGAGTTAGCAGCAAAGAAGCAGATGTCATATTTTCTCATCCACAAATGCTGACAACAGAGATCCAGCCTACAAATTATGAAAATGACCTACAAGAATAAGTTTCACCGTGCATGAAACAAATGCTAGAAAACAATTTTTTCTGTCCTTTCAAGTTAAACATTCTTGCCTGATGAACTATCAGCATGTTTCACAGCAACATCTCTCATGACATTGCACACTCAACGAATGAATGCAACGTTGCTTTGCTATATATGTTTATGTGTATACATGTGTACTTGTGCGAGTGTGTGCAGGCATCTTCACACACACACACACACGCACACGCACAAACATATAGACATACACTGTTTTTGTTGTCAGTTTACTTTAGTACATGCCGTAGAATGAGCGGTTAAATCTGCCACATCACAAGAAAGTGACGTGAAGGTAAAGTTGCACATGACAAAGGACTCAGTAATGGATTACCGATTCCTTGTTGACTGTAAGAATAATGTGAAGGTCAGAAAAGTGTATGGACACCACACAGCCAAGGTCACTGACCAACAGACCACTTAGTACAAGCCACACCCACGAAGATTGTTTGCAATGATTACATCTGTTACAGCATCAAACACAAACTGAATATTATTGGTATCTGTGGCACATGTTTGATGACAGTAGATTTCCTTCGTTGCACTTTTGTTCTTAGCTTCAAACTGGGCCTGGATATATGCAGCAGCCTCTTCATACGTCTGTCTACCTGTAAACAACATCAATAAGAGAAGATAAGCAGGTTGTCTTCAAATTAACATTAGTATTAGTAATATATACAATTACGACATCAATAAAATCAAAACAAACACAATGATAAATATTCATTTACTACACAGTATAAATTAGAAAATCTAAGATAAATCTCACATAGATGAAATACAGTTTATAACCCTCACTGTGAAAATTGAAACAAATGTGAAAAACAATCTGTTAATCTCTTTGTATGCAGAAAAACAAGAAATTACTTTCTCTTATGTTTTTCTGTGTACAAAGAAAATAACAATGTTTTTCATATTTGTTTATATTTTCACAGCAAGATATATTCTCTGGTTATACCTACAAAAGAAACATGTTTAGTTCATTAACATATCATACATCTATATTCAATTGAATTTTATTCCTTAAGGCACAAACACATTAATTGTAAAATGTGAGCTATTTTCTCTGCTACTTGATATATTTAACAAAACACAAGTAACTGAAAATATATAACTACAGTTCAGAATTATTAAACAGATATTTAAAATGAAATGCAAAAGTATTGAACTATAGCTGTGTGAATGTTAATTTAAGTTTCCTTCCTTAATGACTTGATTATATTTGACAAATGATAATGTTTCATTAAACATACAATCAAAAAGGTCTTGAAAGACATTATATGTAACTAGATTGGGTATAATACAAATACAATGTTACTCTGACTAAATTGTAGACTAGAGTCTTCATTACTTGAACTATACACTTCAGCCACACTTTAGCATTGCTAACCAATTGCTGAAAATTGCAATAATAAGACAAGTTAAAACAACTAATATCTACCTAGCTTTACAATTACTATAGCAAGTTTCTTTTTGTTAGATTGAGACTGGCACAGACAAGATCAGGAAAAGAAATTTCTTTTTAAAGTCAGGGAGGGAGTAAGGTGTCATTGAATTAGTCACCTAACCCAAATGCTTGCAACAGAATGGAGTCTGCTAAAGGCACCCAACGGCCAGGTGGTTATGTTAAATCTGATGATAGATTAAGTCTACTACTCAAGAAATCCACAGAGGGATTTGAACTCAAACCACTAAGACTTGGAACAGATACTGCAAGGCATCATATTTAACACTGTAACAATTCTGCTAAACCACTACTTTAGACTGGTTCTATATTTTATCCCCATCCCCACCACTTCTACCCCATTCCTGAAAGGATGAAAGACCATCCTGACCTCTTCAAATTGTTGATATAATATCTCTATTAAGAGCAAGAAAGTCTTCCAGATTCTGACAAAAACTTCAATACTTTATGATGATAGATATATTTAAAATATTTCACATATTCACATACCTGTGTATTCTGGAAAACATATTGTTAAAGGTGATTTCTTGATCTTCTCTTCAAACAGATCTTTTTTGTTAAGAAAGAGAATTATAGATGTATCTGTAAACCACTTGTTGTTGCAGATGGAATCAAATAATTTTAGACTTTCCTGCATACGATTCTAAAAGAGAAAGATAGTATATTTCATTAGTAGTTGTTACAGAAGTCATGTTAAATATCTTCAGGGTCATATTAAATATGAGAGGATTATTTACTCCTGGTAATGCAAGAGGTACATACAATAATTTATAAGAGAGGAACCGTGTGTATCCCAGTTTTTAGAATACATACACTGTATCATAAGACTAAAAGGGTTGGCATTAGGCAGGGCACCCAGTTTTTAAAATGTTCTGTCCAACCCATGCAAGTATAGAAAAATGATGAAGATGATGACGAACAGAACTTAAATTTAGTTTTATATATTTTCCATTGGTTAAAATGAATTACAACTACAAGTTTTGTTCATATTTGGGTTTTCTGGAGAAACATTTTGCTTTTAATTCTCAGGCCTTTCTCTTAGTGCCTTCACCCTGACTTCCTATGAGCCTCGCAAGACATGTTTCATTGGCAACCAGCACTATGAAGGCAATTGCAAATATAGTCAGCATTAGCATGTTTCTATAGATGTATTCATGGTTATATGTATATGAATATTTATGTGTATGGGCATTAGTCGGTGCCTCTGGCAGATTCTCTTGGCTTGTGATATGATTGGAAGTAATAATGATAACAAAGATTCATGAGATCTGGCTATATCTGAAGTCCCCAGAAGTTCATACAAACTTTCTTCTTTTCACATTCAGAAAAATAACAAGTTACCCACAAAGTCCGCTGCCTTTAGGATTAAAAATTTCAGAGCTGCTGCAATCATGTTGGCATGAGATGTAGAGGGATTATAGAGATGTTAGAGTGGAAGTGTGTAGATGTGTGCTGTGTGCAAGACAACTCATAGACAAGGAACATAGGTACAAATCCTTCTGGGTGGGCAGCAGTGATGGTGTGGGTGGTGAAGTTGTAGTAGATTGGTGGGGAAATAGGGAAATGAGGTAGTCAGTGTGAGAGAGAATAATTATCTCTGTATATGCACTACAAGCTGGGCTAGAAGATCAACAGAAGAACCACTTTCATGAAGCCCTCTAGCAGACTATCTCAACAATAAATAACAATAACATCATTATCTTAGTTGAAGACTTTAAACATCACCAAAATAGATTTCATGGTGGACAACTTTGGTGTGAGAAATAAGGAAGGATCAAAATTCATAGAACTCTGAGTTGTAAATGACTTGACAATTTGCAATACTAACATTAGGAACCTGAGATCATTTACCAATATGGTGAGAACACAAGATTGTGTTTGGTGGTGCATTCTTCACTGGGAAAGATTTAGCATTAACAACTGCCTGATTGTTCTTTTTTTCTGATGAAAATGAAGTCTATTTAGCTTGAGTGTTCACCATTATACCATTTTTCATGTGGATGGAAATTTGCCCCAGCCAGAAATCTCATCTGTAGCCCTCAGTAGGTTGTCACATAGGAGCTTCCAGTCTTCTGTTATAGGACTCCAATTCTTTCTTCTTACAGATGACTGTTCAACAACTCTTTAAACTTCAATATCCTCCTTTTTTCAAACTGTCTTGGGTTTCTTACCAAAAGTGTTGTATCCAGAGTGAGAACAAGGTGGAAGAAGTTCATGGAATTATTAAGCTTGTTGGCAACAAATGGCTTTTTTCTCAGAGTGAAGAGCTGATTGTGTGGTACTAGTGTACAAAATGTGATACTGCATCATAGTGAGATATGGGTGCTGAATGTGTAATGTTAGTGTGCATGAGCAACAGTGAAATAAGGGAAAAGTTGGATATAACAGGTATCAGATGTAGCAGGCATGAGAGGAAACTACACTTATGGACATGTGATGGGTATGGAAGATGACAGTTGTATAAAGAGCTTGAAGTGTTTGGGACAAAGTAGTGAAAATTGACCCTGGGAAACTGAAATCATTGAAGGTGATGACAGAGAACCATTATGACTGGCTACATACCGTACTGGAGAAGACATGTATACTGGTGTAAGCATGGTGAAATGGTCATCAAAATAAAGATGGAGATGGAGGCTGTGATATATATCAACACGCCTCTCGTCCACTAGGCCGCTGATAAATTTCCATTAACTGGTCATACTCGCTCCACATTTAACTTTTTGTCCATCGCTCCTCAGCCTTAAAAGAATGGAGCCAACATAGGCTAGAGAGGACTATTTAGTGTTGAGGACACGACAACCACTCTAGTGTTGATACCACGATAAAATGCACACAGTATGTTCCGTTAAGTGGTTGGTGTTAGGAAGGATATCGAGCCATAGAAACCATGCCACAATTGGAACATATGAATGAAATGTAGTTCTCTGATTCATTTAGAACTTATTCAGTAACTCTTCATAAGAACTCACTTAGACCATAACAACCCATCCAACTCATACTAGTATAAAAAGTGAACATAATATGATGATGATGAATAAAGGTCAAATTTAGTAACATTAAAATTCAATGACTAACATTAAGTAAGTATATAAATAGATCTTTCTCTCCACACATATATATATATAATTTTCATGCTAGCATGTGTTGGACAGATTGTTATGGTCTAAGTCAGTTCTTATTTGAGTTGCTGCCTTCTTAGGTGAATTGGTTACTAAATATGGACAGACCTGATGCCATCTGTGCTATATAAATGTTGTGATGGAAATGAAGCAATAGTGGAAGAGTAGTAGAGTGATAAATGGCTATGGTCGAAGAATTGAATATGGATAGCTCAAATACCATCCTTTGTTTTATGTATATCATCACGTTGCCATCAAAATCATCACATCACCATTAATCCTCATCACATCAACATTAATACCACCACCACCACCACCACAATACCTTTATGCTCATTTTCCATGCTGGCATGGGTTTGACAGGTTGTCACAGACTAAGACAAAGTATAACAACATATTGCTCACATGTTCCATATTTTGGCATGGTTTCTATGGCTAGATGCCTTTCCTAATGCCAACCCCTTTACAGAGAGTAGTGGGGGCAATTCCTCAAGGCACTAGCCCTAGAGAGGTTGTCAGGTCCTACACATGAACAAAGGATCCTCGCTACCCTTTGTTAACTAAGTTTGTCCATATATACAAAATTTATTTTATTTCTTTTTTCTATACAGCTTTGAAATCTTGCTGATTGTGTTGATCATTTAAATTTTTTCAACAAGCTTATCTTAGAAATTAAAACTTGTGATAAGGATGAGGAAATAATATAGTTGATTAATGAAAGGCATAACAGTTCAATAGTTGCTTACTGTGGTTTCATCTTCATGAAGTACTTGGTCATATTCACTCATAGCTACACAGAAAATAATTGCAGTCACATCTTCAAAACAATGAATCCATTTCTTACGTTCCGATCTTTGTCCACCTACATCAAACAATCTGAAAATGATGAAAATGATATTATACAATAGTTAGATGACAATTCAAATAGTTTAGCTTCATATAGCAGTGCAGTGGGTCAAATCATTTAAATGTTTGGTAAGAGTTAATTACTTGATGAATTTATCAAAATCAAGCCTTACACATATCATGGAAACACTTCTAACTCACCACCCCTAATCATGGCCAATATGCAAGTAAAACATTTAAAGATACCATAAATGCCACCCTCACAACTGTTGATCATCTCTTATTGCCATCTCATATTTACAACAAAATTATAAAGATTGATCTTCCTCCTTGGAGCTAGAAAATACTTCTGCTCCAAACAGTTGCTAATTCTTATAGGACACAAGTGAGACTCAATGGAATATTGCCACCTCATCTGGGACAGTGTTAGTGTTGCTGTATACATGGAGATCTAAGACTGCATCGCCACAAAAACAAAAAGGCCACCTGACCTACTGGCATGAAGTTGATACCCAACACCCTCCAGCATTTCCTTTATTGAACACAGCTGAGGGATTTTTAAGTGACATACAGAACAAATCTCTGTATACTGACAACTTCACAGAGCTTAAACAGTGCAGCTCTACATGGACACCTTTAAGCAAGCACCTTAATGATGTTCATAAGAACACCTCAGAAATCTCAAAACTCACAGCTAGACATTTTAATTTGCTAAGCTATTTCTACAAACATCTCTGTTTGTGGAATCATCCATCTTACATTATGCCTCTAACTTCATTTGCAAATACAAATAATAAAAACAAAAAAAATCCAATCTTTACTCGTCTCCTCTTCTTCCGCAGTCCATCTTATCCTTTGTTTCCACCCTTTCCTTCAATTTTGGCCATGTAATAACATGTGTTTGGTGTATGTATATACATGGAGCGTGTGTATTGAATTGTAGTAGCATTGTAACAATGTAAGCATTGTGTGTGATGTTGAAAGCATGCAGTTAAAGAAGGTTGAATTGGTAGGTATATATATTGTTTGTTTAGATTTGTGAAATAAGTGTGCAGGTTTGAGGATATTTGTTGAAGTGTAATGGCATATTGTGGCTGTATGTGTTATGTATGTATTTCTGATATTTGAGAGGTATATTCTTGTGGATAGAAAGTTCCAAGAACACAGATAAGTTCTTGTTCCCACTGGAAAGTTATTATGTAAAGCAAGAGCCAAAATGGAGTGGGACCGGGTGGTATAGTGTTGTGAGCAAAAATGAGAGGCAGCAGGTGATCTGTTGTCAAATCAAATATCTTTAAGAAGCTCAGTGCATATGTTAGCTAATTTATTTATCTAAACAATTTGCAGGAGAGATTTATAAAGGGAACTTTATCTACACTGAAGACAACTTCTCTAGTACATGCTGCAAAGTGGTTGGTGATAAAAGATAATACAGCTGTAAAAATGATGCCCATCAGAGATTGGCAATTTTCTTTATTTTTGTGTACCAGATGACACAGGAGGTGAGACCTTTCCAACCCTTGCATGTATAGAAAGAAAATTGGATGTAAAATGATAAGTAATTTTTACAAATCTATTTAACCCAAATTTACTGATTTCTTTTGTAAGCCTACCACTTTTAATCGTCACTATTACTAAGTAAGAAATATAGGCTTGTAAATGAAATAAATAGCATCACACTAAATGTTTCTTATTTTTATTGTTGTTGTAGTAATATTAGTTTTTCAGATATTTCAGTTATATGTTTGAAAGCCAACAGTAAAAGTAATGAAGGTTTGAAGATAATCTGTGTCTCTTCCTAATATAACTATTTAATTAACCTGTGTTCTAATGATTTCTATTGGTTCATATCCTGTTTACTTTATACATTTATTTCTTATTCAGTCGATATCTAGTCTCCACTTAAAATTACGACATCATCTGACCACCTTCATATTCCTAATCTACCATTACTGATGCCATTGTTCAGTTAGTGAGACACTAAATCCTTTCTCAAATCCTAGGAGATTAAGATAATGTAAAACTTCAGCTTGTCTAGACTAGCTTTTCACTAGAACAGCATCAATATATTTCATATTCTATCTCTATATGCTGACAGCTATATTATCTAATTCAACTAACAACTAATTTCAAACTTCTTTTATAGCACATCCACAATACTCTACATTAATTTTGTAACTTCTCATACTCTATTTAAATACATAGTACTCTCAATCTTGTTTCACACAGAGGAAATATTTATTTTTCAAAGTGTTTGGTAATTAAATTAGAATTAGAAATTTAATAATAACACATAATGTTCTTATTTAACCTCTATTATGATATTTGACTAAATTTACTAAATAACCCTTGATTAGAAATATTTAATTATGTCAAATTATTATCATTAAAACAAAGTATTCATTGTTACATATATTTGCTAAAACCCTTTCTTTATATACACATAATTAAAAAACAAAACAAAGAATCACTTCCACCATCTTGAAAAAATATGACAAGGCTGTCTCTATGTGAATCTAAGGCACACATGCCCAGGCTGACATGCAAAAACATTTAAACATTTTATTGGTCTGTTTGAGATATAACTTTTTTTTTTATTAGTGATTATATGTATATATATATATAAATTTTCTAGCTGTCATCACAGAAGTGGGTGTGTCGATTCAGCAATACACTGCTTTAAAAAACTTCTTCTTTGGCCGAGTTTACACTTGTAAAGATTCAGCATGCTTTCTCCAATTGTCCCGGTCGAATATGACATTTTTCAGTTCATCGATGTTATCAACCCTCAGTAGGGTATCAATGAATGAGACGGCCTGTCCTCCTCAACTTCTTCGTCCAACTGTCGGTTTCCAGAGCACAAGTTGTGATGCTATCTCTTCTGGATGATGGATGCAGTGCCCAGCCAGTTTCATTTGTCTGCAGGCAACGTTTTTTGTGACTGGTGGTAGTGATCTGTATAGTTCCTTATTTGTCAGCTTCTGTTTCCAAGAAATGTTGAGAGCCATTCTCAAGAGTTCATATTTCACTGCCGTAATGCAGGGCGGACTCAACAGTTGCTAAGAAGAGGCGCTCCTTAATTTTGCGGTTTAGGTTGGACTTCCACACCTTCAGTAGCTTGTGGCATGCTGACCATGCTAATGCTTTTCTAACTTCAAAGTCCTTGCATGAGCTGTGCATCCATGCACCAAGATACTTAACATTCTCAACTGTTTTGATTGCTATACCGTCCTTAGCAAGAACTGGAGCTGGATCAACCTGATTGTAATGCATGATTTCGGTCTTCTTTGCATTGCGATGCAGTCCTAATTTTTCAAAAAAGTGCTCTTTAATAACAAGTGACCATCTTGTCAAAGCAACAAAATGTGTATTACTTTGATCTCTGATTTTACTAGCATTGTCTGTAATTAATACCATGTTATCAATGACTCTAAACAAACTTTAAGAATGCTTTCAAGCCTTTTGTTATTTTTGCCATTAAAATTATATATAAAATACAAATTTAATAAAAATGATAATGTAGTGCTCAAAAATCCCCTCGAACATGTGAGGTAAATTTTGTAGAAGATTATTGCCAATGTGAGCACATACCCTTAGAAAGATTTGCTACTCTTGCTTTACAGGACAAGGTAGTCTTTGCTACAAAATATATCCTTCACACCCCAAAAAAAGGATATGATGGTCAGGCTGAAACACCTTTGATCATAGACCTGCTCATTTACAGCTAAAAAATATGATAATTTAGTTCAATCTTGTTTAGTTTCCCGACCACTTAGAAATTTCCTTTAACCTAGCTTAATGCTTAACATCCTGTACCTCATGACACCACATTAGTAAGATATTTTTGAAAAGTACAAAAAAGCACTATGGCTGCATCACATTAAAAATGAAAATCTTTCCTTGCAAGCAGGGAAAAGTGGACATAAAATGATGATGATTTACTCTAATACTATAAATTTTCACAATGATCTGTTCACTAGTGATGATACTATAAACATTTGAAATAACAAACCACTTTTTAAATATTTTCTGTTAAGTCATTACAGGATGTTAAGAGTTAATAGAGTGAGATAAATTCCATCTCAGTTTTCGCCATCATCATTGTTTTTCCATGGATTGTGCTTCTAAGTATGGTCTTCCTGATGCAAATCCATACTTTAAATATGATACACACTGTTCATCTTCAATGAAATTCTAAGTTGTAGGACATAAACAAATGTCACCAGTTGCTCTGGATGTTATCAGTAAACTGACACACACACACATATATACAACAGGCTTCTTTTATAGTTTCTGTCTATCAAATTCACTCACTAGACATTGGTGAGTCTGAAGTTATAGTAGAAGACACTTGTCTAGAGTGGGATCAACCCTGAAATCATGTGACTATGAAGTAAATGTTTTAACCACACATCCATAGAAATCTAAATTCCAGTTCAATTGGTATGCTTGTTAGGTATAAGCAACAGAATCATAACTTCAAATGATAGTTCTCTGTTAATTTACAAATGCATATGGAGGCACATGGCTTAGTGGTTAGAGCATTGGCCTTGCAATCGAAAGGTTGTGAGTTCAATTCTCAGACTGGGTGATGTGTTGTTTCCTTGAGCAAGGCACTTTATTTCACATTGCTCCAGTTTACTCAGCTGTAGAAATGAGATGATAGGGACTGGTGTCCCTATCATTCCACTGCAAAGTGGTCGTGGAGGTGCCATGGCAAAAAAGCACCCAGCACTCACTGTAAATGAGGTTGGTGTTAGGAAGGGCATCCAGCTGTAGAAATCAAGCCAGAATCAGTTCCCGTCCCACCCTTGCAAGCAGGGAAAAAGCGGACGTAAAATGAAATGATGAAATGAAATGATGATATGAGTATATATCCTTTAGCTTTTTATTGTATTTTAAAAGTTTAAAAAAAAGAGCAAGTTTTGTCTATACAAAAAGAATAAAATAAAACATTCATTGAATTTTCTTGCTGGATAGTAAACATCAATCTTTATGTAATATGTTTCATTGACAAGTGTAATTCATTGGTTCACATATCTCTCAACAAAGCATTTGAATGTCAGCTTTCATGTAATAATGTAAACAATTTAAACAATACATAATATCAGGGCTATGTTCTCAGCCCCCTACTATTTATTATTGCCCTTCAGGCTATAACAGAGGAGTTCAAGACCGGCTGCCCATGGGAACTCCTATACGCAGACGACCTGACACTCATAGCGGAATCAATGGCCGAGCTAGAGAAGAAATTCCAAACATGGAAGCACTGCCTAGAGTCAAAAGGACTTAAAATTAACCTGGCTAAGACTAAAGTTCTAGTTTGTAGGAAAGAAAACAAGGCGGCGGTCCCTTCTGGGAAATGGTCGTGCTCGGTGTGTAGGTAAGGCGTAGGTAGAAACTCCATTTTATGTCCTAAATGCAAAGTATGGGTGCATAAAAGATGTAGTGGGATCACAGGTAAGCTAACTAAGAACATAGATTTTACATGTGGCCGGTGTTCTGGTGCAATAAGTAGCAGCAAGTGCCCACAAAATACTAGCTCTTTCAATTGCGCAGAGGGTTCTATAGAAATAGTGGACACCTTCCGTTACCTGGGCGATAAAATCAGCAGTGGGGGAGGGTGCTCTGAAAGTACAGTAGCTAGAGTCAGAACTGGTTGGAAAAAGTTCAGAGAGCTTATACCACTATTAGCTGCTAAAGGGGTCTCCCTAAAAATGAAAGGCAGGTTGTACGATGCCTGCATACGAACAGCAATGTTGCATGGCAGTGAGACCTGGGCATTGTGTGCAGAGGTTATACGCAGACTAGAGAGGAACGAAGCTTGCATGCTCCGCTGGATGTGTAACAGTAATATACGTGAACGGCAAAGCATAAACGAACTAAGGAAAAAATTAGAGATAAGAGGGATCAGGTGTTGTTTACTCGAGAGAAGGCTACGTTGGTATGGACACGTGATGCGCATGAAAGTCGATAGCTGTATAACAAAGTGCAGGGCAATAAAGATAGACGGTAGCCACGGAATAGGCAGACCTAGAAAAACCTGGGACGAGCTGATAAACTCCGACCTCACACACTTACACCTCTCCAAGACAATGTCACTGGACCGAGACCTTTGGCGGTACTCAGTAACAGAGAAGACCCGCCTTGCCAGTAGGCATCTCTAACAAAATACACCCCGTCCCGCCACCACCCCCACCCCATCCACACCACCCCGTTCTATGTAAAGTTATGTTGGTGCCGCGCCATCCAGGCCGAAACAAATGAGATCGTGTAGGTGTCACGACAAAAAAACACACAGTCCACGCTGTAATGTGGCCGTGTAGGCAACACAGTAAAAACCTCCCAGACCCACACTGTAAATGTGGTTGGTGTTAGGAAGGGCATCCAACTGTAGAAAACCTGCCAGACAGTCCTATGCGAGCAAGACAATCACTCTTGCCTCAAGTGGGACTACCCCCGTCCAAACCCATGCAAGCGTGGAACACGGACGTTAAACGTTGATGATGATGATGATGATGATGATGATGATGATATTTTGAAATGTTTTTTTTTACACAATTGAATTACTTCAGAATAAGCTTTAAATTAGTACTAAAATATTCTTTAAAATAAGTTAGTAGTGGTAAAAAACAAAACAAAACAACAACAAAAAAACTTACTTGAAATTTAAGTTCTTAAATGCAAAATGTACTTCTACAATACCAGTTGTCTTAACTCTAGTTCGCAGAATATCTTGTTCTGTGGGCATGTAATCTTTAGCTCCTAAACGGTCAAGGTCATCGAGGAAACTAGAAAGAAAAGGTGAGCAGGTTTATGAAATGGTTTTATAAACTGAACATACAATATAAATAATAATCATGTCAAAAAATATAATCAGCCAAAGATTGAAGAATATGACTTCTCAAGTGGTTAGTGTAAGTAGTACATAAGCTCTGTTACACAACAAGATCTGGAGTTAGCAGACTGACAAAAGCACAAGCAGTTTGGAATGAGTTTAGGAAGATGCTCCTTCTTGTGTGACAAGATATCCCAACTCTATTCTGTGAAATGAGTTTAAGATGGTACAATACACTACTACAACAGAGAGATAGCTACACCGATTATCTCCAGTGAGCACATCATGTGAATGCAAGGCATTTTAACATATTTCTTTGTCCCTTGAATTTGTTTGATCATTTTTGTTGATCTTCTAAGTCATCCTGGATCTTTCTATATTTCATTAAGTGATCTGTTGTTTTTAGATAGCTACACTGCCAAAAGAGAGATACAACAAAATGAACTAGGGGAAATAACAAAAAAGTTAAAGGGTGGCATACTAAATGCCATATGTAAAAAATTCTTAATTGAAATTTACTTTGGAGTTGGAGAAAGAAAACAATTGTTAGCAACTCTCAAACAAACTCAGTGTAAGATAATAATTCCAAGTAAGTGTTTTAGAAGTTAAACCTAAAAGATGAAGACCGAAGGACTCAGGAAAAGCAGTAGATTAAGCATATAATTACATAGAAGATCATTAATAAGAACTAGGAAATAGATCAGACCTAGAATAGAACTTTGAGGAACATCAGATGAGATGAAGTATAAATAATGATGGCCATTTAAAACAACTTTAATGCTACATTCATCAGGGAATGATTAAAAAATTTCAAGGATGCTTTCAGAAATTCCATATGACTTTAATTTGTAGAGGAGACTAGCATGTTAAATATTATCAAATACTTTTGATATATGAAGGGCGATAATATTTGTCTCATCAATTATCTAAAGTTTGGTAAAACTGTTCTGTAGTCAGTCAGAAGATCAGTGAAGCAAAAACTATGGAAACCATATTGTTTATCAGAAAACAGATCAAGTAATTCAAAGTGGAAGACAAGAACTAAATTAATCAAAGAATCAAAGACCTTGCTAACTATAAGAAGGCAGATTGGACGAAAGTTACAAGGATTGGAATTTTCACCAGAATTTTTGTAAACAGAAATAACCCATGCCGATTTCTAGTTTGTAATGTGATAGAGATAGTAATTAAACTGGAATTAATAGTATAATATAAACAACTTTTCTATAGTTAGTACTGCGATATAGAAAACAAACAATCTATGTAGTTAGTACTGTAATGTAGATGATATTCAATAAAAAAAATTAGTATTGTGATATAGAAAGCAATCTTGTAATCCATAATTCCACGTAATTTTATGATAAATGGTAAACTGATCTACTACAGGCTAATATGTTTGTGTATAGAATTTTCAAGATCTCACATAATTCTACAATAGTGATATAGAACACAGCTTATGTCTAGTTAGTCAGATTTAGGATACCATATTTAATACATAAACTATGGAAACCTACATATATGGTCTTTGTTAGAAAGCAACCATGGGAAATTTTGAATGTTATTATGTATAACTAATATTGTAACGAATGTATAGTTAGTACTGTGGTATAGATAGTAACCGATGTAGAGTTAGTACTGTAATATAGACAGTAACCAATATAGAGTTAGTACTATAATATAGACAGTAACCAATGTAGAGTTAATACTTGTTTCTACTTTAGGCACAAGGCCAGCAATTACCCAGTGCATTACTGGTACTTTATTTTATCGACCTTGTAAGGATGAAAGGCAAAGTCAACCTCGGCAGGATTTGAACTCAGATCGTAAAGGGACGTAACTATGCTGGAAAGCATGGCGTCCGACCCTCTACCGATACTGCCAATCCACCGCCTAATACTGTTATACAGATAGTAAGCAATGTAGAGTTAGTACTGTGATAACGACAGTAACATATGTACAGTTAGTACTGTAATATAGATAGTAACATAGGTATAGTTAGTTCTGTGATATAAACAGTAACCAATGTAGAGTTAGTACTGTGGTATAGATAGTAACCAATGTAGAGTTAGTGCTGTGATATAGATAGTAACCAATGTAGAGTTAGTACTGTAACGTTAAAGAATACAAAATCATTAATAGGAAATATAAAACAATTAGTATGAATATTCTCCTCTCTATGAGCTATTCAGCTAGATAGGACTAGAGAAGACATGGCAGATTACACCTATATATGTAGAAAAGTCCCTTCAGTTACATATTTTATTTTATCTTTTATATCTTTGTGAATTATTTACATTATAATAATAGCATTAGGATCTGAATCTGTGCTGAGCGTTCCTGACCTTGTGGAAGCTTGTTGTAGCCACCAGAAATTGAAAGGTAGTAAATAAATGTGGTAACTGGATAATGGGTTTATTTTTATGAAGGGCCAGAAGTGAGACTACAACACTGAAGGTGTCACTAATGGCTCATCTCCCTTACAGTCTTAGCGATTTGAGGTCAGCTCTTACAACCCCTGCCCAAGTCTTTCTTTACCCATTGGCCATTGTTCATGTGCTTCACATGTCCATACCAACGCAGTCTTCTCTCCTGCACGCCACCTTGAATTCCCCTTAAACTCAGTTTCCCCTTTAAAAAAAAAATGCATAGAATACGAAGAAACTAATGCTTTTACACTGCAATATAAGTAAAGACTCACATAATACCCCCCACTCCTCCCCCTACACACACACAGAAACAACAACAAACATCCAATGTTAAATTGAATAATGTCAGTTTGGATATTCATGAGTCAACCAAAATTTCCTAAAAGCTACATGCAACTTTGTCAGTTGGATAGATCAACAATTAAAACCTTGGGGGGATTTCTGAAGATACTTGATATAAAATTATATCAGACTGTGATAGATGCCATGGTTTTGTTGGAATTGATGTATAAATACCTATAGCACAAGACTGAGATTGAAGATACTGGTATGCTAAAAGATTATAAGGCCAATATTAAATTTGAAGAAAATGTACATCTGTCATGTTTTCAATCTTAGGATATTAGATATCTCTTTAATAAAAAAGAATTGGAATCTCTTTTAGGATTGGTATGTTCTCATAGTTGGTATTTGCCAAAATATTCTGAAATGGTTGAACACCTTGCAAAATTATGCAAGAAAGACGTCAAATTTGTTTGGACAAAAATGTTCAACAAAAGGCATTTAATAGTTTAAGATTGCTTTTGCTGAAAATCCAATTGAATCTAATCATTTAAATACAGAGAGGGAAGCTTTAGGATTATGTAAACCACAAACTGTGCATATCGATTTTACTTTGTAGAAAATTCCTCCTTAGATTTGATTATAGACATTTTAAATTCATCTTTAACCCTTTCATTATATTTATAATGAAATACCTTGCTTTTATATTTCAATTAATTATAATGATAATCAAGAATTTAGAAAGATTTAGTAAAATAATGATATAATTAAGGCGGTGGATTTTCAGGATCATTAGAGCATCCGACAAAATGCTTTGTAGCATTTAATTATGGCTCTTTATGTTCTGAGTTCAAATTCCACTAAAGTCAACTTTGCCTTTCGTTCTACTTGGATCGATAAATTAAAGTACTAGTTAAGTCTAATGGACTTTCTCCTCCATCCATAAAATGCTGGCCTTATGCTTAAATTAGAAATCCGTACTAAGCTGGTGTTTGGAGCATAACATAACAAAGGTTCTTACATAAAATAAGGATAGGAAGTTTTTAGATAAATACATAGGTAGTAATTAGATATAGATAGTAATCTATGTATAGTTAGTACTGTGATATAGACAATAAATTATGTATAGTTAGTATAATTAAACAGTAACCTATATATAGTTAGTAATTAGATATAAATTATATGCTATGTATAGATTATACTTTGGTATAGAATGAAGACAAATGTCCTCTCCAACAAACATCCATTTGTTATCAATAGTTAGTACTGTGATGCAGACAACAATCATGTATAGTTAGTACTATGAAATTGAGTGTAACATCATCACCATAATTATTTTATGCCCGCCTTCCATGTTCATATGGCTTGTAATGGTGCAAGACTAGCCAGAGCATAGATACCTCATCTTGCTCATAAATTCCATATTTGGCCTGGATGACCTTTCTAACACTAACTAGCTGACAGGGTGTACTAGGTGTGTTTTATCATCGTACTGGGTGCTTTCTCTCATGAAACCAATGTTGTCTTGGTGTATTCCATTGTGGCAGAGGTCGTCTCGTTCACTGCAGTTAAAGGACATCTTCACTTTATGTAATCTCCTATGTCGTGCCATATTTGTTTTTAGATAACATTTACAATTATAATTGTGATACAAAGAAAAACCAATGTATAGTTAGTACTTAGATACAGATATTAACTTATCTATAGTTAGTACTGTGTTGACAATCTATCTGTAGTTTATACTGTGATATAGATAATCATCATCATCATCATCATCATTGTTTAACGTCTATCTTCCACTCTGGCATGGGTCTATACTTAGTATTATGATAATGACAGTAAACAGTAACCTACCTGTAGTTTATGCTGTAACATAGACAACAACCTATCTACAGTTTGTACTGTAATATAGACAACAACCTATCTATAATTAGTACTACAATATAGATAACTTATCTATTTTTAGAACTGCAATATATACAACTTAACTATAGTTAGCACTGTAATATAGACAACTTATCTATAGTTAGTACTTATAATATAAGACAACTTATCTAGACAACAACCTATCTATAGTTAGTACTGTAATATAGACAACTTATCTAGAGCTAGTACTGTAATATAGACAACAAATTATCTAGAGTTAATACTGTAATATAGACAACAAATTATCTGACAAACAGTCTAGTGATATGTAACCTTTTTTCTGTCATGGCCTACAATATTACTTTATATCATCTATGGTTCACCCAATATGCTTACTAAATGAAACCAAAAATCAATGTTCTAACATTAATTGAATTCAAACTATAATAAAAACAAACAAAATAAAAAAGTAATACAGCAAAAAAATATACAGGTTCAATGGCTTTCTTGTTTATGGTGTCTTGCACTGAAAGTATCATAATTGATTTTCCTAAATATACAAATGTCACCATGGCCTACTAAAAATGTTGTGTGACTCATTTCTGGGCCATAAACGCCCCACCTGCAACTCCTTGTGAATCAATGATATAGACAACAATCTATCTATAGGTAATACTGTAATATAGATAATTATTTCTACTTTTGGCACAAGGCCAGCAATTACCCCAGTGCATTACTGGTGCTTTATTTTATCGACCCCATGCTGCAAAGCATGGCGTCTGACTCTCTACCGATACTGCCAATCCTATGGTATAGACAACAACCTTTTTATTGTAGGTTTTATTAGTCAATGTTTTTGGCAGCAGTTTTCTTGTAAATTATGTATAGTTAGTGTTATGATATACGAATAGTTAGTAGTGTGATATAGATTGTAACCTATGTATAGTTGTTAGGACTGTGATATAGATAGTAACCTATGTGTAGATAGCATCAAGAATAAAGTGAAATAAATATTGTTGTTCCAGAACAGAGCTTTCTAAACTTTTCACATTGGCAACACATAAAAAATATATAATGTTTACATGACACTAATTAAGTTTTGTTAATAAAATCAATTATACAATGTATATAAATATACATTACATTTAAAGTTAGTACATATATATGTATATAAAAAATAATTCAATGGGATTACATGGTATTGTACACAGAGTTGTCAGATCTCACAGTCAAATACTCTCAAAGTTAAATATTCATGAAAATTGATCAGATTTGACTTAATTTTGTGAGACACTATAGTGTTACAACAAACAACTTGGAAAGATCAGTTCCAGAGATTAGAAATAGCATTATTTTGCATAAATAATTATTGATATAATTTAATAGTGTCACAATAAATCTCTCTAAGACTTGCATTAAGAGTACATGTGTTTGTGGAATGCTCAACCATTTGCATATTAATTTCATGAACTGGCTGATCTGTTGATCAAACTACTAGAACACATGTCGTTGGAACTGATGGAGGTCCATCATAATTATTGATAAATGAGAAACTCTAATCTGTCACAACATGTGTCATGAAGAAAACTATTAGTTGCCAAACATTGCTCCTTCATTTGACTCAAGTCAAACTAATACGCAGCATGCAGTATATTGAAATAGTTCATGTCTATATAATGTCAATAGAATATGTTGATATGTTAATAGCTTGGGTCACTTTATATCTGCCACGGTGTAGTTTGGGTAGCAGCAGGCTAAAACTAACATTTTGATGGCTGACAGCATTGAAATGCTATTCAGTTTTGTTAGTTCTTATATAGTCACAGGAAAGAAAGGAAGACATAAACATATGTATGAAAAAAACCCAAAACAATACTAAGATATTTGAATTGCAAGTCAACTATATAGTTACAAAAGAAATGAAAATTATATCCATAATATGATGAAGTAAAAGGTCAGTAAACTCTCTATTTAATGGTCTAATAGATATATCCATTAATGCTGAAAGTTTGTTAAAATGAAGGTAACCTAAAATTAATTTCTATTGTTTTTAACATAAAACAAAAAGGTTTAATGCAATATATATACACTGCTGCACAATATAAAATTATTCAATTATATCAAAGAATAAGTAATTTTGATTTCACTTTTGACAGTGTAGTTGAAAAGTATTTTGCTGTGACCATAGGGTTATTGTATTATTATTTGATCTGTTATGCACTGGGGTCAATTTAATCGACTTTCCCCTCTCCCCAAATTGCTGGCCTTGTGCCTATAGTAGAAATCATTATCATTTGATTTGTTAAACAGAAGGTTTACTATATTATAATAATTTATTAGTGGACACTAGAGAGATTTAATTTGTTAAAAACTTACTATTTAGCAGAATCATTTAACTGATATTCATTTGATCTTCCAAAACATTCTTGAACTCCCGTGTCTGCCCACAGTCGTTTCATAGCTTGTAATAGTTCATCTGAAAATGGTTCAGTATCTTCCATTCTACCTATGACATCTAAAACCATTTTGGCATCACACTAAAATAGAAAGAAAATATAACTTTAGACAAAACTCAAGATTAAAAAATAAATAAAATTTAGATTTTTAACCCTTTTGTTACCATATTTTTAATGAAAGACACTGCTTATGATTTTCAAATAATTTTGAAAATAATAAAGAATTTGAAATGGCACTTGAAACATAACTTAACAAAAGTTCTTACATTGCATCATGATGACAGGATTTTAGATAAATATGAACACTTAAAACAAGCAGTTTTATATCATAGAAACAGGGCTTGTTTCAAGTGGCTTGATATGAAAAAGGTTAATAAAAGTCGTTGAAGTAAAACAATGAGAATTGATAAGATTTATTTTCAAATATGAAGAGTGTTTCTATTTCAAACATCTCTTATTTTGGCTAAAGTCAAAATATATTTTAATACCAGCTTAAACAACTTTTAACTCTCGTTTGAGAAAAGGAGTAAAAAATATTTCCATGAGCTTAATAATTTCAACTGTGAAGGAAATCTTATGTGAAATATGACAACTTGTAATGTGGGCAAAAGTTGTTTAATAAACTGTATATTTAGAATTATATGTTTAAATTGATGAAACAAAAGCAAGACATCTGATTTATGCTCACTCAACAAAAAATGCTGATAAATACTAGAATATTTATAAATGAGAAAGAAAAGCAGGGAAGGGGAGAGATTTTGAAATATTACTGTAATGATAGTTTCACCATCATCACCGTTTTACGTCCGTTCTTCCACGCTAGCATGGGTTAGTAAAACAAATTGATATATTTATCAATTCAACTAATTAGGTGACATTTTCAGCCATATTTACTCATGGTTGTTTGGTGCTTTAGAAATAAAACTAAATATGAACAGATGCATATACTTTTTATTTATTTAAAAGAATTCAGTAAAGAATTCATTAAGAGAAGGAAAGCAAAACAAGGAAGGGTCAATATTTTACAGAATTCTAGAAGTGACATAACAACACTGCAACTACATAATTGTTTTCTGTAAAAGAACTTTGGACAATTTACTATGCATAAAAAGAAAAGAAATCACACACATATATATCATTTAATGTTTGTTTTCCTGCAAACAAGGGTTAGACAAGTTTTCATAGACTGAGTCAGTATAAAAGTGGGGCTACTGACCTCTCAGATGGGTTGGGGGTCTGCATCTTGCTTGCATGTGGTACTATGTTCTACCAAGTAATTTTTATTGTGACAATAGATCAAATAAAATTGTTACGTCTTTGACACAGCTGAAGAATCCTCTCAACTTTCTATTTGGCAGGTTTTCATATCACCAATCACTTTACAAGGTGTACCAGGTGCATTTATTGTGTAGATCATCAACACTAGGGAAGATGTCATGTCTTTGATTCAACTGAAGAGTCCTTCCAACCATGTATACACATACCCACATATATATATACACACACACACACACATTCTCTAAGACATGAACTATTTAATATGCTGCATACTAGTTTAACTTGTCTTATGACTCTCCGAATACACAGATGAAACTCTGGAATAATAGGAATCTGTCTTGGTCTTAATAAAGAAAATATCAATCTCTACTATAGTATAATGGAGTACTCGTTCTCACGACTGTGTAGCTTGGTTTTTAGAATAGGCACACAGTATACCAGATAAATATAAAAGGTGACTAAAAGAGTTGACACCAGGAAGGGTATCCGACTATAAAATAGTGCCTCAAAAAGTTGTGACCAACCCATACCAGCATGGAAAAATAGATGTACAAATGATGATAATATATATTTATATATATTATTAGGTTGTTCCGAAAATAATGGCCACTCTAAGTGTTTTGCTTTGAAATGCAATTTTATCATAGTATTTTAATTATATTTTAGGTGAATTTCAACATACTTAATAATTGATGTATGCTCTTTAATAATTTTCTACCTATTTCAGACAGAAAACATTCTTGAAGCATAGGGGCCCTTAATTATGAACATGACAAAAAAGGACCTTCGCTTACTTTTCTTGCATGAGTTAAAGCTTGGGCCCAATGCCTCTCAAACAGCTGCCAATATCAACAGAGCATGGGGAGAGGGGTCCACAAGTGATTGCACAGTATGAAGGTGGTTTCAGAAATTCTGTAGTGGTGATGAGAGCCTTGAAGATGAAGAAGGTATAGGACGGTCATGCAGTCTTGACAATGAACAATTGAAAGCAATTGTTGAACAAAACCCACGTCAAAGTGTCAGAGAAATGTCTCAGGCACTTGGTGTCGGTATTGCAACGGTCTCATGTCATCTGCAGAAGATTGGTAAGGTGAAAAAACTCGAGCTCAATGAAAATCAAAAAGTTTGGCGTTTTGAAGTGTGCTCAATGCTCTTTCTGCGAAACACCAATGATCCTTTTCTTGACCGAATAGTCAATAGGCAAAGATGCATAGATGTTCACGGCTCATACTTTGACTAATCAAAACATTTCTGTTGTTTATTTTTCAAGAATAAAATTGTTTCTGAAATCGGCGATTATTTTTGGAACAACCTAATATATATTTACTAAATATAAATAATTTCTATATTTAGAATATGAAACCACTGATGAGTTTTTTAGCTCAAGAAAGATTTTGACTTCTTTTTAAAACCTGTTAATATGTTTGTGCAAATGATGAACAACAAATTGATAGCAGCTGAAGACAAAATACTTAATACTAGTGAACTGAATAATAATTGTTTCTACTTTTTGGCACAAGGCCAGCAATTACCCAGTAATAATGATAATAAAATGGACATAGGCAAAGATTGAAGACATTTCTAAAGCTTGAATTCTTATCTAAAAAAAATAAAGATACCAAGTGTATTTTAAAATAAATTTAAGAAAATAATTACATTGTGATAGGTTCTAAGAAAATAAATATTTGATTATACAGAATATTATATTTCAAGTTCAAAGACTATAGAACAATTTGTAAACCTGTTAGGGCCAAGTTGTGCTATTACATTCAAGTTCCACAACTTGGTATTCTAGTACTTGTGTTGGTGTTCACTGGTATGGATTGAGTTGGCTCCAACCAGTGAATCATCAGCATTGCAAACAGAAGCTACTCATGCATGGTGATTACAGACGTCTGATGAACAGATTGTCAACCAGTTATGATTCTCATATATTAATTCAAGATCTGACGTGATAGTATTAATCCATGTTTTCAGTTGTGCAATTTACTGGGGACTGTTGTGACTGCATAGAAGTTCACTTCATAGGCAGTGGAATGTGTGACCAAACCAACAGAGACACATTTTGAGTAAGACTTATTGAAAGGAATTAATCTTGCAGCAATGATGAATTTCAGAGTTTGACACAGAATTCAATGCATTAATACAAAGGATTCGGTAAAGGCAAAACTTGACCTTACTGACTTGATGTAATGTTATTTGAAAATAAAGTAAGACAGGTGGATTGAAGCAGATGTGTTCATAAATTACCAAGTTTGGAATTTATTTAAATGAAGCAAACTAAGAAAATCAGAATTACCATATTTGACAGTTTATAAGACATTTGTCTCTAAAGAGGAAGCTTAGCTTTTGGGATTCAATTTTTACAATATTATGACTTCTGACGCATGAGAAAAGAAATCAGATCCCAAATAGATCAGGACTTACAGAAACTGTACTGGTGGTCACTGAAGAAGGAAACAGACCAAATGTAATAATGAAGGTGGTTGAAAAAGTGGTTGCAATAGATCATTTGTTGGCAAGATCAGATAAGTTGCCTTTTGGGGGACTAGGACACATTGTTATGCATTTTGATAAATTTGCATAGAACCATGTAGAAAAGGAAAAATTGATGAGATTAGTAAGGCTAGGGCCAAGTTGTGCTACTACATTCATGTAAAGCTTGGGAGAAAACTGTTTGTTTGAGAGAAATTGAAGGGACACTGACAGGACCTGTCATATTGTTGGGTTGGAAAGGTTGGACAAGTTTGGTGGTCAGTAAAGAATTGATGAAGATTTGTATTAACTTGAAAACATTGCAAGTGTGAGCAAGTAAACAATTTGCTTTTTACAGCTATTACCTACATGGAAAGATGGAAGATCCTGACCTCCACCCACAAACAATATGTAGCCCCCACTCTTCAGTGCACTTTACCTATGGGCCTAGAATATAATGAGCACCCAAATGGCATAATGCAGTTGTGCTGGTGTCACGGGAGAATACACTGCAGCCCACTCTGTGGTGTGGTAGTGCTGGTATTCACCAGAAAAGCATTCAGCCCAACTTGTAAGGTGGTAGAAACAAAAGAAACCTAGCACCAAATCCACTATGTAAGGTGATAGTGCTGGTGACACAAAAAAATGCTCCCAGTCCAGGCTGCAAAGTGATTAGCATTAGGAAGGGTATCCCGCCATCAAAACCAAGTCAAAAACAAAAGTATGAGCAGGACAAGTCTGGCCACAGAACATGATTACTCATCTGGCCCATGCAAGCATGAAATTAGACAGTAAACACTGATAATGATGATGATGTCCCAAACTATCCTTATATTTCTTAACCATTAACATTCTTACATATACTTCTTCCTATTGTTATTACTGCTGCTGGGATAATGGTCTGAAATACACCTGTTCAAATATTTTTTATTGACAATGATTGTGATGATAAGGAAGATGCATTATTGAACATGTTCCCTTCACTAGGAATGGTTAAATTGTTGTCACTGAAACACGTTAGACAATAGATACAAGAAAAAATATCAAATGTACTAGCAACTTTCTCCACCCAAGATATGACCATAGTTCAATTAATTTAATGGTCATAACAAACAGGAATAATAAATGCTAACAAGGGTGCATGAAGATAAATGAAGATATTGAGAGTTATTATTTTGATTGAGATTGTCAGTAACAGTGTCTATGAGTTATTTTGCACAGAAGTAAACATGTTAATGAAACGGTTTTTTCTAAGACAATATTTTTGTTTTATTGTGAAACCTCTTTAATTATGAAATGTTTAGTGGGGGTATTCACATTATCAGTTATTTAGCAGGATTCCTGCAAAAAGTGAAATTAACTAGCTGCAGAAGATTAGTTATATCTTTGGTTAATGTCAATTCTTTATCTCCATGTTTCTATAGGTAGAGGAATCTACATAGTCATATGGTTGCAATGTTAACATATTAACCAACATAGTAACAAAGCCTGTATTGCTGTTAAGATGATTTCCTTGTTAATAATTTGATTTCTTTGCAGAATAATAGTTAACTGGAAGTTTTCACAAACTGATTAAAAAACAAATGAAACATAAAATAAAATAAAATTTCATTTAAAATCTGAGATAGGTATAAAAAAACAAAGTTAAAACAGTTGAATTCTAGTGACAGATCATGTCTGAAATGTTAGAATCTTTTAAATAGTAAAGCGATGTAAACATGTATTTTATAGAAAAACACTTTAAAATATTTTTATTTTCAATTAGTTTATTCATTATGACAACAATAAATAAAATAAAAGATAAATTAGGCAAAGTGGGGGTAGTTGAATGATATAATCAAAGAAAACTGAAAATGCATCATTTCAAATGATAAATGTTTAAGGGAATTTAGAAAATTTGTTTGTGCAGTGAAATTTGGAGAATATAAAAGGATCAATAAGTGAATACACTGCAGGTTTCAGCAGTTACATATATGGTATGGTCAAGAAATAAAGAAGTGCATCTAGAAAACAAAATAATCCTTTGCAATAAATTGAAAGATGCATATGTAAAGTAAAATATAAGCTGGTTGACCAAATAAAGTTGATAGTTTTAGTATATAACCTCTGAAATAGAACTTACAAATGAATGACCCTGATTTAAATGAGTTCAAAAATAGTAATACAACCATTTGGTTTCAAGTGCTTCTGGCAATTTATAACTGTAAACATGGTGTAGTGACATCAAGTTATTGAATATAGCTATGTAAAGTTATTGATATAGCTATGTCAAATTATTGATGTGCTATGTCATGTTATTGGTGTGGTTATGTCAAATTATTAAATGTAGCTACATCAAGTTATTGAATGTAGCCATATCATGTTATTAATGTGGCCATGTCAAGTTATTGATGTATCCATGTCAAGTTATTGATGTAGCTATGTCATTATTTAATGTAGCTATGCCAAGTTATTTAATATAGTCATGTCAAGATATTGATGTGGCCATGTCAAGTTATTAATGTAGCTATGTCAATTTATTGATGTGACTATGTCAAGTTATTGAATGTAGCTATGTCAAATTAATTAATGTAGCCATGTCATGGTATTGAAGTGGCCATGTCATGTTATTGACGTGGCTATGTCATGTTATTGATGTGGCCATGACAAATTACTGAATGCAGCTATGTCAAGTTATTCGTATAACTATGTCGCATTATTGATCTAGCTATGACTTACAGAAGTAAAATAAGTGTTATATGAAAAAAAATAATAAAAAGAAAAATTGGAATATTTTTCTATTGTACCAGCCCCCCTCCTCCCCCAATCCCCCAAAATTATTTAATAAATTCCTTTATCAAATACTTAAAAAAATATTGATAACCCGAAATAAAATAAATGCAGTTCACTGGGTACTTTTTCATTGTGACCATTGACAAGTTCTGTGCAGTTACATAACCACCTATTGCAGTTGATGAGTTCATGTTGTAACAGATGCAATATAACATTTCCATAAATATTCTTCTTGTCATTATTATAAGACATTAACAAAAGAACCCACATTTTTTTCAGCTAATGTCATGATATTAAATTAGATTTATATTAAAATACTAACAGATATTAGCTCGATATGCTTGGTTTATGTTTACTTTTAAGACATTAAATAGTTTTTCAGATAATAGAGGCATACATTGCCCCTTTGTTATCAATATGAGTAGAAACTCTATAATAAATAGAAGTAAAGTGCGTATATGTAAAACATGCATATTTAGATATGTTTTAGTGTTGTACTTATTTGGCAAATTACTTGATCTAAGACAGAAGCTTTTAGAGTTCAAATACTCACTTACTTATCTAAGTTTTATGGAGATTATCAGCACAGGGCACTGAGTTATGAATAGAGATCATGACCATTACAGAACATCAAAACCATGCACACCCCACTCACAGAAAACATTTGGCAAACCCACTAATAATCAGATTTGGCTGTGCTATGTTGGAAAACTGCTAAAGTGAACATTTTAATATAAGACCTTGTAAGAGTAATGAAGAATAAATCAGAAATGTTCAAACCTTAAAAACTGCAAAAGCACATTCAATACAACAGATAACTACAAAAAGATAGGCTCTGAGAATATAAAGAAGCATAGAAAAAGTCTGAAAATATTCTTTAACAAGTTTTGGAAGAGAGTAGAAATAGTATAATAACTGTCTCTACTTTAGGCACAAGGCCAGCAATTACCCAGTGCATTACTGAACCAAAGCCAATACACCAGATAAAAGAAAAAAGTTTGATAGTGTAATGTTTGTAGACGCTACATCTAATAAATTTAAGAAAGACCATTCAGAAGCTAATAATATTAGTTATATACATATATTATATATAAAACAAAAAAACAAAAAACAGGCAGATTAGCAGTATATCCTACTCTTTTGACAGATACACCAGTAAAAAAGATTATATGCACCATTGCAAAGTAGAAACTACAGTAGGCAGTATAAGGTTCCAAGAAGGTTCATGAGCAAATCTCTCTGAAACACATAGGAGCGACAGGTCAGAGTACAAGTGATCATTGAAAGAGTTATACTGAAAAAAAATAAAACAAAAAAACTCTACATCAACACTTTACAATCAGGCTCGAGGTAAACATGATGATTCAATCTATTGACAAAGTGAGGATATCATATCTACACATCCATATGATACAATGCTAAGACAAGTAACTGAATCAGTCTGCATGCAAGAGTATGAACCCAGTCTTAACCATAAGTTTGAATGGGATAACACCATTACACCATACTCAGGAAATGCATATATTCCTTCCTCACACTTTGATTAGTTTTATTCACATATACATTCATGTGTATGTATGTATGTGTGTGTATATATATATATATGTGTGTGTGTGTGTGTAGGTATGCAAAAAGTAAACAGAAACAACACAGTACAATGAAGATGCTTTATATAGTAGGAAAAGAGTCTTTAGGTTTCAAACACTACTTATTCACCAATAAATATATTTATACATACATATACACAACCTTATGATTTACAGAGAACTAGGAGAATTTGAAATTTGAAAATTTGAGCTGCCCAAATGCAGAAAATAATTGTAATGACTTGATTACTACAAATAATAGTTGTGAAAATTGAGTAAAATACTCTTGGAGACAAAAAATGATATCAGAAGCATCGATGAGGAAACAATTTACATATTTCTTATATACTATGTATGTATATATATATATATATATATATGGTGGCTGCCAACTCGTTTTCGAGTACGGCCACTACTTTATATCCATGTAGGAGAACACCTACCGATGCGCTGAATGAGTGTGACTTTTGAGTCCAGCCAGCGACTTGAAAACTCTGGTACAAACACTACACTTGTGACAATTATTGACACATAGTGCTGGGCCCATGGTATCATGTGACGACAAGTGCAGAGAGATCTCCAGATATAAAGCAATGCCTGTGCCGTGAAGCTTTTATAGTGAGCAAAGGCACTGCACAAAGCCAGTCCCACTCTCTTAACCAAGATGATATTTACCAAAAAGAAGAACAAGTCAACATCATTGGATACCATCAGGGTTGCAGGTGTTATATCAGAGTTTTCCTGTGTATATATGTGTATATGTATATACACACACACACACGCACGCGCGTTTGTGTGCATGCTCATATTTAAAATCAAGACCCTCTACAATCAACCACCAGTCTCTCTCTTCCATAACACTCTTAGCTGACATCTATCACTTACAATATCACGATTGTAGTGCACCTGAGCACTGTACTCAATAATTACATTATTATATTTTGATGCTTTGTTGCTATCACTTGCTTTCACTCTCTCCCACCATGATAAATCCCCATTGCTATCACATCATACTCAACATTTTATACACTATCAACGACTAGTCTGCAGCTAGTTACTGTTGTCCCTTTGCATTCTCTACCATCATATCCCCCTGTTTTGGCTGGCTAGTATTCTCTTTTTATTTTAATCAGATTTTCAGTCACACTTACCTTCAAAGAACAGAGAGTATATACAGAGAAGAGGACAAGGCAACCTCTCTAGTATTACTACTATAAATGCAGCCAGAATGCTCTGTAAAGCGGTTAACAATTGAGCAGAGAATATAAAAGAAAGAGGACATAGCAAACTCTCTCTCTCTGGTGTTCTGGTCACAATAAAACACACCCAGTAGTGTTTGGCATTAGGATGGGCATCCAACCATAGAAACCATGCCAAATATGGAATATATGAGCAAGATGGGTTGCACCAACCCGTCTGATCTCAAACTGTGACAACCTGTTCAAACCATACCAATGTAAAATGATGATGATGAATATGTTGGAGAACATACACATAAAGATACATGCAGCTGTAGAAATGAGATGATAGGGACTGGAGTCCCTATCATTCCACCGCAAACTGGTCGTGGAGGTGCCACGGCAAAAAAGCACCCAGTCCACACTGTAAAGTGGACGTGTAGGCGCCACAGAAAAAAAAGTACCCAGCACTCACTGTAAATGAGGTTGGTGTTAGGAAGGGCATCCAGCTGTAGAAATCAAGCCAGAATCAGTTCCCGTCCCACCCTTGCAAGCAGGGAAAAGCGGACGTAAAAGGATGATGATCAGGAAGGGCACCCAGCCATATAAAGGTCCTCATTAAAACCATGCACATGGGAAAATGGATTATATACATATATATATATATACATGGGAACTTCTGGATGCGGATGATCTTACACTTATAGCTGAATCTATGACGGAACTAAAGAAGAAATTCCAAACATGGAAGCAGGGACTAGAAAGAAAGGGTCTCAAAGTCAACCTGTCAAAGACTAAGGTCTTCGTAAGTAGACGAGAAAACAGAACCCAGATCCCCTCAGGGAAATGGCCTTGCTCAGTATGTAGGAACGGTGTAGGTAGGAATTCCATCCGCTGCCTCAAATGCAAACTAAGAGTACACAGGAAGCTTAGTTAAGAATGTAGGCTTTACATGTAGCAGCTGCACTGGGACAGCAAGCAGCAAACGGCCACAGGAAACAAGCACCACCAAACTCTGGGAGGGCTTTGTAGAAATAGTAGACAGCTTTTGCTACCTAGGTAACTGAATTAGCAGCGGAGTTGGGTGTTCTGAAAGTACAGTAACCAGGGTAAGAATGGGATGGAAAAAGTTCAGGGAGCTACTGCCACTGCTAGCTGCAAAAGGCTTTTCCCTCTAAATGAAAGGCAGACTGTATGATGAGTGCATACGAACAGCAATGTTACATGGAGTGAGACCTGGGTGCTGTGTGTAGAAGACCTGATAGATTAGAAAGAAATGAAGCTTGCATGCTCCGATGGATGTGTAATTATGGAGCTGTTAGAGTGGATAGAAGTGGATGTATGCTGTGTACAGGAGGTAAGATGGAGGGGTGCCTTAACGAAACTACTCTCAGACAAACAACATAGACACAAACTTTACTGGGTAAGAAATGATGAGGGTGTAGGTATCCTACTAGCTGAGAAATGGATAGATAACTTGATAGAGGTAGTTAGAGTAAGTGACAGAATGATCAAGCTTAAAATAGCTGTAGGAAATAGAAAGATGACAATTACTTTTGCCTATGCACCACAAGCAGGACTGAGTAAAGAACTAAAGGACCAGTTCTATGAAGAACTTTTATGGACAACCTCAGTTACCGAAGAAAGAGACCTCATCATCTTGGCAGGTGACTTCAATGGACATGTTGGACAGTGCCAGGATGGATTCCCTGGAGTTCATGGCAGCTATGGTTATGGCTCAAGAAATGAACTAACCATTTGCAACACAAATTTCAGGAAACCAGCTAGCCATCTGGTTTGGAAGCTAAAGGGCCTTTGTGTTAAATATAGGGTTAGAAAGGCTCTATGGGATGTGTTTGATGAAAGAGGAGACGAGTTAGATACATGACAGATGACAATTGGAAATTCTTGTATGACAACCTTTTGCAAACTAGAAATGAAATTCGTGGTTGGAGCAAAGCACCAGCCAGACAGAGGGTGACCTGGTGGTGAAGCAGCACAGTGGATAGAGCCATTAAAGCCAAGAGACAGGTGTTGAAAGACTGGAAAAAAAGAGGTAGCAGAGACTGGTACCAGGTCGCTAAGAGAAAAGCTAGATAACAGGTATATACAGCTCGGAAAGAGGCTGAAAAAAAGAAAGTTTGTGTCAGCCTGAATCGGAATGTTGTTAGGGGAAAGTGTATTAGAAATTATACTGGTGCATTTAGCACCACTGATACTCAAAAGAAAGAGGATTCAAAATGTTACTGATGAATGTAGAGAATGAATGGGAGGAAGAGAGACTACTCCCAACTGATGGTCCAGCTATTGAAATTGACAGTTGTAAGGTCAACAAAGCAATCAAGAAGATGAAGAATGGTAAAGCTGTGGGACCATCAGAGATAGTTGCTGAGAAGTAGGAGTCAAACTAGTAACTCACTTAGTCAATCAGGTAATACACAATGGAGTCATACCCATTGACTGGCACAGCAGTATACGCGAACGGCAAAGTATGAACAAATTGAGAGAGAGACTGAACATAAGAGGAATCAAATGCTGTGTGCAGGAGAGGAGGTTGTGTTGGTATGGACATGTGACACGTATGAAGGATGACAGCTGCATAAAAAGGTGCAGAGCACTAGAAGTCGATGGAAAGTGGTCATGTAGGCGCCATGGAAAAAAGCAACCAGCACTCACTGTAAATGAGGTTGGTGTTAGTAAGGGCATCCAGCAGTAAGAATCAAGCCAAAATCAGTTCCCATATGAGCAAGACAAGATCACCCGACCTGGCACTGCCCACAACAGGGCAACCCATCCAACCCATGCTAGCGTGGAAGAAAGGACGTAAAACGACGATGACGATGATATATATATATATATATATATATGTTTATACACTCACACATAATACATTTACATAAAATCTATACTCCACTTATATGTATTGATTGTTCAGTCGGTTATGGTTTGACTATTTTTATGTATAATTTTATATAAAGTCCACCCATTAATATATACATACATACATGTATGGAGGCACATGGCTTAGTGGTTAGAGCAATGGCCTTGCAATCGAAAGGTTGTGAGTTCAATTCTCAGACCGGGTAATGTGTTGTTTCCTTGAGCAAGACACTTTATTTCACATTGCTCCAGTTTACTCAGCTGTAGAAATGAGATGATAGGGACTGGGGTCCCTATCATTCCACTGCAAAGTGGTCGTGGAGGTGCCACGACAAAAAAGCACCCAGCACTCACTGTAAATGAGGTTGGTGTTAGGAAGGGCATCCAGCTGTAGAAATCAAGCCAAAATCAGTTCCCGTCCCACCCTTGCAAGCAGGGAAAAGCAGACGTAAAATGAAATGATGATGAATGATGACACACTTATCACCACTATGGTTTGAGCCAGTTCTTCACACACACATACATATATTCACACACATATATATATACACACACACACACACACATACATATATTCACACATATATATACACACACACACACACACACACACACATATATAGGCATACAATATAAGTGTATACATATATGCAATATAAATATACACACACACACATATATGATACCTGTCCAGTCATGGCCAAGGAAGACCATCACTGGCTATTAAAAGAAAACTGCTTTTAACAGTGACTCTTTAACCCTGTCAGACTCCTGGATGCTTTTTAGCAGACCTTACAAACAAAGTTGTGTATGTGGCATCAGTATACAGAGGTATACTATGATGTATAGTATTGTGTATTTTTAATCCATTAATAGGTTTGCAAACGTTTCCACTTGCACTGCATATTATGCAATCTATTGTCATAGACATCCTGTAGTTAACGTTTTGTCTGATCTTATGACTTTGTTGGTGACTATGAGATCATCTCTGCAAAGACATACACAACCACAAATAACTACAGTCTGTGATGTCAGAGCTGAAAGCCATTCTAGATGTTCTTTGAAAAGTGGAAGGACTGCTGGGCTATGTGTGTGGAGGCACAAGGGGCCTACAGTGAAGGGGATTAGCAATTGAACCCCATCAAGTACATCATTTTTCCAGCCTCAGGTCAGACCTTGTATACACACACACAGACGTGACTAATTCAAAACTTAAAATGGTGCCGAAAAAAGAAGTGCCACATATATGAGAAAGTGTATAATTTCATAAAAATAATACTAAATATTTTATGGCTAAAGAAAATTGGGAATTGACATAGAAAACAGGCAATTTGCAGAGATTGACAAACTTTCAGTTTTTACAAGAAGCAAATTTAAGCAGACAGGATTAAATAAATATCTTATAACTAATAAGCAAATATTGAATAATTAGAACAGAATGGAGAAATAATATTACATAATATTGGAATTAATTTCAAAGTTAACAATCACTAGGCTGGTAGTTTATTAAGCTTGTTGCCAACTGGCCATGTAAAAATATACATGTCTTTAAATGAAATTTATTCCATTGGCAGCCTGCTAGCTTCCTAAATTAGTTAAGTAAATCCATTAACAAATGTAAGAGACATCTATAAAATGAAGGAATGTTGGTTTTCTTATTTTTTTACATAAAAACCATCAACATCAGTATTGCTACAATTGTTTAAAATGAAAAGACAAACATCATCACTGGCTGGGATTTACTAAATCAACAACTGTTTAAACAATTGGTAAACTGAAAGTTGGATAAATATTCAAAGGAAGGTTTAAAATATCTAAACATTATACTTGTTTCAAATATGAAAAACTATTTTAACACTTTTGTGACCATATTTCTAACATGAATATATTGCCTTTATGTTTTAAATATCAAGAATTATGAGAGCTTTAGTGAAATAAGCAAAATTCAGCTTAATAATAAAAGATATAAATATTGTCAAGGAGGGCAGTAACTCTGATTAAAATTAACTGGCCAGGGCAGACAAGGATTTTGTAAGCTGTAGTAAAGGCAACCTGTCTAAGAGGACAGTGACTCCAATAAAAAAACGAGTGCATGGACAGATGTGGACTCTGTAAGTCATAGTGAAGGCAATCCACCCAAGAGAGTAGACAATCCAAATAAAAACTGACATAGTGTAGGTAGCACAAATGATGCACCCAGTCCACACCAAAAAACCTGCCAAAATTATGGAGAGCACAACAAATAAGATTCATACAAATTACATATACTGGGCTAATACTAGTCATATTAGTGTTGTACACAGTAGTGAGGTCACTAGAGTAGCTATGTGTGAAACCCCTTGACTGTCAAAAAGCATTTTCTTTCCAGGTACAGAGAACTGCTATTCAAGGAACTAACCACTGTCAAGTTACAAATCTCAGGACTGCCAGTCTCAATATTGGCACTATGAAAGGTAAATCAAGTGAAATTATAGAAGTGGATGTATGCTGTGTACAGGAGGTAAGATGGAGGGGTGCCTTAACGAAACTACTCTCAGACAAACAACATAGACACAAACTTTACTGGGTAAGAAATGATGAGGGTGTAGGTATCCTACTAGCTGAGAAATGGATAGATAACTTGATAGAGGTAGTTAGAGTAAGTGACAGAATGATCAAGCTTAAAATAGCTGTAGGAAATAGAAAGATGACAATTACTTTTACCTGTGCACCACAAGCAGGACTGAGTAAAGAACTAAAGAACCAGTTCTATGAAGAACTTTTATGGACAACCTCAGTTACCGAAGAAAGAGACCTCATCATCTTGGCAGGTGACTTCAATGGACATGTTGGACAGTGCCAGGATGGATTCCCTGGAGTTCATGGCAGCTATGGTTATGGCTCAAGAAATGAACTAACCATTTGCAACACAAATTTCAGGAAACCAGCTAGCCATCTGGTTTGGAAGCTAAAGGGCCTTTGTGTTAAATATAGGGTTAGAAAGGCTCTATGGGATGTGTTTGATGAAAGAGGAGACGAGTTAGATACATGACAGATGACAATTGGAAATTCTTGTATGACAACCTTTTGCAAACTAGAAATGAAATTCGTGGTTGGAGCAAAGCACCAGCCAGACAGAGGGTGACCTGGTGGTGAAACAGCACAGTGGATAGAGCCATTAAAGCCAAGAGACAGGTGTTGAAAGACTGGAAAAAAAGAGGTAGCAGAGACTGGTACCAGGTCGCTAAGAGAAAAGCTAGATAACAGGTATATACAGCTCGGAAAGAGGCTGAAAAAAAGAAAGTTTGTGTCAGCCTGAATCGGAATGTTGTTAGGGGAAAGTGTATTAGAAATTATACTGGTGCATTTAGCACCACTGATACTCAAAAGAAAGAGGATTCAAAATGTTACTGATGAATGTAGAGAATGAATGGGAGGAAGAGAGACTACTCCCAACTGATGGTCCAGCTATTGAAATTGACAGTTGTAAGGTCAACAAAGCAATCAAGAAGATGAAGAATGGTAAAGCTGTGGGACCATCAGAGATAGTTGCTGAGAAGTAGGAGTCAAACTAGTAACTCACTTAGTCAATCAGGTAATACACAATGGAGTCATACCCATTGACTGGCACAGCAGTATAATCATAAATTGCTACAAGGATAAAGGTGATATTCTAGAAAGGAGCAACTACAGAGGTATAAAACTGATGGACCAAGATACGAAAGTGATAGAAAGAGTCAAATCAGACAAGATGTTCGGTTTTATGCCTGGGAAAAGTACTACAGATGCCCTGTTTTTAGTGAGACAACTGCAAAAAGTTCCTAGCCACGAATAAGCCACTATATTAAGCTTTTGTTGATGTAGAAAAGACCTTTGACACAGTACCTTGATCTATTATCTGGTGGTCCTTAAGAAAATTAGGTGTAGAAGAATAGCTTGTGAGAGCAGTGCAAACAGAGGAGCTATCAGTAAAGTGAGAGTAGGAAGTGAGTTTAGTGAAGAATTCAAGGTACAGGTAGAATTCCATAAGCGTTTGGTTCTTAGCCTACAGCTGTTCATCATAGTTTCCAGGCCATAATAGAGGAGTTTAAAACTGACTGTCCATGGAAACTTCTCTATGCGGATGATCTGGTCCTTATAGTTGAATCCATAAAAGAACTAGAGGATAAGTTCCGACTATGTAAACAGAATTTGGAATCAAAATAGCTGAGAGTAAACTCAGCCATAACTAGTAAGTAGGAAAGATGATAGGACCCTGGCTCTGCTCAATATGTAGGAAAGGAGTAAGCATGAACTTGGATGAGCTGAGGGAGAAACTGGGTTTAAGAGGAATCCGAAGTGGTGTGCAAGAGAGAAGACTGCATTGGTACAGGCTTGAGATGTGTATGGATGATGATTGCTGAGTGAAGAAGTGCTAGGAAATCCCAGTGGAAGGAATCTGTAGTAGAGGTAGACCAAGGAAGACCTGGGCAGAGGTGGTGAAAGCTGATTTCAATGATCACAGAGGAGATGATGAAGGAATGTGGTGAGTGGAAAGATGCTGCATTGAAAAGGTCTTGATCAACCCATACAAGCAAAGTAAAATGGATATAAAAATGATAATGATGATGATTTAACATAGGAAATCTAATATTATCTGTCAGGTAATAATGAGATTTCAGTTCATGATTTGAATTTAAATTTGAACACTTTAATAGAGCTAGGGTTAGGGTTAGGGTTAAGTCAATACAACCAAATGTTCTGTTGACATGATCTAGTCTCTGAATAATGGGATTATTATGTTCTTGGATCAGTATGGAATGAAAAGGATGGAATTTATTTCTAAACTTGGGGGATACAACAGTAGTTTCAAACCTTCTTAATATTAGTAGTGCGGGAGTAAACAGGAAGCACTAATCTGATCTTTTTGATGACACTAAATTCAAGACTAGTGTAAAACTGAACACACACACACATACACAGTCAGACAAGCAGAATTTAGCTGATCAATAAATTTCATGTCTATGTTAAAATAAAATATGTCTCCAGATGTTTACAAATTTCTTTTTGTAAAAAACAGACCATAAAAATTACCTTAAAGAAAATGGATAATCACGAATGACCATGATAATGAAAAACCAAAGCGATTTCTCATAAATATAAAAGAAAAGAAAATCAAACAGGAATTGTTAAGATACATTTTGATTTATATAAAATAAAATTTACTTAAAAAAAAAAATTCATTTCAAGATTAAATTGTATACATATGTTTAATCAGGGGGTGTTGCTGAAAGACTCTTCTGAAACTACCAAAGAGAAAAACTTAGAATAACTATAAAGAAGTAGAGATATAACACAGACTAAATACTTAATCTTTTTAATCATATTTATAATTCAATTGTAGAAAATGCGTCATGAGTTAATTCAGAAAAACTTTTCTTATCCAAACATAAAAACCTCCAACATTTAAATGTTAATATAATAAGATGTAAACTATATGGTTTCGGAAAGTATTAAACATTTATTTTGAAATATAATCTGCCTTTGATAAACATTTTAAATCAAAGTACCACTTATAAATGAGTACATTTATAGAAGAGTGATATAAGAATATCAAATATATGTAAAGATTTTATTGAAAGAAACTACAGAAAGGATGGGATAACTGAATTGCATCAATGTGAAAAATAATGTCATGCTTGGAAAAATATCACAAAACCGAAATCTATGCTCTGTGTGTGTGTGTGTACATATATATATATATATATATATATATATAGACATATACATATATATAATATACAAGAGAGAGAAAGAATAGGTGCATGTTTTGTTGCAATTATAAAAATATGACATGCAATCTGAGTTGTTGGTCATAAATGAGGGAAATTAAATACAAGGATAGTTAGAAGAGAGGCAAAAAAAAAAAAATGAATAGAAGACTAATTTGATAGTAAGTATTATCTCACCTGCAGTTGACTCTTTTTGAAAAGGAAAACAAAATTTTGAGAAAATGAATAAACATGAAATTTCAACATATGTTATTCAAGCTAAAATGCTAAGAGTAATTAATCAGCAGTATTGATTAAGACAATGTTATCAAATTGGTTTCATAATGGTAAGTGAAGCCAAAATTGTAGTAATAAGAATGTAAAAATATTGTTTCTATAGAATGAGTCAGCCATAAATACAGACCTAGTGTTGAGTGAACAGTGGAATTTACTATATAAGTAGGTTGTCAATGGATTATAATGAATATGTTGTGAAAACTGTGAGAGTCAGTTTCTATATTTGTACACATACATAGGTAGGTAAGTAGAGTGAAAGAATCATTACAATATCATCATTACATTGATTTCTTACAAAAAACACACAACCAATTTTGTAGTCAACTGAAATGATTTCAGTATATTACTGGAATTCCTTTTAACCAGCCTCTGAAATTTGAACTCATATACTCATAAAAAACAAGACTAATGTAAGGTATTTAGTATGATGCTTTGCTGTCTGAATTATCTCATTTAACTAAACAACAGATCCTATTAAATATCATCCTGCCGAGGTTAACTTTGCCTTTCATCCTTACGGGGTCGATAAAATAAAGTACCAGTAATGTACTGGGTAATTGCTGGCCTTGTGCCTAAAGTAGAAACAATTATTTGTAAAAATACTTCCTATTCTCACCAACATTATTAGTTATTAAATATAGTTACCAATTGAAAATACATTACATGTTGTAGCATAATATGTGGTCTTCAATTAGATGGAGCTGTGCTATATCTTAGTGATTTTCAAACCTGTTACTATTAAGGACTTTATTTATTTAAATGAATTTACCTACCAATCATAGGCTTTTGAAAGGCCTGTCTGCTCAACAAGCTAAGGGTGAGAACTGCTAGAATATCCTGGGAACTGCTGGTATATCCAAAGCAATGGATTTATGGATCATAGATTGTTGTTTGACTGACTACCTTATGTGCCATATATATATATATATATATATATATATATATATATATATATATCATCATCATCATCATCATTGTGGATTAACATCTATCTTCCACGCTAGCATATATATATTTCATCATCATTTCATTTTACGTCCGCTTTTTCCCTGCTTGCAAGGGTAGGACGGGAACTGATGCTGGCTTGATTTCTACAGCTGGATGCCCTTCCTAACACCAACCTCATTTACAGTGAGTGCTGGGTGCTTTTTTGCCGTGGCACCTCCACAACCACTTTGCAGTGGAATGATAAGGACCTCAGTTCCTATCATCTCATTTCTACAGCTGAGTAAACTGGAGCAATGTGAAATAAAGTGTCTTGCTCAAGGAAACAACACATCACCCGGTCTGAGAATTGAACTCACAACCTTTCGATTGCAAGGCCAATGCTCTAACCACTAAGCCATGTGCCTCCATTTATATATATATATTTATTTGAGGCTGATTGAAGCTCTATGGTAAAAGCCAAGTGGCAGTTGATCGGTTAATATGTCAATAATGTGTTATATTCTCTATAGTAGTAGAGTGTTAAGGAACATTTTATAAATTTATAACCACCAGAGAGAAGGGAGTAAATAAAACATTTAAAAGTCAATAGCTTAAAATATGTTTCAATAAAAGAAAAAAAAATATTCAAACTGACATATAATTTAGTAGGCAAAATGTAAGATCAATCCACAATGATGAAAATCAAAAACTGAATTCATACAAAACAATTTGAATAGTTAAATTTGAATTAGTCCTGGTGGCTAGAAATAACAAATACCAGTTAATATATTCTTAAAGAATAGTTTTTCTTGGGTGATTAGGTACAAAAGTCTAACATTTTAATGACGGAGGTGATGGAAAGTTATAACACTTATGCTTTTCTCAAGAACATTAATGAGATAGGTACAAACATGGCTTTATAACTACACGGTTCTAGGTTTGATACCATTGGGCAGCACCTTGGGCAAAAGTCTTTTACTATATCTTTTCTGAATGTGTGTGCTTGTGTCTGCTTATGTGTTTAGATATTCAACACATTACTGGCTAAAAAAACAAAGTCATGTCAAAAAGATAACTTATCCAATTGATTGATAAAATAAGCATTAGAGATTGATATAACCAATTAAAAGTCCTTCTAGGTGGTGCCCCAGTAGTGTCACAGCCCAATGATTGAAACTAGTAAAAGAATAGCATAAATGAAATGTAATGACTTTAGCTCTTTTAATACCAAACTGCCTGAAATTGCTCCTGGCTCTCCGATTTAAGGTGTTTATATTCATCTAAAAACCTTGTCATAATTTTATGCAAGAACCTTTGTTAAGTTATGTTCCTAATACCAGCTTTGTAATGAGAAAGTTTGTTATGTTACCGAATCACTCAAAATTCTCAATTATTTGAAAATTATAGGCAGTGTCTTTCATTAAAATATGGTAATGAAAAGGTTAAATTGAAACTGCACAGAACTTACTTATTGATACATGGCATAGATCACTATTAAATATATTGAATTGTATGAAATTATTTACCACCCAATCAACATTATTTAAGAATATCTACAATTTGTTTATTTTTCTATAAACTGAAAAAATTGAAGGGAATTATTTGTTTTAACTTTCCTATATATCAAGTAATAATGAAATATAAATAACCATCTAAGATAAGTCTTGTGACCAGATGGTAAGAATGTGTGATATGGAGAGAGCAAAAGGATACAGCTTTAATAAAATCAGCACAATTGAACTTCCATTTTTTAAATATATATATGTGTGTGTGTGTGTATATATATATATATGTGTGTGTGTGTGTGTGTATACACACACACACACACACATATATATATATATATATATATATATATATAGTAGAATAATCGAGTATCGAAAAATCGGCGCACGAGTTCACGATAAACAAAATTCGACATAGGGTTGTATATGGAAGCATATACAGTATATTTATGTATAATTGTTTCTACTTTAGGCACAAGGCCAGCAATTACCCAGTGCATTACTGGTACTTTATTTTATCGACCCCGTAAGGATGAAAGGTAAAGTCAACCTCGGCGGGATTTGAACTCAGATCGTAAAGGGACGTAACTATGCTGGAAAGCATGGCATCCGACCCTCTACCGATACTGCCAATCCACCGCCCTTATATTTATGTATAATAACATCCTCTTAATCTTGCTATATCATTTTTTAATAAGCTGTGAATATATCACAGCTAGATCATGGCCGGCTCAAATTAATAAACAGTAGTAGCACTACCTGCTTATACATACATATTATATATATTCAAAGTCTCTAAGTTACCTTCTATAATAGATATGTTCCATTAAGCAATGTAGACAGACACATTGCTATTGACTAGAACCATTCCTATCATTTTCTCAAATGGCATGCAGAGATATATTTCTAAAAAAAAATGTCAGAAACTATTTTATATCAGAATATCAGATTAGTAATGTTAATTCACACACATTATTTCATGTTATATAAAAGAATTATAATTCTCTAACCTAGTTATCCGTAGTTGCAGGATAAGACAAAATTTGCCATTACAAAGTTGATCAACTTTTTCAAATTCCGTTTCATTTTTTTCTGTATAAAATATTAAACAGAAATTGTATTTTTTCTAAAAGAGTTCTTTAAATAATTAGACTAAAATAAAACTAACAATAGAGAAATTTAATAGATAACATAAAAAAAAAACAAAAAAAACAAAAAAAAACTTTTACAATATAATATATTAGTAGTATCTTAAGTGCTTGTAAATTTATAATGGTTCTTGTTGAAAGCACTTCGTTCCAGCAGATTTTCATTGAGAGTTAATAGTTAAAATGTAAAACACATCTAAGTGAAGTATAAGGTAGCAGTTTATTTTTTTATTTTATTTCGGAAATACTTCAAATACACCCAAATATAACTGAAATAACTATTTAGAAATTGAAGAGAATAACGTAATATGAATTGTAATTAGACAATCAAATATGCTTTCTAATATAATTCAGCAAATTCCCACCATACAGTGGCGCAGCAAAGATTCTCAGTGCCAGGGGGGTAAACAGACTTTTGGAACACCCCCCTCACTTAATTAACAGATATGATAGGCCAGAGGAAGTGTTGAACCTACGCTCCTACTACATCCCTGCCATCAAATAAACGATGTAAAATAAATGAACAAAAAAGATTGGCCATATTTTTTGGTGATTATGTAATATCATAAAAATACATTACTGAGAATTGAATGCATTTAGACAAGAAACGATACAAAAAACAAAACAAGAGCAAAAAAAAAAAGAATAAAAAACTATGTTCCTTCCTGAAAGGTTGGCTAATTCTCCTACAAACTTTAAAACAAATGCAACAATATTTGAGGTATTTCTTAAAATCTTTTTGGGGCAATATCTTAAAATATCTTCCAGGATTTTAATTCAAATGAAATTAAATTTGATATCTATCAAATGGGTTTATAAAATTTTGAAATGATTTCATATTGTTCATCTCAATCTCTGCCTAAATAATTCATAGTGTTTTCTTTTAGAGAGCAGACATTAACACTTTGAAGTTGTTGGCCCAGTATTTCAGTCCTGATTATGTTTGACTATATGCTGTCATCCCAGTATTCTGTTCAGTTATGTACTTCTGTTTACAACTGTGATTTACACTGCTTTCTGCATGAATCAGGGTTTGTTTTATATCACTACTTGAGCCTGAGTTGGTGAATAACCCCCCTCCCTCCAGCCAGAAAATTAAATTTTGCTAATCTATCTTGGGCAAAATTTAATTTTAAGTGGTAGCATTCCTACGACAATTAATTTTCTTTAGACATTAAAACAAAGATTTCAAGAAATCTCATACGTTAAAAAATAAATAGGATGGGTTGGGGGTCTCAATATGTAAACTAAATGACTAATTCTGTTTTTTTTTAAAATACCCAACGGAGTCAACCTAGAAAAATTATCATGCACCCCCACTATTATTTGGAACACGAACCAACGATTTGGATAGATCCGTGTCGCTTCCCCTTTGATGGTGTAACAGAAAATGAGAAATGCACATAGTGCATACCAACGTCACTCCTTATATATGTGCGAATGCACAACCATCAACATTTCCAGAGAACTTTACAAAAAAAACCTACTTTGAAAATCGGTGGGAACTTTCTATGCAACCCAATACTAATTTTTAATATATCACAATATATTGCATAATGTCTTTGTTCCCACTGCCACCCCATCACCTATTTATACACTTTTACATGTGTCTTTGTAACTATTTTTTGTAACACACTGTTGACCTCGGTGGCAAACTAAAAGAAAGGATTATTATTGTTATTTATATAAAGCAGTATAACACAATGTAAACGAATACTAATGGTCAGTTTGAGGCAAGAAATATCTGTACAGAATGTTTGTTTCTTGTTGATATAATGATCCCCTTGCATACAAACTTAGCTTTTCGGCAGATGAACCAATATAGATCAGTATGAAAAGGATAATCTGAAAGAAAGACAAAGTATGCATTGTTTAGATTGCACCAAATCATGAATGAGAACCAAACTCAGGTTTTAGATCCATCTGTTTCTTCTGGGGATTATTACTGCAAAATACTTTTTGTGCAACACCAAATATATTTATTTGTATATTGTTTTTAACTAATAGTTTAATTCTCAACATCCTTTAATGATTTAGCAGGAAACACCTTTTGGTGTTTTAACTTGTGGACAGATTGTGAAAATTTGCAGATTAGGGTATAGGCTTTAATTTTTAATTTGATAGTGTCATTTTGTACTTTTTAAAAATGTTTTTCTAATGTGGTCTCATGTGGAATAGATACAAAGTGAACATGACAAGGTTCCATTTGTGCTACACACACAAACATCACTTCCAGAAGAAAATAGTCTAATTCATTGGCAAAAACTCACTCACCAAGAAACTTTCTCAGGCTCACAGATCTGCTATTTTCTGTCTATTATACTGCTACAACAACCTCTTCTGTTCTAAATTAACTAGTTATATACCTCTTTTATGTCCTGACCCATCCTAAACATGCTCTCTACTCACTTCATCGTTCCTCATCAAGGCCACAGGTTACTTACTACGATCAATCCTTCTTCCCTAGTACATGGTAATTTTTCTACAAATGTCAACTGAACAGACACTGCATCAACCCCAGTCTTGGAGAGTTGTGCCAAGGCTGTGAACATTGCCCCTTCTCCAAACTAAACCATTAAAAAAAGTGAGACTTCACATTTATATTCCCTTCTTACATAACTGTGTGGTTAAAAATTTTGTTTCACAACCCCATGGTTTCAGGTTTGATTCCACTACTATATTGCCCCAAGTAAACCAATCCCTTGTGAGTGAATTTGGTACATGGAAACTGTAAGGAAGAAGGTTCATTTTATATGTGTGTGAGTGGTCAGTTGATGCATCCCCTCAATACAAATGATGGCATTTGTTTGTGCCCCTCATAAACAATATCTTGAAGCTTAGTAGTTCAACAAACGCCAGTGATATATGCTAATCTTAAGAAATATTAAAGATGGGTTGACATCAGGAAGGTATCCAATCAGAGTCAAAACTGCCTAAAAAGGTCTTGTCCTATCCATGCCAGCAAAAATGAGTGAATGTAACATACCATTCAGGCAGGGGTGTAAAGTCTGCTGCTCTCTCCCTCTTCCCTTTGTTACTTAATTTCTTTTTTCTTTTCGTTTTCTTCTCTTTCTTTTTCATTTCCCCTATTGTCATTTATATCGTACAGTTTTTGTCTCATTTTCTCTTTAGTTTAATAAATTCTTATAGATATTATTTTATTTTACTGGTCAATCATATTGACCCTAATACTTATATTTTACAAGTTTGGTACTTATTTTATCAATATCTTTTTATTGAAATGCTAAATTACAGAACATAAACAAAGATATGGGATGCATATACATATATGATGGGCTTCTGCAGTTTCCATCTACCAAATTTCACTCACAAGGCACTGGCTAACATGAAACCATATGGTTGCAAAGCAAACTCATTAACCACCCAACCATATATAAACATTTTCACAAATACATTTAAAAAATATAAACATGTTTACTATTAAATCTAGTTTACAAAGTTTTAAAAGAGAACTGAAAAAAAAAATAAAATTCAAGATAATTTGTTGAAGTAACTTGGCTATAAATTAATGATATAAGGTATTTTACCAGTTTTGGTAACACTATGGTGAATATTGAATTTTGTTGACATTCAACAAATTTTAATTGGTTTCGGATGACAAACATCCGTATTGTTACTCATTGTTCAAAATTGTCTCATGGCAATTCATCACCTCTGTATGTAATAGGTCCACATAAACATAATAAAAAAAAACATCCAGTTCATAAATTTACAAAAAGATAAAGTCTGTCCCAATTCTAGATGGTCATCAGGCAGGAACTTATCCTGATTTCAATGGTGTTAACTGGCTGAGAGTTCAAGATTCTGGATGTAATACTAGACCATCACAGCTTTAACCCAGTTGAATGGAGCAATATGAAGTGAAGTGTTTTGCTCAAGAATACATACTGCTCAGTCAAAGAATTGAACCTACGGCATTGCAATTGGAAGCCCAACACCCTAACCACTAAGATATGTGCCTTCTATTCATAAAGTAATCCAATACTTTTTCTTAAACGCACCATCTCACAAAAGACAATGGCAACTCCAAATAATATAATTTCTTACACATACATAAGGCCAGAAATTTTGGGAGAGGGAACAGTTGATTATACTAACCCCCCATATTTGACTGGTACTTACTTTTATCAACCCTGGAAGAATGAAAGGTAGAGTTGACCATAGTGGGATTTGAACTCAGAACATAAAAAGCTGGAACAAACATCATGAGGTATTTTGCCTGCGGCTCTACTAATTCCGTCTTCTTTGTCCACTTATTCCCTATGAGGGTTGTGGGGACAGAGTCCTCAAGCACACCCAAAAATGGGTCCTGGGAAAAGGAACTGTCTCCAATAGATCTGGCTGGATCTCCAAGCAAGAACAGTCGAGTTCATGGATGTTATCCAACCACTTTGATCAAGGTCTACCACCAGATCTCCTGACGGTTGGTTTTTGCCTATAAAATCTTTCCAGTGATTCTTTGCTGAGACATTCTGACCAGATGTCTAGTATCTGAGCTGTGATTTCTTGATTTAGAGAAGTAGCAGCTCTACCTAGAGTGACTCCCTGATCTCTGAGCTATGCACTTTATCAAGTAACATTACTCCAGAAACCTTTCAGAGAAACCCTATTTCAGCCACTTTTATTTGCAACTGTATTTGTTTGGTTATTACCCAACATTCATGACCATAGGAATGAGTTGGCACAATGCTACTGTAATTCTTGCATTTATTTCAGTCCCTGCTTTCCATCATTTGTGAAAATGGCCCTGAGATATTTGAACTTCACCTGCTTCAATGGAATTCTACTTGCATGTAGAGTGCACTGCGTAGGTTTCCTTGAGGAATGTCTCAGTCTTCGTAACACTGATTTTCATTCCTGCTATGCAGCATTCGTCAGCAAACCTATCAAGTGCATGTCGGAAATCATCTTCTGATGGGTTAAGTAGTACCATGTTGTCTGCAAATTCCAGCCAACTAATCCCAACACCCACCAGTCCTAATACCATTTCCAACCTGGCTGCACATGTCAATCCTGTTCATGAAGATTATGTACAGGAGAGGCGTCAGTATGCACCCTTGGAAAGAGTCCGTCATGCACACTGAATGGTTTTGACTTAGCGCCATTTATCAAAACATAAATGCTAGGGAATTTATATAGAAACTTCAGAAGCTGTCCATACTACTGATTCTGACAAACAACAAAATATTGACCACCAGGAGTTGAAACACAAATGAAAATATGAATACATGAATACATATAGTTCAAGAATGAACTTTTTTTTTATCATAGGTTTGCTTGATCAAGATTGACTGGTCAACAAAGACAACAGTTGAAAATCATATAACATGATCCTTATTCCTGTACTACTGTAAACTTCCCCAAAATATTCAAACCTCATGTTGGAATACAATATTTTATTGAAGCAAATTCAGTTACATGTGGTCAAATGTTGATGGGTGAAATTAAGATTAAATGCTGAAATTTTGTTTGCTATTTTGACGACCCCCCCCCCCCCCCCACTCTCTATTATACATTAGAATAGGGTAACTGTTACTTGTATAGTATTTTAAATAATTGCTTATTTTGTTCTCTATTCTATTATATGCAATAAATGATGGGTATGAATGAAATATGCTTGCTATTTCCATCTACAGAATTTTATTCAAATAATGATGGTGAGCCACCATATACAGTTTTAACTCTAAACATCATGTACATAGTAAAAACAACATAAACATGAATTAACAAACCCATTTTTAGATATTTTCTTCTGAATCATTATAAAATGTTATTTTTTATATTTGATGACCTACTCTATTTCCTATTTCTCACACACTCACTTTATTCAACTAAATAAATTACTACTGTAGACTTACTCCCTAGCGTGGTCTTATTTAATTATTACAAAAACAACAAGTTGGCAACAAAGATTCACCACTCTGCTGACAACACTAAGATATAGTTTAATAAACACTTAAATCTTGATAATACTGAAGACATAAATGCATGGTTAATATCATTTAACTCCGTACTGCTTATAGATAACATTAAGCCTGAACTGGTTAAGACAAAATTCCTTGCATTATATAACACTGAAGGGCGGTGGATTGGCAGTATCGGAAGAGAGTTGGACACCATGCTTTGCAGCATAGAGTTACAGCCCTTTATGGTCGGAGTTCAAATCCTGCCGAGGTTAACTTTGCCTTTCATCCTTACATGGTCGATAAAATAAAGTACCAATAACGTACTGGGGTCGATTTAATCGACTTTCCCCTCCCCAAAATTACTGGCCTTGTGCCTATATAAGAAATCATTATATAACACTGAAGCAATCATCAAAAGGAAAGATGTACTATATCCTTCAACAATTCAAGATGATTCATTTAAAAAATCTCATACAGAGAAACAGCTAATGATTTTATAAAAGGATCAATGTGCATTCTTCTTTTATGTAAATTCACTGCAATCAAAGATGACAAAGAAGCAGAGCTTATAAAATTGGTTTATATTAATGGAATCAATTGTTCTCAGACAAAAATACAGATAATCAATTGTTTAAGAACTTTGCCTAAAACACCGCTTTCAGGCCTGGTTAGTCTTGTAATGGTGCAGTCAGGGCATGCATTTACCCTTGCCAAGAACAAAGCCAGGTTAAAAATTGCAGAAAATGTAGATCATTAATTTCTTTTAGTTCCTGTCCATTATATGGGAAGAAATGCTTAACTCTTAACATTTTGTAATGATTAAGCAGAAAAAATATATTTAATTCAAATGTTTACAGCATTTTTACTAGTTGACAGATATATGTTGCTGTCATAATGCAGTTTTGTACTTTTTCAAGAATGTCTTGCTTATGCAGTTTGATGTGGTACAGGACATTAAGAGTTAAATTGTGATAAATAGGGTCATTTCAGAAACAAATTCTGCAGATCAAGCCCATAATGTTAATGTCAAAAGTGGGAATCCTAAATAGTCTGATGAAGAAGAAGTAGCTTTCCATATTAATCATGCAATAAATGATATTTTACATCTGGTTAATATAAATTGTATAGACACTCAATTAAATACAACTGAGTAGTGATGTAGCGTCCATCTTGTTTCGATGTTGACAAAAATCAGGACTTCAGTTTTGTTGGAGTTAATCAGTTCAGATATTCTGAAAAGTATGCCAGGTTACTACGATACCAATAAAAGATTATAATACTAAAATTTCAATATTGAATATAGTTAAAAACAAAATTTGTTCAGTATAGTACAACTAAAAATGACAATCATAGAATAATGGAAATATAACTATGTCCATATGAAGGTGTCAATATTACGCCACCAATTATTTGGGTACAAAAGAAAAATGGTAAATTAAGGATGTGTGATGATTATGAAGTACATTCAAATAACAAGGGTCAAAGTTTTTCTCATCCAGCTCCTCATCTTGTAACCATCATCACTGATATGCAAGGAGTAAAGTCCTTCTCCACCAACTGATTTAGAGAGTGCATTCTAGATGGTTGGTTTAGATGAAGACTAATAGATTGCATGTAACAGTAACAGTATTTACTTAGTCAATAGACATCAGATAGATCTAAAAAAACAAAAAATAGTAGCTCCATTTTCCAACATCATACTAGCATAATTATCTATCAGGATGACTCACTCATCTTACAGCAATCCAGAATAAATTGGATAATTTAGAAAATACAATTATTGCTAGAGTGAAAAGAGCCAATGTATCAATTAATCCAAATAAATGCATTATTCACACATTGTCCATAGATTTCCTAGGAATGACTATTTCAAAAAATGGGATCAAAACATCATACAGATTCACCAGATTCCTAAAATGAAAGACAGGAGACATATTTAGGAGCTGATAAACTATCCTTGTTGGTTAATACCAAAATTTGAAGACATAGTTGAGCTTCTTGTATTAGAAAGCAATGCATGAAGAATGCGTCAAGAACAGGCCCTTAAGAAGACGAGAACTTACACAATATCCAGGTTTGGCAACACTCTCTACAGAGTATGAAACATCTCTAACTGTTAATGCATCTGAATTTGCAGTAGCAGAAATAATATCTTGAAACGAAAAACTCCTAGTATATGTTAGTCATACATTTGATAGTACTCAGAAAAATTGGAACAATCGAAGTAGCAGGGTGTTTTAAAAAATAGAGATTTCCTATTTGGGGAAATTTTTCACACTGGAGATTAATCATAGGCCTTTGTAATTCATTTTCTTAATCTTGATTGTTTCCAGGCAAACATCTCAGCAGATTGCCATGTGGGCTCTCATATTATTACAATATTTCAAAATAAGCCCCATGAATGCTGTTAATAGACTCAAGTATGATGCCGATCAGTTTGATATAGTGTTGTTTACACAATTTACAACACATACATAAGTATTGGATGCCTAGGCTTGTGCTTAGTGATCTAATCCTGCTAGAAATACTGAAGAATTTGTCAGTTCTTGTAATATAAGTGCTAAAAGACCCACTCTCTCTCATGTATTCCTTTCATTCACTAGCCTCATATAGTAACACTTCCATTTCTGTGCCAGTGAGGGCAAGTGTGCTGTTACCATTCCATACATGTTTCTTTCCAATGAAATCTTGATTCTCTCTGAACATGAGCAAACCTCTTAATTTTGGCTTCTTTGCTTGGTAACTATACTTGACATCTAGCTTTTCTAGCTACCAGATATTGCACTACACTGCATTTTCTTACTTTTTTTTTCCATCACACATCATCATCTTTTTGAAACCTTATTCTAGCCACAAATCTGGTTTTGTTGCTCACACAAGATTATCTTGTGCCTCAAAATCTATCTAAGCACTTACCCTTAAGTCACTGAGCACTAATTTATGTTGAGTGGCACATTCATCACAGGGAAGGTCTTAGTGTTCATGACTAGTTGTTTGTCTTGCTTCCTTCTGGCTATGTAGTTTATTTGGTGTGCATGCTTGAATGATTTATAATTTATCTAAAGAAAACCTTTGCGTCTATTTTCACTTGTTTTAAATGATACAACAATTTGATGAAGATCAGAGTTCATTGCATTCAGCTTTGCCTACCACAATATTACTATAGCTACAAAGAAAAAACATCCTTGCCACCATGCCAATGATGAGTCTCTGTATAGTCAGTCGACATGTGAGAAATAGCAGCTAAATTTCTCTCAAATAACATGGTTATGGCTGGAATACATTTAATCATAGATCTGGTTTTTGACAAGACTGGGGGGCTAAATAACATCCTTGCCAAACAAAGGTAGCAGAGTGATATTTATGATCAAGTTAGTTAACAACCAGACATGTCCTGTATATAATAATAGATAATTGGCATGAGCTCATAGACACATGATCTATAGGCAATTTCAATATTCTTTCTATATATCAGACACACTCAACTGATTGCAAACCATGGCTAAATAGCTTTTTAACTCTATCTAATGCCAAATCAACATTTTTTAAAGAAAATTACCCATAATTTTATCTTAGAACATACTTTTTTAAAAAAATCTTTACTGTCTTTTATCACTGATACTCAGATCAACATCAATCATACTTTCCACAGAAACATGTGGAAAGGTGGAGTTTTGGTGAAGGATTTCATCAAATAAAAAAATTGCACGAGAAAGCTATTCCAATCTGATTAGATGTTCCCTGGGACAAGATAAGATATTCAGGAGGTAGGACATAACAAAAGTGCATAGACAATGTTTCAGAATATTTCTGTGTGAAAGTAGTTACCTTGAAATTGGAACAGGCCACCTGTTCCAATTCCTCTATCACTGAAAATCCAAACAAATAAGACACTGAGCAACTTAGTGGTAAAATCCATACTATTAGTAGTAATAATGGTTTCTAACCCTGAAAAAAAGAGGGAAAGGTAGAAGTGTAGTTGATGGAATCAATGCTAGGACATTAGTACTTATTCTCCTGTCTCTAGAAGAATGAAAGACAAAGTTAATTTTAATCAAAGAATAGAGAAATTAAATTAAATACCATAAGACACTTCCCAGTCTTCGATAATATGATGGCATTGATGACAACAATGAAAGAGGTACTACATACATAAGCATGAAGTCTCATCCCTCTACAATGCTTTCTCATTGTCATAGTCTCTTTATGTGTGTAAATACATTTTTGTCTATGGTAGAATGGATGTAATCATTCTTGAACATTTTGACATTTTAATATTATTCAAGCAAATCTTTTTATAGTTGGTTACACTTTTTACTACCAACCTCTCAACTGTAAAACAGAAGAAGTAGCAACTTCTGTTAGCTAAGCAAATTTAGGGATGTTATATACCTTAGCTAGGGCACTCTGTAATAATAATAGCAAGGTTTGAAGTCATCACTCTGGGACCAATTTTATAAAAGGAATTAATTTGATTGATCATCATCAGAGTTTTACATCTATTTTCATGCTTACATGAGTTAGATGGGTTGTCACATTCTAAGTCAGATGACTATCTTGCTCATATATTTCATTTTGGCATGGTTTCTATGGCAACCACTTCATGGCATGTACCACCAACAGGCTGGGCTGGCTGCATTTCATTGTGGGCTCACCACCACCACTTTACAGTGTAGGACAGATACATTTTATTGTGGTACCGGCACTACCATTTTACAGGGTGGGATGGGTGTAATCGATCATGACACCAACACTTCCAATTTGCAATTTGGACAGAGTTCATTTTGTTGTGCATACAGCACAACCACATTTCAACACTAGGGCACTTGTATTCTCAGTCTGGCTGGAAAGACAGTGATAGGGAGCAGGAGTGTAAGCTGTCTGTTGCTTGCTAATGGAGGGAGGGGTAGACTCAGACAAATTGAGGTAAGTTATATACTTTAGCTAGAGCACAATGTAATAACAATAGTAAGGTTTGAAGTCATCACCATGTGATCAGTGGTTTTACAAGACTTTAGCAGTATTAGTTATTGAGTAGTCGCCACTTTAGCAGGGTGGTAGAATCAGTGGTCGTTAGTTGCCAGTGTGGTAAGTGATAGTATCCTTGTTGGATTATCTTGTTGACATAGACGTGAGGGAAGGTCCCTCGATCTATTTACCATCTATTTACAATATTCCTTTCGTCAGGTCGCCAATTCCAGCAGCATGGATTAAAGATGTCATTGAGACACGAGTAACATAACAACGACTTCAACCGCAGTAATTAGAGATGAAATGTTTGTTTATTTATATGGTTGAAGTTACAGATAAAAAGAGGTTACAAAAGGGAATGTGCCATTGTGCCATTAAGCCGGCGAGGCTAGGGGTGCAATATCTCACTGCTACATTATGCGTGTTGCTGGCTTGAAGTTTCCGGTACAAGAGAGAGATTCTTCAAATGTTCGCGGGGAATTTCTTCCTCAGGGCGCGTAGGGATACATCCTCTTCTACTGGCGCTGATTGGCTGAACTGAGCCAAATCACGCACAGAGAATGTATGTGAGCCCGCGGAATGTAGGTCACTACAAGACCAATTTTATAAAAGGAATTAATTTGATCCCAGTATATTAATTACTGTTATTTATTGTATGGATTCAGTAATATAAAAGAGAATGTTAAGACTAAGGTTTTCTTGAAAGCCAGTGTTTAGTTCTAGTTTCATGTCATCTTTGACATCCTCTTCCATTTCCATAAGGAATAGCCCACAAAGTAAAATTGTATACTCAACACTGGCTGGTCTGTTGTTATTGGTTCATATCCTTTGTAATGTTACATTAAATATAACTCTGCATCTGGCTAGATTCTTATTAACTTGGGAATTGTCATGAAACAAATGAGAGAGAAACCTTCTTCTGGATAAAATGCTACTCCATTATAGATAGCATTTCCAGATGATCTGGTACTTAAAATGAACTGCGCTTATTTAGAATAAAAGGCAAGGAAACTGAAGTTGTCAGCAACAAATTCAAACTCATGACACATACCATATAACTATAACTGAGGCTGGACCACCTTCATAGAGCTGAATGATATCCTATGAAAACAAGTAGTATGGCAATAAAGTGCAATGGAGAAAATAATGAATAAAAAATGTATATCTGTTATTTTGGAACTGTTACTTAATATTTGTTTCTAAAAACAAAAGAGCCAATATGATGGTGGATGGTATCCTACTATTCCTTCTTTGTTTTAATGTTTGCTTGGGACGGACATACTTTGTGATTAATGTTATTGACATGCTAGTTAGAAAACAAAAAATAAAACACATGTAGTATAGCATATTATTTTTCTCAATCCTGTGCCACTGATCATGATGACTATGTTGATGAATATGATATTGAAAATTAGATGAAAAACAACTGGTAATATTAATAAATGCAGGAATATAACAGAGTTTTCCTCACAAATGATATAATGTAGCTAATTCAACCTAAATCAACTACTAATTGCCAGAATAATGAAGTAATAATTAACATTTGTAGTTACAGCAGTTATAAGCTAAAGTATGAAATTACACAAATGGTGATGATAATGAGAGAAAATTAGGGTTTGTTATATATAACTCAAAATTAATTTCTCTCTCATGTTTTGTATTAAATCAGCTTTATTTCACATTAGCTTCATTATAACCCATGTTTATCTTTTTCCCATCCTCAATACAAGCAACTGGTTAACAGCTAATTTTGACCAAATATCTAAATATCTAAATAGTTTTAAAATTCCCAAAGTTTCACATATCTCTTGTTATCTAACTATATCATGTAACACAGCTGCTATCCACTCAAACATACTTTATTAAAATATCACTGCACTTATGTCATCCAAAAATGATGTCTGTTTTATTAAATACTAGCAGTGGTACCCGGCGTTGCAGATAAAATTATTTTCTTAATTTTGAAAATCATTTGGAAATTTTATTTTCTATAACATGTGCCACCATCAAATTCATCATTTTTACAGCTGTTTTCCATGCCAGCATGAGTTGGACAGGTGGTCAAAGTGGGTTAGATGGGTCAGAGCAATCTCATCTTGCACATATATTCCATATTTGGTATGGTTTCTACAGCTGGACACTCTTCATAATGCCAACTGCTTTACAGGGTTTACTGGATGCATTTTTTATGGCACCAGAACTACCACTTGACAGATTTGATTGGATGCATTTTGTCATCGCACTAATCATATCACTTCACATGGTGGACTGGATACGTTTTATTGTGCTACCATTACTAGAGAAATTGTCATGTGTTTGGCAAGACTGAAGAGTCCTATAATGTATGTTTAATTGCCAGATACTGTAGCCCCAAAACTCTCATGACACACCACATTTACTTTTAATGTCAGTGCTTGTATTGGTGAATGTGTCTTTTGTATTATGGTATATCACCAGTCCACTCAGTCCTGTGTCATCTCTTTCATGGGGTTCAGTTTTTGAAGTCATTCTTCATAACTTCATCCTATGTCTTCCTTGGTCTCCCTCTTCCACGGGTTTTATCTATTTTAAGTGCTCAGCAATATTTTTATACAACTCTCCCTTTCCTAACACATTATATGCCCATACCAGCACAATCATCTCTTGCATTTCTCTCATATTCAAATTTGCTCTCAGTTTTGTTTTTTTGTGCTCTGTCGTTCATGCACACTAACATTACACATCAAATGAAGCATGCTTGCTTCATTTCTTCTTAGCCACTGCAAATCTTCAGCCCTCAAGGTTCAGACCTCACTCACATGCATCATATAATCTGCCCTACACTATGAAAGAGAAGCTTTTTGTTGCCAGCAGAGGTAACAGCTCCTTGAACTTCTTCCACTCCATTCTCACTCTAGCTATAGCTCGTTTGGTACATCTAACTCCAGTACTAATGAGATCACTTAGATTACAGAAGCTTTCTACCACTTCCAGTGAACCTTCTGAATACCCTTACCAAGAAAGATAAATGTTGAAATTTTATTACATTATTACTCTGTTGCACAAATATTCAAATATTTTGGAGCTGAATATAAATTTAATAGAGATTTCTGAAACATTTTGTACAAAATAGGCAAAACAGTCATAACTATACATGACGAAATAAGCCAATATATTTCTCATATACTTTGGCTGCATTGTTTTAAAATTAACACTTTGTATGTGTGTGTGTGCATTTGTATGAGTGGGTGAGAACCATGTGTCTACATGGATATGATGTTTCAAATGTCAGAAATTATGAGTCATGAAACAATATGTGGATAATTTCATTTCAGATTTTTAAAAAATGATGAAAATATAAGTGGAAATAGGAATGAATAATGCTTATCACATTTTAGCATTATATGTACCAATTTGAGAGAGAAAAGAGCAACATGGCCACTGGTGGGATTCAAAACATAAACCTACTCATTGGCTGATTGTGTGTTACAATGAACTTTTTAAGTGCCAGTGTCATATTTGGTATTTTACTGCATTAGGCCATCATTAACATGTTAATTTTTGGCAAAATAAAAATATAAAAAAAAAAAAAATCAAAGCAATATTTTGATCAAATTTACTTTATTTACTTTGTCTAGGCCCTATGTTTAACCATTTGAGTGCTCAATACATTCTGGTACCTTTTTTGATACACAAAGAAATAAAAATAAATTAATGGTGAGTTAAGAGACAAGTAATATATGGGAAACATAATATATTTGTTGCCCAGTGATTTACCTATAACAATTAATGAACCAATATCACACTCACTAAAATTCTGTATAATTGTATGTTTAATGAACATGGTAGCCGCGAAGTGGGGAGGCCCAAGAAGACCTGGGATGAGGTGATAAAAGACGACCGTACCCAATTGCACCTCTCAAAGGCGATGACACACAACCGTGACTGCTGGCATTACACAGTAATACAGAAGACCCGACTTCCCATGGGTACAAGCCGAAGCTGAGGCATATAGACAATATGCCCCCACCCCCTCCCACTGCAAAGTGGTCGTGGAGGTGCCACGACAAAAAAGCACCCAGCCCACACTGTAAAGTGGACGTGTAGGCGCCATGGAAAAAAAGCACCCAGCACTCACTGTAAATGGAGTTGGTGTTAGGAAGGGCATCCAGCAGTAGAAATCAAGCCAGAATCAGTCCCGTATGAGCAAGACAAGGTCAGTCGACCGGACACTGCCCACAACAGGACAAACCATCTAACCCATGCTAGCGCGGAAGAACGGACGTAAAATGGTGATGATGATGATGATGATGATGAAAGAACAATGCAAATTAAAGAGCTGTAGCCAATTAAGAGTTAATGTTTTATCACTGTTACAAGAAAAAAAAAAATTGAAAAGACTGAATTTTTTTAACAAATAGAAACGAAGACAGGACCCTGTTCTCACCAGGGAGAAGGTAGAAATTCCATGAACACACAAGAAGTGTAATAAGATTGCAAGCTGACTTACTTTATAGCAGATGCACAAGAGTGGTTAGTAGTAAGAATGCACATGAAATAAATTCCTTGAAATACTAAGTAAATATAGACAAAAAAAATGTACTTGAGGTTCGTTAATTCTTCAACATTTGTCTCTTCCATTACACTGTCTTATCTAAACAATAATCGTAATCTATTTAGACAAGTTGTATTCATGAGTATCTGATTGGTACCATTTTCAACACATTAGTACAATGGGAAAATTTGGTATTTCTGGAATTTATTTGCTACTCATAAGTCTAAATGTTTACTAACAAGTATTTGTCTGGTATTGGGGTTTGTATTTGTAAAAATGAACAATTGCTCTTTTCCTCAAAATTAATTTCACTTGCCCTATGTTATCTTTATTACATCTATTACCTTTAATAATACAAATAACATTTCCTGATGTACAAGTGACATGATTCTTTATGATAAATATCTGTACCTTTACATTTTCTTTTCAGATTTGTGTTATTGTCACTAATTTGGTACATGTTTTATATTTTGAATGCTATATTTATTCTTGAGTCTTTTCTCATTGATATATTTTGATAAGTGATGTTGCCTTATGTAACAGCATACAATTCAAGAAATACAGAAGCTTTTACACATACATCATCAACGTCACCACCACCACCATTTTTATGTTCCATTTTTCTATACATATCCTGGTTTCCAACCATAAAATACTGCTTCAAAAAATCTCATGCCAGCATGGAAAAGTGGACAGGTTGATGATGATGATGATAGCATATATATATATAAAAACACACATCATCACCATCACCGTTTAACATACATTTTCCACGCTAGCATGGGATAGATGAGTTATCCCGTTGTGAGACAAGTCACATCAGATGACTGTGACTTGCTCAAACAGAACTGTTTCAGGCTTGGTTTCTACAGCTGGATGCCATTCCTAACACCAACCACATTTACAATGTGGACTGTACATAATATATATATGAAAAAATTCAGGACCCCGGCGGCTGAGCTCCAGCTGTTTCGACAGCTATATATATATATATAAAGATATTTCCTAAGCCTAACTGATGATGCTTCATGCAGCAAGAAATGAACAGGTTACCTTCTCTATTTTCCTTTGATGAGCATTACCATTGCTTATTAATGAGCTAATGAACTGCAAAACGAAGATGGCTATTTAGCCCAGTTTATTGTAACTCTAGCACATAGATTTCTCTTCTTAGTTAAATGCAGTGCAACATCATAATTGAAAAAAGATCAATTTTAGAAAATATGCTTAATGTTGTTACTATAATAATAATAATGAAATTATTGTGTAAAGTGCTCAGGTGCACTACAACTCGTCAAAGGTGTATGTATAGTACATAGAATAATACACAAATGTCAGGGAAGTGAATAGTGTATGAGCCATGGTATACATGTGTGTATGTGTATGGAGGGGAACATTAGCTGTAGTGTTGGCGGATCTCGGGAAGCATGGAGGCCTTAAAGGATGCAGTGTCTCGACAGCTAACAACTGATGCAGGTAGTTTGTTCCATGCTTCAGCAACTCTGAGCGTGAAAAAATGTTTCCGAAAGTCATGGGAACTGTGCTGTTTTCTGACTTTGTGGGCATGTCCACGTGTGTTAGACACATGGAAATCAAAAAGTACTCAGGGTCGTTGTTGGCAAGATGCTTAACAATTTTGTGAGTGTTTACCAAGTCAGTTGCCAGGCGCCGGAGCTTCAATGTATCCATGCCCAGAGAAGCAAGGCGCTCAGAGTATGGGAGATGCCTGATGGAGGGTATTCGCTTGGTTGCACATCTCTGAACAGTTTCCAGGCGGTCAATGTTCTGAGCAAGATAGGGGTTCCAGACTGGTGATGCAAATTCTAAGTGTGGCCGCACTATAGCCATGTACAGCCTTAAATAGATATCTGGAGAGCGGCTGACAAAGGTCTTGCTGAGTGATGATAAGACACCCTCGGCCCTCTTGACAATTTTCAAAGCTCTGTTATTGTTGCATTGTCAAACTCATATGTATGTGAGTAAAACATTTTATTGCTTGTTTCCAGCCAAATGTAATATTTAATATATTATCACTATCATAGACAAATTTTTAACATTAATATAGCTATTTAAATGCTTTGTGATATATCAATTAGCTTGGACAGTAGATATAACTTATTTTTGGTTATGCTGTCTCAAATATAGAGAGGCACTTGGTGAGAATAAAAGGCTAATATTTAGTTTTTACATAAAATGTGCATAGCAAATTTTTAGGCTTAAAATGTTTGGAAAGAAGTGCATAAATATGGCAGTTTAAGAGATGTGGCAATGTTCAGAGTTTTTCTAGTTTTTTTTCAGATTAATTGAAAATCATAGTTAGTGAAAGATGATATGGTTAAATATTTAGTTTGATTACATTAACAAGCATTTTGAAGCCAATTTCTCTGTTAAAACAGGGGTTAAATTTGCGGGCCCTACGACAAATTTTATGCTTATCATAGGTCCTTTTAGAGGCAATGTTTTACAGCCAGATGCCCTTTTAGTCACATTTTATGACACACATGGATACAATGTATCTATTCTAAGCCAGATACACACAGCAAAGTCTGGAAAAAAGTGCATAGTATACTAAATCAAATATAGCAATTTAAGCACACAGTTTTAAGAGAAATGGCGATGTTCATAGCTTTTCTAGTTTCTTCCAGACTGATTAAAAATCATAATTAGTAAGAGACGATATGGTTAAATATTCAATTTGACTGTGAATCAAATTAATAGGTGATATTCTGTTCAACACAATCTCTGTCAATGTTGTAGTCTAACAGGAAGCTTCTAATTCAAGTTAAAAGGGAGAGGTAGGGTCTATATGTAGGCAGCTTTTCAGAAAGTTTTTAAACAAGATACAACAAAAGTGTTTGATTTAACCAATCTGATACAAACCTGTCCAAAAACTGCGTCTGGTTCTATGAAACAAAACTGCCCATTTTAAAGTGTTCCTATTTAAATTTCAACTTTCCAGCTTAATTTGATATAAGAACTTTTTTTAAAGTTATGTTTCAAATAATGAAATAATAAATAATTTTAGTAATCCTCTGCAAATTCCTCATTAATTAGTTGAAATACAGTGTACTCTATTAGAAATATCGTCATGAAGGGTTAACAAAGGTTTACAGATACAAGGGACCATTAGTAGTATGATGTAGAAGAGGATTATATCTTTGAAGAAATTATATGGAAAAAGAGATTTGCAGTAGCAAAGGAGGTTGTTTTCATTAGGAGATAAAAGTAGATATGTATGGATAAACCTACTCACACACACACACATATATATTATACTAGCAGGGGTACCCGGCATTGCACGAGATAAGGTATTTTGGAACGCAGGCTGCCAACAGACCTAATCGTGGAAAAACTGCATGCCTGGACAATATGTAAAGAAAATAAACCGAATACTCTGATGGCCGGATAATCTTTAAGATTTTCCTCGATGAAGCAGGAAAAATGCAGGTTTTCACCTAGGGATCAAGAAAATAAATTTTTTTATGTGCATAATATGCCTTGAAATTTTGGGAAAATCGGCTAGACGTAACGCCTCCAAAGATCAAAAAAAGTTGAATTTTTTATATGCATAACACTCCCTGAAACTAATACAAATGTAAAGTTTGAAAAAAATCGGTTGGGTACTTCTCAAGTTTTAGGGATTGAAACTCACAGATATACACACACACATCCTCAGGGAAGTGACGTAATGCAGACAGCCAGACATACAGACACATATTATAAGGGCGCGACGTTATATGTATGTATCTATCTAAAAAGAGAAAGACTAAGAATTATAGAGAGAGATCGCTAAATCGCCTAATGCGGTCCCTAGAGCATTGAAATTTTGAATTTTCTTTTTTGCTCAGAACACTCCCCTGAAACATAAGTATTACATGTGTAAAGTTTGAAAACAGTCGGTTGGGTGCTTCTCTAGTTTTAAGGATTCAAAATCACACACACACACACAGACAGACATCCTCAGTTTTATATATATATATATATAGATAAATAGAGAGACAGATATATATAAATATACATATAGGCGAGGGAAAGGGGTAAACTGTTGGTAGTGATAGGAGAAATTTTGAGACCACATGTCGCTGCACCTGATATCTATACATGTGGTGTTGCAGAGAGTAGGTGCGAAAATGAAAAACCTAGGAGCAGTTTTAATAGTTCTGAAGTAACTGAAACAAAATACTCTGATTGAAATGCAGCATTTGTAGCGATGTGAAATGATAAATAGTTTGCTGAGATCATCGACTATTAACAACAAAAAAACATTGGTGATTAACTCTTCTGATACAAAATGAAAACGGCTCTGGCTCTATGACACAAGGTTATTTATTTTAAAGTGTTTATACAAGAACTTTTATTTAATATACTGAGTTCTGATCTGGTGATTGCAGCAGCTTATAAAACAGGAAGAACTCAATATATATAATTGAGTATGGTATAAGTCAATTTATTCACATTCTTACATGATGGGCACAATTTTAAAAGAATATGAATAAATCTACTTATACTTAAATGATTTAGTCTATTTTAAAGAAAGTCAATGTTAGATCATTTAAAGACATTGGAGAATTTCCAAAGCATATGTTCCGCATGAAGAATATATAATTAAGTACAGGCCACTATACTTAAGGTAATGAGTGAAAAATAATTTTTAATTAATTTAAATTTTAACCCTAATGAGAATGAAAAAAGTAATTAGTATTAAGGAAAATTTATTCTCAGAAAGGGCGAAAGAATGACCTTACAAATTTCCAATCAGCCAAAATTTAAATGGAGATATGAAGACAGGAGGTGGGGGATTAAAGTGAGTTTGATTTTTAGCAACTATGGTGACAACTCTGGACATGTTTCATTCTTACTGAACCTACCCAGTAAAGCAGTTAACTCAATGGCTGCAAAGATCTCAGAACAACTGATAGAAATAGTTTTTGGTGTGAAAAACATTTAGTTATTAAGCAAATTATATCAAAAACATCCCAAATTTTCCCATGGGACCCATCTACATGAAAAACATATAGTTAAGTGTAGGCTACTATTCAAAAGATGGTAAGCTGAAAATAATTTAGAATTAATTGATATTATAACCCTACTGAGACAAAAGTCATTAGTGTTAATGAAAATTTATTTTGAAATGAGCAAGGAAGAGAACTTCTGAAATTTCACTCAACCAAAGTTGGAGGTGGGAGTCTGATTCTTGGCCATTAACTTATATTTTGGATGCTACAAGTCATAATAATAAAGCTTTCTGATTGGTTTAAATATATTTAATATTAGCAGTGGTACCCGGTGTTGCACGGGATAAGGTATTTTGGAACACGGGCTGCCAACAAACCTAATCGTGGAATAACTGCATGCCTGGACAATATGTAAAGAAAATAAACTGAATACTCTGATGGCTGGATAATCTTTCAGATTTTCCTCGCTGAAGCAGGAAAAATTCAGGTTTTCACCTAATGCGGACCCTAGGGGATCAAGAAAATGAATTTTTTTTATGTGCATAATATGCCTTGAAATTTTGGGAAAATCGGCTAGACGTAACGCCTCCAAAAAGCTGAAAAGATGAAGTTTTTCACCTAATGCAGGCTCTAGGCCATAAAAAGTTGGATTTTCTTTGCTCACAGTATGAAGAAGAGACTGACTAATACATAGTTACAATTTCAAGGAAATCGGTCTGACGTAACGCCTCAAAAAACCCCCAAAAAGCTGATAAAACGCAGTTTTTCACTTAATCCTAGTTGAATTTTTTTATGTGCATAACACTCCCTGAAACTTTACATGTGTATTACTTATAATACACATGTAAAGTTTGAAAAATATCGGTTGGGTACTTCTCGAGTTTTAGGGATTAAAACTCACAGACACACACAGACAGACATCCTCAGTTTTATATATATAGATATATAGTGGAACATTTAACATTAAGCACTCACTAATTAATGTTTCCCACAGGAAAAAGTTTACACACACACAAACACACATTTCTCTCCCCCCACCTCTCTCTCTCTCTCTCTCTCTCTCTCTATATATATATATATATATATATATATATATATATATATATATATATACACACGGCACTGGACAGAATTGCTTCCACATCATTCATTCTCATCTCGGGAACAATTTTGAATAGCGCCAGTTCGTAATTTGAACTCGGGAATTTTATACTCTCCGAGTGAAAAGAACCTTCTGACAAGAGTTTATCTTTTAAATGGAAGCCCGCAAGGACTTTCCATTTATTTTTGAGACTCGAAACCAATTCGGTAAAGGTAACCATAGTAAGTACAGTGAATTTTTTGAAATTTATTTTGAAACTTTTTCTTATTTGCTAAACCTTGATTATATATGTTCTGGCTTGTTAATTTATTAACCTGCCATTGAACCACATTGGCATATGGTTGGATAATACATGTGTTCCTATTCGTTTTTTGCGTGAAGGAATATATACTTTATTATTATTAATCTCCCCCTGGTCGAGATGAAATCTGGTCATTTTGACTACTGCTATTATAGTGGTAGTAGACTGACCTCCCTGCCTCTGCTTCTATCTTTACACACGGCACTGGACAGAATTGCTTCCACATCATTCATTCTCATCTCGGGAACAATTTTGAATAGCGCCAATTCGTAATTTGAACTCGGGCATTTTATATTCTCCGAGTGAAAAGAACCTTCTGACGAGAGTTTATCTTTTCAATGGAAGCCTGCAAGGACTTTCCATTTATTTTTGAGACTCGAAACCGATTCGGTAAAGGTAACCATAGTAAGTAAAGTGAATTTTTTGAAATTTATTTTGAAACTTTTTCTTATTTGCTAAACCTTGATTTTATATATATATATATATATATATATATATATTTATTTATTAAAATAACAGATTAAAGTTTAAGCAAAGAGAAGATCCCGTTAAGGGTGAAAGCAGAGATTCTTTGCTTAAAATTTAATCTGTTATTTTAATAAATATTTGCTCTACAGTTCTTATATATTTGATATATATTTATCCTTATCGAGCCCTCTTTGGATTTTAAGTCTTCAAATTTATTATTATTACTATATATATATATATATATATATATATATATATATATATATATATATATATATATATATATATATATATATATATATAAATATATATATATAGCGAGAGAGGGCGGGTGCAGGATTATAAAATCAGATGAAAATTCTGTAAATAAGTATAAAATAATACATGTTACCTTACTGCTTACCTCTCTTTCATTATCTCCAAAAGGAATAGCAAGGGTTCCCATAGCTCGAATAATAGCTACTAGGGACTGTATCGTATTACTGTAGACAACAGGTTTATATTGTTTGTTATCTTCACTTGTAAAACCACCTTCATGAATAATCCTGTGAGAATAAGAAGAAGAGAAAGAAAAGAAAAGAATAAGTGAAAGTAAAAATAAAAGTAGCAATAATGTCATGTTAACTGTTCTGGAAAGAGAATTTAGAATGGCAACATGTTTAGAGAAGAATTCTTGTAGCAATACTACTGAGTTTTTACACAAATGAAAAAAGAGAAAATTTCTAATCAATGTAACAAGACGTGATCTAATTAGTTTGCTTCAAGTTGGCAATTCTTCGGAACTAGCCAGAAGTTAATCTGGCATACAATCTCATGACTCATTCTTCAAATAAGCTGGAAATGACTGTAGTCTTCACACAATGCTCATGGGATGGCAGAAATAGATAGTAAATCGAGTTTTATTTCAATACAAAAGAAACAATATATGTGTGTGTGTGTGTGTTCATATATATATATATATATATATATATATATACACACACACACACATATATATATAATTATCTTAAAAGAAAATAAGCCTCCAAACCTAAGATAATAAAAACTGTTTTAGAAATATTAAACAAAGAAACCGGGAAGTTGAAGAAAAAAAGATCAAAAGAATAATCAAGTGAAATCAATGGTTTTAATGTTATAGTGTATGGAAGGCAATTCTTTGAATAATATTTCTAGGGGATTTCTCAATTAAAAGTAAAGGCATATGTGAAATTGTGAAGAAATACCTGCAATGAAAGCTACCTACAATATCAAGAACATTTTTTTTATAATGGCCTAGATAGTGAAAGGTTGATTGTATGATATTTGTACATGTAACATCAGTGTACATGAACTATGAACAGATGAGATACAAGGAAAACTATATAATAGGAATCAGATGTTGTTAGGTAAAAAAAGTGCCAGAATTTTCAAATAGAAGGAAGCTGCAAAAGAGGAAACCCAGGAAGATATAGGTAGAAGTGGTGAACGCTGAGCTTAGGATGCTAATTCTCACAAAGTAGATGATAAAGGGATGCAACAAGTGGCATGATACTGTTTTTGGAGAGGACTATCCAAAACAAGTAAGCATGGAAAATGGATGTAAAAATGATGAATATCATCATCATTATATCATTAATATACATTATATTTCCTTACTAGTGCAGTTGACTTTTCTCTGTACTGATTTTTTCCAGAAATTCTATCCAACAGATCATTTTCTCCAATTGTAGCCAACCTTCAGTGTTCACTTTCTTGTAGTAAACCTTTTCTAACACTACAACAAGCAAGCCTCCTACATGGTCACTTAATCTGCTAGAAATAACAGTCAAACTTCCCTCAAATAACTACTATATTAGATAGAAAAGAATACACTGGACAATATAATCCCTGACATGCATAAAAATGGGATGGTCAAGATAGAAATGCTTTTGACCTGACCTAGGGTTAAAACAATTACTATTTCTAGTAATCTAGCTAGCCAATTCATAGTAATCTTGTACATCTGCTATATCTAAATATTTCCTCCAGTAGAGATGACTAAATTCATTCATGAGATTTTTGTTGATCTTGTCTCTACTTTTAACAGCAGATGTCTTCTCATGAGCCACTCACACCTATATTGCTTTCTCATTGCACACTGGACTGCAGAATACTAGTTCTTATAGCACTTGTGCTCATAGAAAAAACAAGCTGTTATTCAAACCTTCATCATACCTAAAAGAACATTTGTCATAAAGTTATTGTTAGCTAAATAGGTTTGAGAGTTTGTTCAAAATTTTAAAGGAATTCTAAAATTAGATAGTATCATAAAAAAAAAGAAAAAAGTTTATGTTCATTTGCAGTGTAAATTTCAGTAGGATTTGCACTACCAATAGTCCCGATATGCTGCTAATGGCACTTATACACTAAGACCAGTTTTTATATACTGCATGTAGCTATATTTAATTCATGAGGGAAGAAAGCCTCAATTTGTTACAAAGAGTGTGTTTTAATACTCTGAGACCAAACATTTATGCAAATCAATCCCAACGTTGTAGATTTAACAAATTTTTTTTATACTTTGTACACAGATCTACATATTTCATAGCCTCCACATCATCATCATCATCATCATCATCAACGTTTAACGTCCGTGTTCCACGCTTGCATGGGTTTGGACGGGGGTAGTCCCACTTGAGGCAAGAGTGATTGTCTTGCTCGCATAGGACTGTCTGGCAGGTTTTCTACAGTTGGATGCCCTTCCTAACACCAACCACATTTACAGTGTGGGTCTGGGAGGTTTTTACCGTGTTGCCTACACGGCCACATTACAGCGTGGACTGTGTGTTTTTTTTTGTCGTGACACCTACACGATCTCATTTGTTTCGGCCTGGATGGCGCGGCACCAACATAACTTTACATAGAACGGGGTGGTGTGGATGGGGTGGGGGTGGTGGGACGGGGTGTATTTTGTTAGAGATGCCTACTGGCTGGAGTAGGTTTTACTATATATTTAGGTAAGGCGGGTCTTCTCTGTTACTGAGTACCGCCAAAGGTCTCGGTCCAGTGACATTGTCTTGGAGAGGTGTAAGTGTGTGATGTCGGAGTTTATCAGCTCGTCCCAGGTTTTTCTAGGTCTGCCTATTCCGTGACTACCGTCTATCTTTATTGCCCTGCACTTTGTTATACAGCTATCGACTTTCATGCGCATCACGTGTCCATACCACCCTAACTAAAATGGCTCTGAGTGTAGTAATCTCACTGCCTCATTTTTGGCTACTTTTGTAGTCACACTATATATAACAAACTTTTGCCTATCTCTCCCACTTCACCAGTCTTACCACCTTATATCACACTTGCCAAGTGTAAAATATCCTCTGATTGCTCCAACACAAAATGATCAGTCTTAATGGCCTTCTTTCCATCATACTCCAAAAACATGTTCTACAGCTTGGTTCCTATTCTCACCAAACTCTCCTAGCACAAAAGAAGACTTAGCAAAAAGCAATCAAGCTGACCTGAAGAAACTAGATTTCAGAAACGATGGAGGACAAAGATATGTTTGTATGTGTAGAAGGTGGCTGAGGCAGACTACATATATTACAGTATTTAGTTTTATCTCTCTTGATTCATAGTTCTTATCCTACCTAACTCAGCTATATCTTTCATGCCTTCCAAATTAATGAAATAAGTACTAGCCATAATACAAGTGGTAGTTACATTGGCATACTCCTTCCTCAAAAGATTATAAAAATCATTGGCAGAAATTGTTGAAAATTGAACTAGTTTTATCCCTCTACATTCAGTATTTTACTTCTAATTTCTCTGGAATCAATTACATAAGTACTAGACTTATACTGGTGTTGATTAAACCCCATCTCTAGTGATATCTGTGCCAATGTAAGGAGTTTGCATTAGTTTCAATAGCAGTATGAGGGCAGAATTAAGACAATAGATATTTCATTCAATGTTTTAAGTTCAAATCCTATTTGGAGTTCATTTTGTTTTTATCCTTCTGCCGATTGAGCCTTCAACCTACTGAAATTGTGAAGTAATGTTTATAGTAAAATTAGATTCCTGTGCAACACAGGTGCTACATGTAGTGACTCCAAAAGCATTCTTAAAATAAATGTCAACACTAAAGAGAATTATAGCAACATTATTAAAACTGAATAGAAGAGGTCTTAATACTTAATATCATAAATAACCACAAAGAAATGAATATTCTCTGATTAAGGGATTCCACCACTGAAATGCACACATTATTTTAATGATGAATGACTAATCTGGAAACAGTAGTAAATACATGATAAGTGAAAAGAAAAAGACACACACAGACATCATATCACACTTAATCAACCATGTTCTAAATAAACAAAAGCATTAATTCATCTTGGTAGAAGTACAATGACAATAGTTAGTAGTGCAAGAAATAGAGCTCCATTAGACTACAACATGGCAGAATACAGTTGCTTTAATATCTAAGTGAAATGACATTCTAATTGTTGTTTGCCATCAATGGACTGCAATACAAGTTCTAACAATGGCAAACAAACCCCACAATATAATGCAAAGAATTCAAAAGCCAGCAACAAAGGATAAAATGGATGAAGGAAAATAGATTAGATAATAGAGAGGAATTTAGTTTCAATCAGGGTCAGTATCAATTTATATTTGTTGACCTGAATGAAGCTAATATTTGTAGAAATAAAATATTCTCTATATAATAACTGAGCACATACAGCTGGAAAACTATAGTGTGTGTGTGTGTGTGCACGCGCATACATGCACCATAAATGATTAACAAATAAAACCAACCCTCTACAAACATTGCCATTGTTTCTTTAGTTATCAAAATATTAGTTTATGAACAGAAATCACTCCAATGCTGATAAACTAAATAAATTTAGTTGAAGCAGTTGTACATAATTGAGAACTAAGTTTGTCGGAGCTAAAATTAGAGAGGACATTACTTAACGTATAAAACAAAATTGGCTTGTGTATACTGACTTCCAAAAAGAATGATGTAAGCTCCTCTTCTTTTCTCCAACATTACTCCCATTTAAGCCATTTGTGACTATATTTTAATAAAACACTTTGGATTTCAGTTAATCAATGAAGAATTTTGAGGGATTTAATAAAATTATTATTTCATTACTAAGATAGTAACTTAACATAAGGTTCTTACACAAAATTATGCTGGAAAATTTTAATTTAGATAGAAACCCTTTAAAATAGGTGGTTTTATTTCATATTACCAGAGCAGGTTGGTAACAAAAAGGTTAAGAAATCATATATTTCAATAAATATTTTGCTTCTTTCTAACTTTTATTGCAGCCTTTTCATCAGTTATTGTTATTTATTCCAATGAAATACCATGCTAAAATGTCTTCTTTACATAATTTCACCCCCAACCCATCAATTACCAAATATACTAATAAATTAGTCACCCCCTTTTTGGTTTTATTTAATATTTTAAGCCCAGAACAAGATTCAATAGATAAGGCATGTGGCGTTTTTATTTATTTATTTATTATTATATATTTTCAGTGAAAACTGTGACTTATCTATGAATACACATACATCCATAATAAAGTGTTTAGAAGAGTTTGAATTAAAATATATTTTACTACATATAGAAATTAAATACAAATAATAAAAAACAGCAGCTTTATAGTATTCTACATAGCAACAATTGGAAGAAAGGCCTTCTATAAGATATATTCTCTAAGGAGACAAAGTATTTTTCTTCAGTAAAGAGGTTTCATACTTGAGCTTCTAACCTCTTTCCTGGTCATATATCTTTGTTGTAAAGGTACTGTATTTAGAAGGTGTAATAAATAAATGAACACCCCCCCCCCCCAAAAAAAAAAAACCTATGATAGCTTTTATAATGCTTTGAGTTAACATTTTTCCTTGTATTAATCACTATGCTCAGAATGCTGGCCCACTGAAACTCCCTCCCTGCTCATGCCTTTCCAAAATGAGTGGATCATTATCGTTATCTAATTTTATGTAGAATATTAATGGCATCTGAAGGCCATGGCCACAGCCCCTTCCTCCAGACCTACTAAGAGAAAAAAAAATGTAGCATCCCTCATCATGGTGATATTCACTCATTTGGATTTATTTCTAACATTCATTTTTTTAGTATGCATTATTTTGTTGGTGGATTGGCAGTATCGGTAGAGCGCCAGACACCATGCTTTGCAGCATAGAGTTATGGCTCTTTACGTTCTGAGTTCAAATCCTGCCGAGGTTAGCTTTGCCTTTCATCCTTACGGGGTCAATAAAATAAAGCAGCAATAATACACTGGGGTCACACTGGGGTCATATCCTATGTACAGTTTCTAATGATCGGTATGGTTTGTTGCAGACACATTGCATTACATTAACATTGTTGATGTTGATTAATAACTATTTTAATCTAGCAGATCAGATCAGATTATTCAAAATAATAACTAAACCTTAAATTTCTTTTGGGTTGCCTTTTAAAAGTTCTAATAATAATATATAAAATATGAAGACATTAATTGTTATTAAATTATAGAAATAATCTAAATATACCAACTTTAAGCATTGAACCATCTTTTTTTAATACAAAACTTCTTAAACACACCCCAGCAGATAACATGCCATTCTTGTTTCACATAGAATACCATTCCTCTGTAGCCGACATTCTGCTTATCAGTTGTCCCCATTAATTATTAAGCTATGATACCATGACTTTTCATCAAATGTTGTTTTATTGAAGTTACTATTTATTGAAATGACATTTCACAGAGTAATTTTATAAAAAATATTATTTTGTAAAATAATTGTAAATATATGACAATTTTATATCATCATCATCATCATCATCATTTTACGTCCTCTTTTCCCTGCTTGCAAGGGTGGGACGGGAACTGATTCTGGCTTGATTTCTACAGCTGGATGCCCTTCCTAACACCAACCTCATTTACAGTGAGTGCTGGGTGCTTTTTTTGCCGTGGCACCTCCACGACCACTTTGCAGTGGAATGATATGGACCCCTGTCTCTATCATCTCATTTCTACAGCTGAGTAAAGTGGAACAATGTGAAATAAAGTGTCTTGCTCAAGGAAACAACACATCACCCGGTCTGAGAATTGAACTCACAACCTTTCGATTGCAAGGCCAATGCTCTAACCACTAAGCCATGTGCCTCCATGTGCCTATTTTATATATAAAATAATTTTAATATGAAATAAAAATAGATTTTGATTCGAAAATTTAATTTAGAAAAACAATAGCTTTATATAGTTTGATTGTCAAAACAAGACAGAGTTTAAATAAACAAGAATGTACATGGAAGAAGATAGTACATGAAGCAAACAAAATATATTTATAAAATTATTCTATAAAAGTTGTTTTGATAGCAAGTTGTTCAATTAATGATCATTTAATGAAAAGTTGTGCCATGGCCTACAAAAATTCAAATTGGACCACAATCACAGTTATCCTTATTCCTCAAATAAGAATCACCAGAAGAATTTAAAAGATCTGATGCTTCTCTTCAAATTGATTAATAAAAACAAAGAAATTATTAAACTTATATACTATTTTATAACCCTACATCACAATCAACATGAGAGATACAATTTTTGATAATTACCAAATGTTACAAGAATTATTTCTACAATTATATCTGATTTCTACCACTAAAATAAGAGAGGAATTTATAGTCAGCCAGCTAAACCGGAGGAAGCAAAATTACATGCTGAGCTCAGGTTCACAAAACAATAGTCTAGTGAGGTTTGAACTCCAAGATTTATGGTCACTTATACTCCAGTTCTATAACACCACAGCCATTTTTACAAATACAGTATTTGATTTTCCTAGTGAACTGTACATCTTCTGTTGCTATAATTTATTACAGGCTCTATGAAGTTTAGTAATACAGTAATAGTCTATTTGAATATTTAGTTATTATTACAGATGATTTATTTCATCTATTATTAAACATGTTGTGACATGCTTAATTATTGTGTGACAGAGAAAGAAAAAGGTAGAGAGTAGAGAGAGAGAAAGATGGAATGGAGAGACTGAGTTATTGATTAAAATATTACACACATGCAAGCTAAATCTCCAAAGGATATCAGTTTATATAGTGTAAGGGTTAGCAGTACATTTGCATAGCCTGTAGATCAATTCAAGTGAGGATTTGTCTTCTCAACTTCTATATAATTGAATATATTTTGTGGAAAATTCTAAAGTAACCTATCCTTTAATGTGATTGTTAATTGTTATCCAGTATGTCTTAATGTATTATTAACTGTGTAGTAATTCAATATAATACAGCAAGTAAACTGAAAAATAAAATCTAGAAGATAGCCCAAATTAACTTTTATGAGTATTAAATGGATTTTGGCAATGATGATGATGTTTATACTCTTGAAGTTGTGTTTGTTTCATGTAGTAAGGGTTGGTATCAAGAGTTAAAAAAAACCTAAGGGACCTCTTATGAGATGCAATGTCATAGAAGGCCAGCTAAACCTGTACAGATATGAACATTAACAAATTAGGAGTTCATAAAAAGGAATATATGAGCTTTTGTTTTCAGCTCAAGTTTCTTCAGTCTAGTACAATAAAAGGATCCAGAACTGACACCCATAGAAAATTCTATATACAGACATCGTGGTACTCTTTGAGAAATTGACTCAACACATGAAAATAAAATCTAAAATCTATGGGAGTTTAGATTTCATATTTGAAAGTGAGCTGAGATACAATAAAGATTTTAGTTAGCAGTAGGGATTTCTGCATAAAAACAATTTCAATGAATTCTTATTGTGATGGTTTTACAGGATATTTAGCAGAATTTTAAAAGGTCTAACAAACACTTTAAATTGAGCCATGGAGGGTGCTTGTGTCAAGGATCCACCCCACCCCTTTAACCAAAGAGGAAACCAAAACTAAACAACAAGCTTCTACATCGACATTCAAACTGCAAGAAATAATAGCATACTCCCTCAAATTACACCCTACTGTCTTAAATAAAGAAGGATGCATTGAACAATGCAGTCCTTGATATACAGAAAGATGGTATCCTCAAGGCTAGAATCAATCATCCATCTAAACTGCATGGCCATGCAGTTGCTGTATTGGTGCTGCACTTTCAAATAGTGCTATACATGTTGCCATACAGTAGCAATGAATTTTTAATATTTTTGTTCAAAGCAACAAAATTTCATCTTCAGCGGTTACAAAAAATTAGAGGGAACATTAGCTAGAACGCTCTTATAAATAACATCACTTGAACCCTCTTGATACCAAACCACCTGAAACTGCTTCTGGTTTTATGGGACAGAAATTCTATTTTTAAATTAAACACTCAAATTTACTGAAAGAACTAGTAAAACATTTAGTAAAAGTGGCTTGGTTGATTTGGACTTTTATTGGCCTTGTCACGACAATAGCAAAGTGCTTGTCTTTTTGTATAGAATGTAAATAGTATAATGTATGTTGATAGGAAATGGTAAGTAAGGAGTGAAAGCAGAAAAATTCCCAGTGATTGGATTAGAAAGAATTGTGTGTGAATCAATGAGTGTATGATTCCAAATATACAGATTTAGTTTAAAAATGAAAAGAAAGGAGTTCAGATTTGGACATATAAGAATTGCATATGTAAGTTTGATTAATAATTGGAACAGATATATGCAAAAAGATGATTTAAACTGCATGGACCCACAATGACTATAACTAGCAAAAGAGTACAAGTTATATATACACATACATGCACATATGGAATTATAACATTAGTTTCTACTAATACTAATACTATGGTTAAGTCAGTTGAATATAGTCTCGAATCTTACTAAAAAATTAAGTAAAAAATATGGGAAAAAAGGATTTCATATATCTGAAACCCTCTCCATTAATTATGTTATTTTCATGAATATAATATGAATGATACCAATATTAATGATGATGATGCTTACGATGACAATTCTTTCCTCTCTCATTATCCAATTGCCATTCACACCTCTCATACTAATCATCAATTTTGACACTTCAACCATAATATTCTTTTATCAACCAAATATTAATTATAATATCCTAAAGTACGACAAAAATAGAGAGACGGCTGAACGCTTTCCACCAACGGTGCCTGCGAAAGATCCTTCGTGTGTCCTGGCGCGACCAAGTGCGGAGAGCCGAGTCGTGGACGCTACAGAGAGTGGTCACGGAGCGTCGGTGCCATCTGGCTGGACATATTCTGCGTCTGCCAAATGAATGGCATTCGAAAACAGCGATGAACTGGACTCCGCCTGGCGGTAAACGGAGGCGGGGTTGCCCAAGGATCACCTGGTGACGAACGTTCCGGAAGGACCTGATTGGCAGCCAACATCACCTGGCACGGTCTCGAAAAAGTTGCCGCTGATCGTGACCGTTGGCGAGTACTTACTGCTCGATGCGCCTAACGGCGCGGAAGAATCTGAGACTAAGAAGTATCTAAACTAATGCAATTATTTGCTGTATAAATCAAGCCCCTGCATTCTATATCCAATGTCATTCCAGAATATCTTATTTCTCTTAGACCATTGAGTAGATTTCATCATATAATTATAGTTTAACAAATAATGACCTAAAAGAATAAATTTTTAATTCTAAACTAGAATCCAGAAAAGCATTGAATGCTGTTTCTTTTCTAGTGATTAGTTGAGTATTTCAGATAATTGCAAATGAATGTGTATCAGTACATCAGAGAATAAGGTATTTATTTCATGAATAAATACCTTAAGTCACACCTCATTTTACATACTACACTCTTGGATCAGTACTTGAATTAATCTTTTCGTGACCATATCATCATCATCATCATCATCATCATCATCATCATCATCATCATCATCATCATCAGCATTTAACGTCCATTTTTCCATGCTAGCATGGGTTAGATGGGTTGTCCAGTTTAAGGCAAGTTGGGTTAGGTGAACGTAATGAAATACACTCTCTAACTAACAAAGAATTTTGAGAAATTTATTAAAATTATCAATTATTTCATTACATTATTTTAATGTAATGAAATGTAATGAAAATTATTGCTGGTAGGAAGGGCATCAAGCTGTAGAACACATATCAAAAATGAAACATATGAGTGAAACAAGATCTACGAACTGTATAGGAAGGTGGTAACACTAAATAAGAACTGACATGAGCCATGATAACTCATCTATGCCAGCATAGAAAGATGATCTCTATATATATATATATATATATATATATATATATATATATATATATATATATATATATATAAGAGTGTGTGTGTGATCTAAACAAATTAATATGAGGAAATCTTATATCTTATTACATAATAGACAGACCCTAAATGAATAAATGCTCCAGTCAAATAAAAACTAGTAAATAATAAAATAATTAAAAAAAACACAAAAACAATACCTATATAAATGGCAACATTTTGACCAAAATTTAGTTTCTGAGGTAATCCACAATGTTAATACATATAAACTATAATTGGTTAATATTTTAAAAAAAAGAAAGATTTTTAATTCATTCATAAATATCTTCATTATATTTTCTTGAATTTTATACATTTCAGTCCATTGCTATAAATGCATACACAGAACCAATGAACTGTTATAACACCCTGCCTTTTTTTATCTTTTTGATATATTACCACTATAATTCTTTAGTTATATTGAGAACTTGACAACCTTTTCAATGCTAATGCCAAGATAAAATGCAGTCAGGATACTTTCGAAAGTGTTTGGCATAGAGAAGGGCATCAAGTTATAAAAACCATACCAAAAATTGGAATGTTTGAATGTGAGGTGATTTTCTGACAAGACTAGTTTGGCAGTAACTCCTAATAAGAACTGACTTGGACTATAAGAATCTGTCCAATTTGTGCATAGAAAATGGATGTAAAATGCTAAGTAAATCATCATATTTCCTTATTATAAGTACTTTTTTAAGAGTAAAACAGATTGTACAATTGTAATAAACAAATTTTATATATATACATTCTGTAAAGTAGTAGTGCTAGTGCCATGTAAATATACACCCAATACACTCAGTAACGTGGTTGACATTAGGAAGGGCATCCAGCTCTAGGAACCATGCCAAAGATGGAATGTATGAACAAGGAATGGTTCCCTGATCTGTCTAACTTCAAATCGTGACAACCAGACCAATTCATTCAGTATGGAAAATAGACATGATTATGATGATGATACACATGTATGTGTTTGTGTATATAAAAAATCTGTGAATCCATTGGATATCAATGTTTAGAATCCTGAACAACACCAAAAAATATGCAACAACATATCAGTTAACTGTTATTGTCCAAGAGTCTGATGATTCATATTCAGATAAAAGCAACAGGATATTGTGAAATTATTGTTAGCCTGTTGATTTAACAGGTTTTTAGAGATACATACACATATTTTAGCTCTAAAATCCTCTATACTGAGTGCTTTTTCTACTAACATATGTAAGTTGCTATATCTATTATATATATATATATACACACACACACACATACAGTGGAACCTTGGTTCACAAGCTTAATTCATCCCTGAAAGCCATTTGTCATCTGAAATGTTCATAAACCGAAATTATTTTTCTCATATGAAATGTTGATTGAGAGAGAGAGAGAGAGAGAGAGAGAGAGAGAGAGAGAGAGAGAGAGAGAGAGAGAGAGAGAGAGGGAGAGAGAGAGAGAGAGACTGTGTGAAAAACAGATAGATATCACTATAGTAACTAACTACATAGCAGGTGACGCTTTCCCGCTGATACTCCCAGCTTGTTGCCAACTGTTGTTGCTGGCTTGTGTGTTCATTACTCGAGACACTGTACGTGTACCAAGACATTTTATGTTTGGAAAAGTTGTTCATGGACCAATTTGTTCATGATGAAAGACGTTTTTGAACCGATGTTGATGGATGTGAGAATGAGTATTTAATACCACAGTTGAGTTTTGTGACTGGAGTTCCACTCACACGATCAACAGATAATTCTTGTCTGAGTACACAGGTGAAACTCTAGAGTAACAAGACTCATCAGTTAACCATAATAAATAATATATATATATATATATATATATATATAGCCAGTTGGTGAGTAATACTAATTACTACACTTGGTACTTGTTTCAGCACTCAATACTTTTATGTGAATTGGATATTCAGTGTTAAAAGTGCAGATTAACATATTTTGATTCTAATCTCCATTGCATCTGATGAGCAAATTAATCCTAGAGATGAACTGAATATAAATGATTAAAGCACTGAGCTGGTTATTTATGAAACATGTGTTACACATGATTATGAATAAAATATGTTGAATTGAAACTGATATATTGCTTAATATATGTACACACACATACATATATATACATATGTATATATATACACACACACATACATATATATATACATATGTATATATATACACACACACATACATATATATATACATACATTTATCATCCTCATCACTGTTTAACAGCCATTTTTCCATGCTAGCATGGGTTAGACGAGCTGTTCCATTATGAGACAAGTCAGATCAGGTGACTGTGTCTTGCTCATACAGAACTGTTAATGCATGTGTGTGTGCATATATATATATATATATGTACATATATACATGCACACACACACATTCATGATATATATACATACATATATACACCCACACATACAGAAAAAGAGGATTGGGTTTTAACTCTGGTGTGAAATGCAAATAAACAAAAAAAAGAAAGAAAGAATAAAATAAAGAAGTACTCAATACTGTTAGATAGATGGGAATAACATAAGATTATTTATTCTGTCAAGATGTAGAAAGCAGTGAATGACCATAAAACATGGAGAGAGAAGAAATAAAAATTAAATGAAGCTAAGAAAGTAGATCTAGGTATGAGGTAGTGTTGCAATATAGTTGTGTCATATGATGGGTAAATAGCTAGAAGTCTACAAGTGGATATATATATATATATATAGAGAGAGAGAGATATGTAGCTTGAAGGCAGACATTGATGTAGTGAGGAGTAGTAGATTATTATAATATTGACAATTTATTCTCAGGATAACAACATTTAATCCTATTTGATGAAATACTGCTGCAGTTTTTGATCCATCAATTACACTAAGCATCCACATTTGCAAGACTATTCAACTGAAGTTAGAACAAAGAGACAGACAGACAATTGTAAATGCATATGCGCGCACGTACACACATACAGTGCAATAGTAGCAGTGGTTGGGTATTAACATGAATGGCATGAACTGTAGTAGCAAGTGTTTTACTGCTGCACACCCTAACACTAACTACTCCAATGTGAAGTGGGAGTGCTATCAATTTAGCTTGGATATTGGAAGAAAAAGAAGAAAGACATTTTCAGAGGTGATCCAATCCATGGAGAGGGAAAGAGAAAGAGAGAGAGTGTGTATTGTGATAAATAAATATCAATTGTAAAAATGATAATTTAAACAACAGGTTGTGTGGTTACTCCACAGAGACAATTATCAGATGATGTTGCAATATATAGAATAACAGCATTAAAAGATGTTGCAGGAGAAATAGTGTAGTGATGATTTAACAGGATTATATAAGATATATATATATAGAGAGAGAAAGAGAGAGAGAGATGGGGGAGGGGGTAAGAGAGATTTGAGTCCGAAAGCTAAAATCCATTAGAAGAAATTTACAAACATATGTAGATAGATATAGCTAAATAGAAAGAAAAACTAATATTTAAGAAGAGCAGCAGCAGCAGTGACTGCAGTAGAGTGACAGCAGCAGCAGAGGTAAGAGAAGAAAAGTAGGATGATTTTCTTCTTTTACAGTAGTGACTACAATTTTACCAATAGTGTTACTAAGGAAACAGGTTGAAATTCAGCAAGAGTTCCTGCTTTGCTATTGATCTGTCATGCCAGATAGACAAGCAAGCAGCAGCGGCAGTAGCAGTAGTAGTAGTAGTAGTAAAAGCAGCAGCAGGAGGCAGTGATGTCATTCTCCTGCTTTTTCTACTCAATGAATGAACGTCACCAAGTCTGAGAAATAGATTGAAATGAGGTGTCGTTTTTTAGTTGATGTTTTATCAAGCAACTGGATTGGGGGACTGTGGAAGTAAGTGGAAGATGATATTGTAAGTGCTCAGTTGTTTGTGATTGGTAAGAACTAATGAGAGTTTGTGAAGCTAGATGTACAATAAAACATGGCTACTGTAGTAGTAAAAGACTGGCAAAGTAGTTAGCCAACAACAATCAATATTAAGGCTTTAAATGAAACAAGTCCAATATACATGCAAAAGCATGGTAAAATACCTGAGCAGTATGTAATGTGTAGGATTGTGAATATATTTTATTTGTACAGTAGCAATATTTCAATGTATTAGAAGTTAATACTTATTTATAACCTAAATATCAGTCAATATATAACTGGACATAATATTATAAAACATACTAGGCAATTCACATTAAATGCAGATGACATTACATGTTAAATAGAGATGCCACTACATGATAATCACATGACACTACACGGTAAATACAACATTATACCATCATTTTTACGTCCACTTTTTTGCCATGTTTGCATGGGTTGGACAAGGCTTTCTGAGGCAATATTCTATGGCCAGGTGCCCTACTTGATGTCAACCCATATTTTATGTATGGTATTTACTACTGACATTTGTTAAACGCCACAGTCATACCTATGCCTACAGGCATAGCTGTGTGGTTAAGAATTTTGCTTCAGAACCACAAGATAGTAGATAGAAACTGGGAGGAGGCCCATTGTATATATATATATATATATATATTGATTTAATACCAACGATCTTCGTTACTTTTATATTATAAATATATGTGTGTGTGTGTGTGTACACACACACACACACACACACATATATATATATATACACGCACAGACGTATATGCATATGAGTGCATGTATTTATATCAATCATCACTTACATCTTCATATCATCAGTCTGACAGTTTGGCAAATGTGAGTGCTATACATCATACTTAAAGTATGGTTTGGCATTAGAAAAGGTACCTGACAAGAAAAACTGCCTTAAAATGTCTCATCCAACCCATGCCAGCATGGAAAAAGCAGGTGTAAAATGATGACGATAACTATGTTACACAAAGATAACATTTAAATACAAATAACACTATATGTTAAACGAAAAGGTAACTCATAGAAATACTTCTGGCTTTGTTTAAATTATTTCATAAATTATGGATTATAGATTATTAAAACAAGGAAAAATGAGGTTTTAAGTTGCTTCAATCAATTAAATATTTTAGAGTGATTCTGCAGGACTAGATAAGAAAGTATTTAAAAGGGCTTTTTGCCCTACATTTCAATGTATCAAAGACTTTTCAGGTAGGATTCTATATCCAGATGCCGTTCCTAACACCAATGGTGACTGTGACTTTGAAGTTGCAGTGTTACTGCCTCTTCAGATAGCCAATAACTTAGATGTAATTCTTCATTAGATGACACTTTTCTAACAAACAAATACCATAATCTCTTTAACCCTCATAAAGTTAAGGTTAGCTATTCCTATCTAGATAACATCACATGATACAACAGAAAAAAACAAAGCACCCATACAGACCCCATCACAATCACCAACCTGTAACTGCTGACACCCCACCATTTGTCCTCAGAAGAATTATACGGGCTTACGAGCCAATGAGTTTAAGGGTAGATCTACTCAACATGCACACTCCTGAGTGCAGGAGCAAGGAAAATTGCACCTCCCAGTGATATTTCATCTAGAGGCTCTGGGAACAAAGGTGAAACATTCTCAACATCAAATGGAATATTCTAGACAGGGCACCCCATTACCTCTCTGGGAACTGCTATGGCCAGCTTTGCTTTCATGAGGGGTTAAACATATTACAGAAACAGGAAAACCAATGTAACATTTTGCTGTCACCAAAGAAAGACTGTTATCTAATTTAAAACAACTGGCCCTGGATATCCTGCAAGAACCACCTTACCTTCACCTAGCCATGTGCATGTTCAAGTGGGCAGCATTCACCTTTGGACCAGCATATCAAAAGAACTCCTGCCTCAATTCCTACCAAATACACCAGATGAACGTCTCTGCTTAACCTCAAGCCAATTTCACACTATCAGCAAATATACTGGAATGATGCATGTACTGACTGCAGCAATGTCACCTGTTCAGAACATTGATAATGTAATGTAATCAACTGCTGTGTTGTTGACTGCAGTTTCAAACATATCATTTAATATGAGTTGATATAACATCAGGTGTTCTTAAAAAAGCCAGTTCACCACCTTTGCCATTTCAAATTTCATTTATTTGTTTTTACCACACTAGAAATAACTGGCCATGAAAGTGTTTCATAATGCAAAATCAAACGGAACTGTTAATATATATATCATCATTGTTTAACATCTATCTTCCACGCTAGCATGGGTTAGATGGGTTTGTCCAATTTAGAGGCAAGTTGGGTCGGGTGACTGTGTCTCGCTTATATAGGACTGTCTTTTAAACGACCACTTTACAGTGTGGGCTGGATGTTTTGTGGTACCAACATAATATATATATCATGATAATGATATATACATATATATTTGTGTGTGTGTCTGAGTGGTCTGTGTATGCACACACATACATGATGAGCGCCATATAGTTTCTGTCTACCAATTTCATTCACAAGGCATTGGTCAACCCAAAGTAATAGTAGAAGACTCACACCAAAGGTGTCATGTAATGGATTAGAACCCAAGACTGCAGGGTTGTGAAGTGAATTCTTAACCATACAATCATGTTATACTATTGACGAGGGAGGGGGGTTCTTTAGTTTAATTATCTGAATTTTTCCAAAATGTTTTATTTTCGTTTATCTATTGATTTTGTTTTTATTTGAAAGATACATTCCTTCAAGTAGATGATAGAATTGCTTTGATTGACTCTTGTAGTCATTAATTATGGTAAGGAAAAATATTAGCATAAATTATTATTTTGAAGTATTTCAAATACAAAGCAGAATTCTATGACCTGATGTCATACCTCACGTCTTTTAAAGTAAGGTACAGGTCTTTGCATGTCTAACCAACTAAACTGCTGAACAACTATTATGCAGGATGTAAACAAATATTACCACCCATGACAGCATAAAAAATGGACAGAAAATGATGATGATGATGATGATGATGATGATGAGCTAATGATAGAAAATAGAAACAGAAGAGTCAGAGACAAACAAACACGCAAACAGATAAACATACAGAGGCCTGCTAGGCTAACTCCTGCTTTTGCTTTAAACACTTGTTGATTAATAATTCAAACGAAGAATAAATTTAAAAGTAGAATACATCATCATTATCATCATCATCATCATCATCATCATCATTTAACGTCTATCTTCCACGCTAGCATGGGTTTAGACGGGAATTGTCCCACTTGAGGCAAGATTGGTTGTCTCACTCGTATGGGACTGTCTGGCAAGTTTTCTACGGCTGGATGCCCTTCCTAACACCAACCACGTTTACAGTGTGGACTGGGAGGTTTTTACCGTGTTACCTACATGGCCACATTACAGCGTGGACTGTGTTTTTTTGTCGTGACACCTACACGACCTCATTTATTTAGGACTGGATGTTGTGGTACCAACATAACTTTACAGAGAAAGGGGTGGTGTTGATGGGGGTGGGGGTAGTGGGAGGGGGTGTATATTTGATTAAGAGGTGCCTACTGACTGTAGGTTTCGCTTTGTACTTAGGCAAGGTGGGTTTTCTGTATTACTGTGTACCGCCAAAGATCTTGGTCCAGTGACATTGTCTTAGAGAGGTGAAAGTGTGTAGGGTTGGAATTTATCAAATCGCCCCAGGTTTTTCTGGGTCTGCCTACTCCGTAACTTCCGTCAATTTTGATCGCTCTGCACATTTTTATACAGCTGTCGTCTTTCATGCATATCACGTGACCATACCAACGTAGTTTTCTCTTGAGTAAACAGCATCATACCTAATTTCTCATTTAGTTCATTTATGCTTTGCTGTTCACATATATTACTATTACACATCCAGCGGAACATGCATGCTTCGTTCCTCTCCAGTCTGCGCAGATCCTCTGCATACAATGCCCATGTCTCACTGCCATGTAACATAGCTGTTCATATGCAGGCATCATACAGTCTGCCTTTAATTTTTAGAGAGAAACCTTTAGCGGCCAATAGCAGTATAAGCTCTCTGAACTTTTTCCATCCCGTTCTGACTCTGGCTACTGTACTTTCTGAGCACCCTCCACCACTGCTGATTTTGTCACCCAGGTAACGGAAGGTGTCCACTATTTCTATAGAGCCATCTGGGCAATAGAAGGAGCTAGTATCCTGTGAGCACTTGCTACTTATTGCACCTGAACACTGGCCACATATAAAATCTACGTTCTTAGATAGCTTACCTGTGATCCCACTACATCTTTTATGCACCCATACTTTGCATTTGGGACATACAATGGAATGTCTGTCTACTCATTTCCTACACAGTGAGCATGGCCATTTCCCAGAGGGGACCTGTGCCCTATTTTCCTTCCTACATACTAGAACTTTAGTCTTAGATAAGTTAACTTTAATGCCTTTTGTTTCTAGGCCATGCTTCCATGTTTGGAATTTCTTCTCTAGTTCAGCCATCGATTCAGCTATGAGCTGCATAGAGAAGTTCCCATGGGCAGCCGGTCTTGAACTCCTCTGTTATAGCCTGAAGGGCAATAATAAATAGGAGGGGGCTAAGGACAGAGCCCTGATGAACAACTTTTACGCTAAATTCTTCACTATATTCGTTGTTAATTCTAACCTTGCTGACTGTCTCTTTATTCATGGCTTGTATAGCTCTCACAAGCCATTCATCAACCCCTAGTTTTCTAAGGGCCCACTAGATAATGGTGCGGGGGGACTCTGTCAAATGCTTTCTCCAAGTAAACAAAAGCTAAGTATAGGGGTTTACTTTTAGCTAGGTACTTCTCCTGTAGTTGTCGTGCAAGGAAAAGGGCATCTGTGGTACTTTTACCTGACACAAACCCAAACTGCATTTCATCTAGATCAATTTGCTCTCTGATTAGTTGCGCTATAATACAACAATTAGTTATTTTTGTACAGCCCTGGGTTAGCTCTGTTTGAACAAACATATCAACAAAGGTATTCTACCAATAACTATAGTCTTTTTTTTCCAAACACAATGTATAGCAGACACTATCTGTCTAATGTGTCCTTCCTTTTTTAAACCTATGGGTGTAATTTAATGGATATTTGGCTATTATTTCCAACAAATTGAGTGACCATGTAGATGATCTCTCATTGACACAAAGCAGCAATTAGGTGAAACTAAAAATTCAGCTCCTTCTTCTTTTGTTAAAATGATGCAATGAGAAAAATATTCGATCTAAGAATGGAATTACACTTGCATCATGCCCCTGAGTGCATCAGTAAGCTGCAATGATGATATCTGTACATTTGGTAATATGAATTGAAATGAAATTTAGGTTAATTCATGAATAATATCAAGTGCTGCAAGTGTTTGTAAAATCAATAAAACTGAACAGTTTGCTGTAAATTGTGATAACTTAATTGAGACATAAATTAGTTTTGCTCCAAACATTTAACGTAAGGTTTCTACTACATAAATAACTATTCACAAATAACTAATGAAGAAAACCAATATTAAAATAGTTAAATTGCTTGTGCATTAACAGTGTTTTGTTTCAATGTTATACTGCACTACAGAATATATCTACAGGTTTTTAGCCAACACTATCAGTATAGACAGATGTAAACACCTTGTATATGTATATATACAATATAAGTGCTTAAATTTTATAGACCAATAATGCATTTTTGGCAGCTAATAGAAAAGCTACAGAATATAGGAATAAGGTCCTTGACTCTTTATATATAGTCCTCTTTGGATTTTGGTCTTTGTATTTATTATTACTATATATATCATCATCGTTTAACATCCATCTTCCACGCTGGCATGGGTTAGACGGTTTTGTTCCATTTGATGCGGGAATGGTTGGGAGACCATGCCTCGCTCGCACGGAAGTATCTCTGACGGGTCTTTTACAGCTGGATGCCCTTCCTAACACCAACCACATTTACAGTGTGGACTGGAAGCCTTTTCACAATGTCTCCTACATGGCCACCGACACAGTGGACGGAACGGGAGGAGGATGGGGTGGAGGTGTGGGGGCAGGGTGTACATTGGGTTATATATATATATAGAGAGAGAGAGAGAGAGACGGGTAGTAATAGTAGTAGTAGTTATAATTATTCCTTTCTACTATTTTATTTGTGAGGTTGTGCACATAAAAATGATGATACATATAGATATTGTATCCCGGGTTCAATCGGGGGTAACCACAGTAAGTAAGGTACTCATTGCATAGTAGAGTATATACAATATTTAATATAGAAATGGCTTCTACAGGACTAGAATTGTTTCATTCGAAGGAAATCATTAATTTCCTGATGATTTCCTTCAAATGAAAATTCTAGTCCTGTAGAAGCCATTTCTATATCTATCTATCTATCTCTCTCTCTCTCTCTCTCTCTCTCTCTCTATATATATATATATATATATATATATATATATATATATATATATACACACACTGTAGCACAGTATAGCATTAAAATCGTTATCTACAATCTCACTTTCATTTTTCACCAATTTGTTTCACCAATTTGTTAGATGAAATTTCTTGTTCTTCACATTAGAGAGAAAAAGCAACAACTTTTGCTTTACTCTACGAATTATAAAAAAATTATTATTGTAAGTCATTCCCCCAAAGGTGGCAAGTAACAAGCAAACCACTTGTGAAAAGAAAAGGGAAAAAGTGAAAATCTAATGAGACTCTGCCCTTGAAATCAGAAAATGATCAACAGAAAATTTAATAGAATTAAGATTATACCCTGCAAGTAATGGAAAAGGAAGAGAGTTCCATAAGACAAACATTCATGAAAAGAAACTACTACAGTAGAAACTCTTATAAGAGAAGACAACCACAGTCAAAGGATGGGAATTAGTAGTCACTCAATTAGCACACAGTCATGCCTGCACTTATAAACACATGCCAAAATTAAAAATGGATGGTATAATAATTGTTTCTACTTTAGACACAAGGCCAGCAATTTTTGGGGAAGAGAAAGTCGATTAAATCGACACCAGTGCAAGACTGGTACTTTATATTATTGACCCCAAAATGATGAAAGGGCCGTAACTCTATGCTGCTAAGCAAGGTGTCAAACACTCTACCAAATCTGCCATCCCACCACCCTAATGGATCTTATAATAATTGTTTCTACTTTTGGCACAAGGCCAGCAATTATCCCAGTGTATTACTGGTACTTTATTTTATCGACCCTGTAAGGATGAAAGGCAAAGTTAACCTCGGCAGGATTTGAATGGATGTTATAATAATTGTTTCTACTTTTGGCATAAGGCCAGCAATTACCCAGTGCATTACTGGTACTTTATTTTATCGACCCCGTAAGGATGAAAAGCAAAGTTAACCTCGGCGGGATTTGAACTCAGAATGGCAAGGGCCACAACAATGATAGCAGACATATACTTTTTAAACCATTATTTCTTTGGTACCACACCAATTATTTAGTTTTATTTAATCTTTTCTTCTCTCCATGTTTAACAGGTTCTCTTGCCTAGATTTGATTATCAAGAATTCTATCTTTTATGATTCTTTAGTCTAAAGATGATAACTCAATCCTTTGTAGATACAATCAAAATTCTACTGGTAAAGTTGATAAGCAGTCCCAAGCATAATTTTTTTACTTCATCAACTGTTTCAGTTTTTACAAAAATGTTATCTTCTTTTCTAAACTATCAAAATAAGATTATGCCTAAACTATTACGTCAAGTTAGCAATCTAAAAGATGAAAACATATCTTTATACATGATTTTATTTCCAATCTATACCAGCATAGAAATCAGACGTAAAATGATGATAATGGTGATAAAATGATCATGATTATATATTATCAAGTTTTGCTTTCTCAAATTAATCATGTTGAAACTAGCTGGCTGAATTCACTGAACGGTTTGTGGCAGAAAGAACATTCCGACATCAAAACATTTACTTGAACAATATGCAAATATAAAAAAAGAAAAGGACTAGCAATACTAGCATGGAAAAACAGAAGTAAAACAGCAACAAATAAATCATAAAATCATGGTTTCTAATTTTGGTATAAGTCAGCAATTTTTTGGTTGTGGTGCAGAGTCCATGAAACTAATCCCAATACTTGACTGGTACTTTATTTTATCAACCTCAGCAAGATTTTAACTCAGAACATAAAGAGCCAGAACAAATACTGCTAAGTATTTACCTGAAACTCTAACAATTCAGCCAATCCACCACAATGTTTTATTTCATTGAAATATTTTCAGAGATAGTCAGTTAAGAACATACACAAGAGAAACTGCAATTTGAATTCATGTATAGAGTAAGTGTATGATTTCTAACATTTCTAGATACAAGGTCACATATTTGGGGAGAAGAGTGTAGTTGATTAAAAACACCCTAGTGCTTGACTTATTTTATTGAACCAGGAAGGATGAAAGGCCAAGTTAACCTTGCAGAGTTTAAATTCAGAACATGAAAGGAAATAGCTAAATACTGGAAGGCATTTTGTCTAGTGCTCTATTGATTCTGGCATCCACTGCCATATGCTATGACATAATAATGTAACAAAATAAGAGAATATTAAACCGTTTGTTTAGCTCTAATCCTTGTACCAAGGCAGTGAATTGGCAGAGTTGTTAGAGTAATAGATTAAATGCTTTTGTTTCAGTTCACTGCACTCTGAGTTCAAATCTCATGGAGGTCAACAAATAAAGTACCTGTCCAGTACTGGGGTTAATTCTTTCATTCTATTTTTTTCTCACTTTCTCTCTTTCACTCCCTTTCATTCTCTGGAAGAAATCGGCTGTGTTGAGAAATAGAGAGGGATGGGCTCAACCAGGCTTAAATTTCTAATACATACTATGTAACAGGATAGCATCCATTAGGAGTTAAGGGCTCTTACTCTTACATTTCCCAATCCCTATTCTAGTTCAAAAAATGCCTGTAAGAAATAGCTGTAAAAACATCAAACTAGTATAGGGTTGGTTATGGATTGGCAGAATTGTTAGAATGTCAGACAAAATGACTATGATATCTGCTCTTCCACTTTGTGTTCTAAATTCAAACCCTGCTGTAGCCTACTTGGATGGTAGATTTAATCCATTACTCAGTTTAATGCCACCACCTGGTACTTGGGTACCTTTAGTAGAGTCTACTTTATTGAAAGCATTTGGATCAGATCTCCAGTTTGAGAATACCTTCTTCCCAATTTCCCACCAGCCCTGAAGGTCTTGAAAAGAGTAATGGGCACTGCCCTTCCTTCCCTAACTAAACAGTAAAGAAAACACACACACATATGTGTGTGTGTTCCTCCATGTATGTCTTTATGTTGACACTTTAAAAATAACAGGTGATGGTTGTTTC
>OZ024740.1:340868150-340918150 GCA_964016885.1 Eledone cirrhosa
TCACCGAACCACAATAATAATCATTGAAGCCTAGAATATTATTATTCTAAACAATTGTTAACCAAATCTTACATTAAATTGTGTGGATTTCTTGGTTTTACTTTTTCCCTTCTCGGTGTCATGTCAGGCCAAAGAATACGGATGTTTTCTTCCATCTTTACATTGCTGATTCTTTCTCTCAAACCATTCCCCCTTCTCTCCCTTTACTAAGTTACCTTACATTTCCTCCAACAAGCAATGCCTATGGTGTTAGTTGTGATATGTCTTTATCCAAAGGAACTGGTGTAGTAGGATGTAGGAAAATCATACATAAAATATGTGTGTATGTGTATATATATATATGGAGGGAGAAAGTGAGAGAGATATAAATGGTAGGGATTATGTATATCTAAATTATACACACATATGCATATAAATACATATATGTACCAAACTGTTTACTTGCTATGACTAACAATTGTGTGTTTGTTCTGTAAAAAGAGACTAGGCTGTCATCATTGCAGGATGTTCTCAAGGTCTCTATTTATGGAGGTAGTGCACAAGGCATGAGGTGTTTAGGTTGTGTGTGGATGATGTCTCTGTGTAGAAGGTAATATCATTTGCATATGATGATGATGAGACAAAGAAAAATCTCGGGTACAGTGTGGATCAAAAAGTGTTCCATTAGCACATAATGCTAATGTGTAGTCCAGAGCTTCCCAAAGTTTTAGCTCTTGAGACACACTTTTTAAAATAAAAATTGTTCGTGATACATTAAGCTTTGTTAGTGACACCAAATTAACAAATATTCAATTAAATATAATATCACATTACCAGTCATGGATTTGATTGTACAGTTATCAAATCTCAAATATTTACAATAATTGATCAAATTTGATTTAATTTTGTGATAATCAATGACACACTAAAGTTGTGACAACTTTAGTGTTTGGAAACTTCTAACATGAAATTTCTAACCCCAAAAATGAAATAGGCAATGACTAGGTGGACGTATTAGATAGGTTTTCATAGACTGTCAAGGGTACTAAATTATTGCAGGAAAGCCAAGAATTCAAATTTGCCCATAAAAAGTCATATGCTATCTGGATTAAATATACAAATTCTCAGATGACATCTGAGCTCTTATTAGTAAGAAGAACATCAAGTTGTACCAAATCGTATCCAGAAGGGCGGAGTGTATTGAATTGTTTGAATTTGACTAGGTTGAAAAAAAAATAGGATGTAAAAAAATTCAACAGAACATTGAACACACTACTTGAAACTATCAAGTCGGTTTAAACAGCATTAGTTATGCTACTTAGGTTTGTTTATATCAAGATAATTTTCATTTCAGAACATAGTAAAACAAACAAACTTAAATAACTAGATAAATGTAATCCCATTGTAGTAAGTCAATTGGTCAATCAGCAAAAAGCTGTACAGTCGACTTAGTCTAATCTCTTTAATAGGCTTTCAATGCCAATATACAACATTGACTAATTGAAATCAAAGTAAAACTATCACCTGAATGACATTAATTTGGCATATTCTGTAAGAAATTATTTAATTTGATAATGTTTTGTGGGGGAATTTAGTCAACAAATAATCTTTTTAGATAAATATTGGCTGTAAATAAAAGTATATATCAGCTAAGCCTTTCCTGGCCATAAATATTTTACTTAAGCCCTCATGCTGTCTTCAAAAGTATAATCATCTCTTTGAATGGTAGTCCATGGCTTAGTGCACGGATATGCTATGGTAACTTGTTTTTTCATTAGATTGGTTTGGAGGAAGTCACTGTACACAAGACTTTTGCATGCCATTGAAGATTAGTGAGTTCAATGCAGTTAAAGTTCCTCTTGAATAGTTGTAAGTTAATGGCTGTGGGGAAGGAATTTAAGAGGGCTGACACATTGGGAAGGTCAAACTGGATGTAGTAGTTAGTGCAGGGTTTAACTACATTATGTGTGATGAAAGTAAGCTAGTAGTGTCTGAGTAGAGATGCCAAGTTCCATGAAACAGAAGCAACTGTAGTAATTGTACAAAAAAACAGAGATGATAGATAGCATGAGTGTGAGGTAAAGATTTGTGCATACGTGTGAATGATTTTGTGCCAATCAATCATGTTGACTTTCTTTGGGTGTGGTCTAGGATATCTCTGTGTGTAGTAACACCACCATACCGGATGTGGGAGCAATACTTTATTGTGTGCCTCACCTGAGCTTTGTAGAATGTTCCTTAGTTTCAAGTTTGTTGCAATTACAGTATCATTTATAACATTATATATATAGACTGATCCATCCATTCTACTATGGTAGAGAATACTTCTTTTCCTGTTCATTAAAACTATTTATTTGTTATTTTAAGAGCTTTGGAACAATGCAAACAAACAGCCACCTTAGCCATTCTCGTTAAATGCACAAGGCATCATTATCAGTCTATCTAAAAATGGAAGGCTCCATACATTGAGGTTTGGATTACCAAACAGTCATATCCCATCCCTAGCTAAAACTAGCACACTGTCTACAAAAATACACAGTTAAAATAATACTATGCTTGCAAATGCTAATCATTTTTGTAACGATCAAACATTTTTTCATATGTGTAGGACCATATCAGAACAGATGTTTCATTTTAAGAACCAGAAATTACTTCACCCATGCACACTTGGTTTATCGTCCATGGATCATTTAAACCTGGCAGAGCCCATTCCTCTCCAAGTCTGAACACATACAGTACTAAAACCTAAGCCTATTCAATTCACCTGTCATTTCAACCACAACTAGTACATCTCACGCCTTAAACTCTTTACTGGTCAATCTGTCTTCTGTAGACTCATTCTTTTCTTCAACTCCCTTACTGCTCATATTCCCTTCTACTCAGCTAAACAAAATAAGTATCAACAGCAACAAGTAGGGGTTAATCCCTGCAAATGACTCTGAGCCCCTTATCATTAACTCTTAACATCCTGTAATGATTTAGAAGAAATTATCTCAAAATGGGCTTGTTAATTCAAATGTTAATAATATCTTTACTAGTGGAGAGATTATTGGGAAAATTTGTTATAAACTAAAGACTTTAATTTTTAATGTTATGTAGTCAGTGTTTTGTACTTTTCAAGAATGTCTTGCTAATACAGTTTAAAGCAGTACAGGATGTTAAGAATTAAAATACCCAAGAAATCTATGAGATGCAACCACCAGCATAGGTGTAAGCTACAACAACCAGCAAGCAGCACAAATTCAAATTGAAAATGTATTCATATTAACCAAATTCAGTTATTTCCATCTATCAATTTGTATGTGTGGTTAGAATTGAAAGCAAGTAGGTTGATAAAAATAAGTAAAAAATAATATTGAGAATGTTATGTTTAAAAAGCAGTGATATAATATCGTCTACACATTGCTACTAGATATCATTTATATCACAAGTTGCAGTTTACTTGTATATATTCTTCAAGTTTTGTTTCTGGAAAAGGTCAACCTTTCACTCCTAAATAACTCACACATTCCAGATCATATATTGCTTTCAGTTTTTCATTGCTTATTCCTGCATCTTTATAGAACTTCAAGAAAATAAATACTTTGTGAAAGAGGTGGGGAAATATAAGCATCCCATCAGTGTGAGACTAAGATAAGACCTTTACTGTTAAACATGTTGCCAACTGAAAGCTATGCTATAAATACATTTTAAACAATAACACTATTCCAGAGGAATTCCTTTCCCAGAAAAGATTTAGTTTAGACTCTGATTTACTGATTTTTTATTTATTTATATTTTTGTTTTAGAATGCAATAGTAGTTTGATTAATTTATAATTTGAAACCAACAACTGCGATGAAGGAAAAGAGGCCAACAATTTCACTGGTACAGTTGCATTATCATGATTTAAGGTAAAGTAATAAATTAAACTAAACATCACATATAATTTCGACTGAAGCAAGTTACTAGGGTGCTGTTTATTATACTCCTTCAATATGAACTATTGCTTTCTGCAGCATATAAGAAATGAGTGGGAAAGTATTCATCTGTGATAGAACACTAGATAACAACCAAGATAATATAGGCTTGTTAGACTGAGCTACAAGAAACAGATTACATTACTTTTCAGGACTGTATGCTACTATCTTTTTTTTCTCTTTTTAATTTGGGTAAACTCTCTACTTTAGAATATTTTTAAAGCTAAGAATCTGATTGAATATCATATTGAATTATAGAATAAATTAGAAACAACCTACAAGTAATCCTTATAAATATATAAGTATCATCATTATCATTTAACATATAAGTAGTAGATTGTGATAGAAGGCAACCTAAAACGAAAATTTTGTTTGTAATTTATAGGTATACAGACTGATTATGATAAAATATATTTTGCAAGCAATTTTCATTTTAACCCTTTAGCATTTAAACCGGCCATATCCGGCCAGTTTTCTCTCACCTCTTTCTGTTCAAATCAGCCATAACTGGCCACTCATATTGAGTGGCCTGTTATGGCTGATTTGAACAGATTCGATATTATGTGAGATGATTATGTGAAATAAAGTGCTTACTGTGAAAATACAATAGTATATATAGAGTAACGTAAATGCTAAAGGGTTAAGCAACCTTCTAACACAATCTGCTACTTTTTGAAACATTTGTGCTAATTTTTATGAAATTTATCTGACAATCCTGAGATAGAAAATTAATGTAGCTCAATAAATGATTTAACATGATGAATTAGAAGCTTTGTAGAAATGAATGTCAAACCAACATATTGAAGTGTGATCTTCAATTAAACTTGCCTCTTCAAATAGCTCAAGACAAATTTAGTAAGATCATGTAAACATTCTAGTTTAATACATGATCAAATTACATCATCATAAATAGGATTTTAAAATTATAATATTAATTAATGTAAATATTTTTAGTTGTCCTAGAATCACTTTATATTTTTCTTTCCATGCTTTCTTTTTTAAAGATGCAAAAGAAAAGACTAGTTCATGTCAAAGCTGAAAGGAAGCATAAAATGAGAGACAGGAAGGAAAATACTAAATCATATATGACAAGTGAAGTTACTTGTCAGAAATGATTGCTTGTCATATATAGTTACTTTTGTTTCTTTAAATTATCTTCTAATTATGTCAGTAAGTGAATAACTCTGACCTTACAGCCTTAAAAAAATGAATAAAATAATAATAATAATAATAATAATAATAAATAAATAAATAAATAAATAAAATCTAGTAAGCATAATACAAACAGACAGAAAAATGAAATATAAGTCCTTACTCAAATAAAGATATGCTAGATTAAGTGAAGAAGTGTCGACATTCATTTGAAGGATAAAAGTTATTTAAACTATAAACTCACCCCACCTTCCCCTGGTACAACATTTGAAGTAAATCAGCACCTAATCCCATTCACAATTCATTTGATGTATCATATTCATAAACCAAGCAATTCTAATGATGAATGCTATATACTTTCATTATAATACATGCTTTGACGCATAGAGTTACGGCCCTTGCCATTCTGAGTTCAAATCCCGCCGAGGTTAACTGTGCCTTTCATCCTTACGGGGTCGATAAAATAAAGTACCAGTAATACACTGATAATTGCTGGCCTTGTGCCAAAAGTAGAAACAATTATAATACATACATCACGGTGAATTGGCAGTATCGGCAGAGGATCGGACATGCTTTCCAGCATAGTTACGTCCCTTTATGATCTGAGTTCAAATCCCGCCAAGGTTAACTTTGCCTTTCATCCATACGGGGTCGATAAAATAAAGTACCAGTAATGTACTGGGTAATTGCTGGCCTTGTGCCAAAAGTAGAAACAATTATAATACATACATCACATGGAAATTCTGTACTAATAAAAAATGCAAAAACATCTTGAATCTACAGAGCTACTTCCTGCTGACTACTGGAAAAACAGATTTCATGATTCTTCAAAAGATCTCTGTATATGTATGTATTTAGCATTAATTAATTAATATTTTAGAGTTTGCTTAATGCTGAAAACATTTTTTCAGCTGCCTTATAAATCTTTAATTGCCAACCTAACATCAGTTTAATGTATAGTGTTTCAAATATGCACAGCAAAAACAAAAACAAGAAAAGGAAAAATAACAGATAAAAATAATGCAAATTCTACATCCTCAGTTGGACACCATACCTCAGCTACACCTTGCAAACAAGATGGTAAAATCATTGCCACAAAGAACAGCCAGTGATACCCTTTGCGTCCAACCATTCCACTTTGCAGGGCCCCATCGTCAAGCATAACACCCTCATCCCAATTTGACAGACAAAAATGAGGACACCAGGTATCAACAGTGACTGGCATGAAATGGGATCTGTTTGTTAATGAATGGTATTTAATAATTTTTCATTCTCCTGTGGTGTGGAGGGCCAAAGCAATAACAAGACATTGGAATAGATAGAACATGTTACTTTAGTGAAAAAGGAATGTAGATAGCAGCGCTATTCATTATATATATGTTCCTTGTCCATCATAAAGCATCAATGCATGACCAAAAGTTGTTTATTTTAAAGTGTCTATATTAATCTAAAAATAATTTTATGTAAGAACATTTGTTACGTTCTGGTCTAAAGACCAGCTTAATAAGAAAATTAGATACATAACTAAATCCCTCTAAATTTTATATCATTTTCAAAATTATTTGAACATCATAGGCAGTGTCTTTCATGAGAAATATTGTAACAATGAAGTTAAGAGTTTTACTATATCAATTGCCAAAGAGAGACACTGTGAATAAAACTAGGAAATGATACATCACTAAATTTAAAATCAAATAACAAGGAATATATTTCCAAACTGCTTAGTGGAGGTGAAATGAAAAAAAAATGTTTTAGAGACAGAATTTATTAATGTAAAATATATAAATTTATTTATATTAAATTTTATTAAAAGGCACATTATCTTGCAGAATTTCAGGTTTTTTTCATGGAACCTACTGTATTTAGGAAATAAGCCAAGTGTCATGACAGAAATAAGAATATAATAACAGAAAACAGATCACAAAATGGTAAAAACCAAATTTAAGAATTTACCCTATATACTTGAATATAAGCCGATCCAAATCTAAGCCAGTCACTCATTATGTTATGTCTGAGAAATAGCCAACAATCTAAACTTTGTTTATAAGCCGAGGCAGGAAATCAACATAAATGATACGGTTTTGAAATTCTCATGAAGTTTTGATATTTTGATATTCAAAATGTTTTAAGTGTTGTTTAGAGTATAGTTTTTGTTTTACAACTCCATTAGGTAATGATTTTTTACCAATTTCTGACCATATTCATTCAAAGCATATAAAAAACAATATGAATTAGAATTTCACGTCGAAAGTGAAACTGGTATAATATTTACCCCAAAAGTGAAACCGGTGTAATATTCACCTTCAAAGCAAAAATATTTTAGCACCTCATTCATATAGAATTTTTTGTCGCATATTTCTTGGCTTATATATGGTAAATTTAAAAACTGCTGAATAAATACATGCACGCACATACACACACACAGAAGAACCTCTGTCCACTTTTTATTTTTCGTTTCTAATTATATATTTATATACTCTATATTTCGTGTATTGAGTACATTGTTTAACTGTGATCTCTTCAGAAAAAGATTCTTAATCAGAAACTATAAATAAATCTGTCATATGTATGTGTTTGTGTATGATTGCATGGATTAGTTTATTTGTCATTTGACATCACAGATTATATTTAATTACAGATCTCAATATTTAATGTAAAAACCACAAGGAGAGTATTAATTAGTAGTTTCCAAACTTTTCACTACCGAGGACCCCTTTTATTTAAATAAATTTTTCTCTTAGCCCCCTCCTGCTAGAATTTGGATACCCTGTATTGTGTGCATATGATGTTTTTGTACATCACATGAAATTTTGAACTTATCCCACTGCTCTTAGGGGTTCAAACCCCAGTTTGGAAACAACTGGTGTAGATATTAACATTTAACATGTGAAACCATGAGTTTTTTCTATCTAATGAAGTAATATCAACAAAGTTTACTTTTACTCAGAATGTTAACAACATTAAGTGGCTCTTGCACCTAAAATAATGAAAACATTTACTGAATAGGTTTACATAAATGTTTATTGCTTGTAAAAATTGAATTGTGATTATCCAACAATATCAAAAATGCAAGTGAATACTCATTAACAGATGTATCAAGCACACAGTCAAATGGTACATCATAAATTAGATTTTACACAAAACAATGGCTTTTAATGTGTTATCTTTAACACTCAACACTTTAGCTATTTCATGAAATGAATGACATTAACATTAACATTTAGATGTTGCACAAAATTCCTCCACTTTTTCATTGATAATTTAATAAGGGGTGAGAATAGATTGCTTCTTCTAATTATGCTGTCTGACATAATAGCAAATATCTCGATAGGGTCTTCAAGGGAATTGAGTAATGTTTACAGTTTATCTTAAAACAAGGGCTCTGATAATTCTTCTTTACTAACATAATAAAATAAACTAATATTATATTAGTTGTGATAATTAATGCTATTGTAAATAGTAGAGGTGAAAGGTGTATGTAAATCTCAGTCATACAACATAAATTTTTCAACATTTCAGAGTAAGATATAAAAAAATGAGTTGGTTTTAGGGAGCTGCTACAATGCAAATGGAGCTATAAATACAGAGGGAACAATGTTAAAAAACAAAAAAAAAAGTAAGAGAGAAAAAGACAAAAAAAAAAGGAAATTGGAATGTTACATTGGAAATATCTAATAACTCCTTATATTTCAAGGAAAATACCCATTGACATAGGAACAATATTAAAGAACTGAGAATGGAATTATGAATTCATTTCGTTTGCATTTTTTGCTAATTTCCTTTACTAAATGACAGTCTAACTCATATTTTTGGACCATGTTTAGAAGCTTCAAGTGAATTTTAGACTAAAACAAAAGAAATAATAATAGAAAAGAATAATTTCTTTTTAATTAACCAGTAACTTTCTGTTAATCGTTAAAAAAATATTCATCAGTACATCCAGTTTTCCATATTTATTTACATGGGTGAAATGATTTGTTCAAAATAGATATATCAGTTAGATTATGCTCATACAACTGTTAACCACTCTATTGTAAAATTGAGTGAAATTTGGGGTGCCATATACTGTGGCACATTTTCTTGTATCAAACCAGTCACTTCAGCCATAAATTCAGGTGTTGCAGCCTGCAAAGCAGAGGAGCATAAGATGATTAAATACCAGTCATTAACAAACAGATTTTATTTCATGTCAGTTGCTGTTGAGACTGCTAGTGTTCTTGCTCCATAGAATGCTAAATTCCTGTGCCACATCAGAATGAGGGCATCACACCTGAGGAAGGAGCCTTGTGAAGTGGAATGGCTAATTCAGTGGATATCACTAGCTGTTCTTGGTGATGATGCTTCTGCAACATTATCCACAGAGTATGGTGTTCAATTGAGAATGTGGTAGAGTTTACCAATTTCCTACTTTCTTCTGTTTTATTTTTGTTTTTGCAGTGTATATTTGAAAAACATAATATTGAATGTTGTAAGGAAAAAGAATTCCATATATATTCAACAAAGCAACATCCTCTTAATGTGGAGATTTTGCTGAAGCATATTTGATAATCAAAGACAAGTTCTGCCAATATGGTGGTCATTTGACTTCACCACTCATCAGTTTTTAAGTCAAAAAGAAGGAAAAACCAATTGAAACCACACTGGTTCTAAGGTGCAAGGCTATTCATTTTTAAATGTTTATATTAAGTCATTGGCACTGTCTTCCCCTTCCTAACTTAATTTAAAAAATTGTATAACTTCTCATATATATCAATTTATTTTCACTAGTTTTATATTTAAAGCATTCAAGACTTGGTATGTTGAGATACTATCATGTTAATAAGTTGTCATCATCATTTTATGTTCGCTTTGCATACAAGCATGGGTTAGATGGTTTACCACAGTCTAAGTCAGTTCTTATTTGGAGTTATTGTTCTCTTAGATAGGTCAAAAGACCACATCTTGCTTGTATGTACTGAAACCTGCTTTTCAAGTCTACTTGATGAAATGTACGTAACAGAATATATGGAGCACTTCCATTTTACAGCTCATTTGGTGATATTAAAAAGATCATCCATGTATAACAGAAAACCACCTGCAACAGTTCATAAAGATATCAAATTTTGCAGAACCAATCAGTTACTGCAAGAAAGAGAAACTGATATACAAAAGGTCATTAAATCAGAATGTAAAGCCAGATATTCTATTTCATATCAGGATAATATGAATGTAAAATAGAATATTAGTATTTTGTTGACTTCTCTGTATTGTAATTATATTCACTACTTATGTAGGAAAATTTACCTCTCCAATGAAATTACATTCAAGCTTGTAGGACAATAGTAAACATTTATTGTTTTATTTGGTTTCTCTAAAGAAAAAAAAAGGCAAAAGCTAAATGTTAAAAGTCAGTGACTATGATGAATAAGAATGAACTCGCTAGTTTATAAAAAGGAATAGTAAACTACGAGAGAGAGAGAGAGAGAGAGAGAGAGAGAGAGAGAGAGAGAGAGAGAGAGAGAGAGAGAGAGAGAGAGAGAAGGATGTCAAATTAGATCTGTTATTCAACAGAGCTGCTATGATGCTAGAGCAAGTACAAATAAATGGTCCATGTAGACTAAATAAACCAACAGGTGTTTAAAGTCAGCCAAGTACACACACACTAACTATGTAGGTAAAAGGGACTAATGTTATCATTAGAGGCATTTTTGTCTGCTTTCAAACAAAACATATTTGAAATATAATAAATACTTTACATTATATTTATGGTTGACTAAGATATATTAAAAATAGCGTGTGTAAGTTTTTATGCCTGATGTTCTCACACCTCTTATAAAACAAAAATATAAGAGAAAATACTCACACATTGCTACCCCAATGATTACGAGCCCAGACAGTGTGGGGGTGTAATCTCTGGCATGCAGAATTCCAAGTGCAAGCCACCTTGTGGTTCCAGCAGACAGAATGGAAGAAGCATTATTCCAGGAGAAGGTGAAGGAGATGCATTGAAATAGCCATTTCAACTTGCAGGGCTCACTACTGTGGGTGGCCAACTCCTCCCCAATAGCAGTGAGTACAAAGGTGGTCTGGGAACCCAAAACACCAGAAGTCTCCACTGTTACAGGTTCAGTGACATTACGTTATTCTTTTAAATGGGGTAACATCCTGAACTACATGAAACCACATTAGTAAGACATTCTTGAAAAGTACAAAACAGCACCAACACTACATGACATTAAAAATTAATATTTTCTGTAATTCTGTATAAAAATTTTCCCAACAATCTGTCCACCAATAAAGCTACTATAAACATTTGAATGAACAAGCTCATTTTTAGATATTTTCTGCTAAATCATTACAGGATATTAAGAATTAAACACTAAAATGATAGTCAAAAACAATAGTGTAATTATTGGATATTATTCACATCAGTATTTGTCCAGTGTGGAACTATATCTTTGGTAGTACATGTCAGTGGGAGACTATGACATAAATATTGAGGTGTAAAGAGACATGAAAACATTTATCTTGTTTAGTACTAATGTATCAGATTAGTCCAATCCACCTATCTCTTTCTATTTATCAATCTATTAATCTATATTCACACACATAGCAATACTTATGTAGAGCATATTTTTTACTCGGGGAATAAGGTATAATTCCTCAGTTTCATCTCAGTGGAGAATAATTGGACTCTCCAATGATTCTCCATTAAGATGAATCCAGTTAGTAACTCTTGGGGAATTGTACCTTCAATTCACTTGACAAATATGCACATCTAGACCAATAGTTGTCAGCATATATCTTAATTTCACCAAAATCTTTGATAAAGCCAAGCAAATTTTTAAAATGTCAGTACAACGGAAGAGCTGAGCTGTTGTCTGCCTGATGTCCTTAAAGTACTAAAGTCAGATGGCAAAGGTTAATGGAACCTTCTAAAACAGGCATGTGAAACATGCAGCCCGTGGGCTGCATGCGGCCCTTTACAAACACACCTGCGGCCCGCACAACGGTTTTTACAGCATGAGCATGTTTTATCTTCGTAAAATTATTTGTAATGTGCGCAATTTGTTGCTGTGTGTGGCCCTCGGAGGACCCTCAGTTTGACATGCCTGCTCTAAAACATCTAAAGTAATAAGTAGAATACCACAGGGCATCATCCTTGACACCTCCTTTGTTCTTTATCATCTATCTAAGGCGGGTAAAATTCCCGAGATCCATGGACGAGTTCTCTCCAGCGGTCCCTGTCCCTCATTATCGCTGCCATATCCTGCATCTCCAACAGACCAGTGTCTGTCCTTAGGGCATCAACATATGTTAACCTTGGTCTTCCTCTTCTAGTGTGTCCATGTAGGGGCTCCCAAAGGATATTTATCCTTTTATATCCCATGTAGGATATAAACATCATCATCATCATCGTTTAACGTCCATCTTCCACGCTAGCATGGGTTAGACATACAATCAGAAACAAGACATATATGCTATATACAATTAGGCAAATAATATGTCCTTCAACACTATAAAATCCATGGTTTTTATTAAAGATAAAAGATCTATAATGAAATGCTTTATTTTTGCCCAATACAAACAAATAATTAAAAACACTGAATACATTCAAGACATGGAATGAACCCCAATCAGTTTCAATGATGAGCGCTCCAGTTGTTTGATGAATGGAATAGCCAGCTCAAGAAATTAATGTGCAAGTGGCTGAGCATTCCACAGACATGAGTGCCCATAATGTAATTATCAAGGAGATTCGGTGTGACACAGTGTGATACAGGTACAGTCCATCCGATGAGCTTCCAACCAGTTTTCACCTACCCAATTTCATTCACAGGGCATGAGTTAATCTGAGGCTTTGTTAAATGACACTTGTTCAAGTTGGTAAGAATACTTTAGCCATTTGGCCATGCTGCAGCCACAGTAATAATTTAAGAACTAGGCATTAGTATATCTGCAAATACATTCACAGACTGTCATTTACTTGGTGAGAGCTCAGTAGCTTGGAACTGAGAATTTTCTTCATAAGAAATATAACTGTGCTGTTAACTCTCTGGAAATTATTTATCTTAAGTTGGTTAAACTACAGCTCACAATACTGGATTATCAGACATATATTATCAGGAAAGAAAATCCTTTCTGAGGAAAATAACAAAAGTCAGAGACCTGAACTACTGGAAACACCTGTAATAGTTACATCTCTACTCACACAAAAGCCTGTGTGAACATTATATATAAGGTTAAGATACTACTAATTAATAATTAGTAAAACTATGTATTTAACCAATGAAATTGTTTAAGCTTGATCAAAGGGTTTACATGTATTCATCATCATCATCATCATCAACGTTTAACGTCCGTGTTCCACGCTTGCATGGGTTTGGACGGGGGTAGTCCCACATGAGGCAAGAGTGATTGTCTTGCTCGCATAGGACTGTCTGGCAGGTTTTCTACAGTTGGATGCCCTTCCTAACACGAACCACATTTACAGTGTGGGTCTGGGAGATTTTTACCGTGTTGCCTACACGGCCACATTACAGCGTGGACTGTGTGTTTTTTTGTCGTGACACCTACACGATCTCATTTGTTTCGGCCTCGATGGCGCGGCACCAACATAACTTTACATAGAACGGGGTGGTGTGGATGGGGTGGGGGTGGGGGTGGTGGGACGGGGTGTATTTTGTTAGAGATGCCTACTGGCTGGAGTAGGTTTTACTATATATTTAGGTAAGGCGGGTCTTCTCTGTTACTGAGTACCGCCAAAGGTCTCGGTCCAGTGACATTGTCTTGGAGAGGTGTAAGTGTGTGATGTCGGAGTTTATCAGCTCGTCCCAGGTTTTTCTAGGTCTGCCTATTCCGTGACTACCGTCTATCTTTATTGCCCTGCACTTTGTTATACAGCTATCGACTTTCATGCGCATCACGTGTCCATACCAACGTAGCCTTCTCTCGAGTAAACAACATCTGATCCCTCTTATCTCTAATTTTTTCCTTAGTTCGTTAATGCTTTGCCGTTCACGTATATTACTGTTACACATCCAGCGGAGCATGCAAGCTTCGTTCCTCTCTAGTCTGCGTATATCCTCTGCACACAATGCCCAGGTCTCACTGCCATGCAGCATTGCTGTTCGTATGCAGGCATCGTACAACCTGCCTTTCATTTTTAGGGAGAACCCTTTAGCAGCTAATAGTGGTATAAGCTCTCTGAACTTTTTCCAACCAGTTCTGACTCTAGCTACAGTACTTTTTTCAATAACAAAATTCAAAATTTGTCTATGCTGGCATGGGTTGGATGAGACTTTTTGAGGTAGAATTGTACAGCTGGATTCCTTTCATAATGCCAAACCTCATTTGTTTTTTTTTTAAAGTAAGGTAGAGATCTTTACACACCTGGTTGCTGAGCAACAATACTTCTGTTTACACAGAACATAAACAAAAATGACTGTTTACGTTAGAGATATCAAATATGAAACAAGAAAAAGAGAACAGACAGATTAAATATATATATATATATATATATATATATATATATACATACACATATATATATATATATACTTGATACGCTTCATATAGTGTCCATTTACCAAATTTGCTCATATAACATTGGTGGCCTGAGACTCTAGTAGAATTAACTTAGACAAGGTGTCATGCAATGAAACAGAACTGAAAACCATGTGGTTGCAAAGTGAAAACCTCTTACCACACTGCAAGTATATATGAAAGCTACTTGAGAGACTTTGCAGATTTTGGGCATATAGGAAACAACAAATAAGCAGAGTTAGAGGCACAGTCAGACCTCCAATCTTCTTTCTTCATATTCTCACATCAAGAACTTATATTACAATAGCTTAGCATTTAAAGGACCACTTTTATATAACTGCATTATACAAATGCTGTGGAAATTAAAGAAAATTTCTCCTTAGATATCTAAATGATATAAAGATGCTCCTCTCCTTACATCAAATATCCAGAACAGTCATAACCAGGTCAAGCAAGGCAACCCCATTAACACAATTCAACCATTAAAAATACTGAACCTGACCAAAAAAAATATAAAATGGAAAACAATCAGTGCTGTTAACAGTGGTATGAGAGGACTTTCATCATGATGGTGTAACTAGCTCAGTAGTCGTATGGCTATTAAGAAAACAAAGAGTAGAAAAATCTGAAAATTTAGTATGCAGGTAGGTGTCATCAGGCTTGGTTCACAGGACATTCTTGTTTTTTATAGTTATCCAAGTCATATCAGAGAAGTTTAAGATCAGCCAGCTGTGAGAATTTCTACATGTCAATGACCTAGTTCTCATTGCCGAATCTGTCAAAACATTAAAAAAATTCCAAGCATGGAAGCAAAAAGGTATTCAAGTAAACCTAATAAAAACAAGTTTTACTTAACAGAAAGAAGACAGGTCTCTACTACTACTATAGGAAGCATGACTACTTCACAGTGAAGTGGCCATGCTCAATATGTAGAAAGGGAGTAGATGGGAATTCCATATCCAATGTAAACTACAGGTGCACAAGAGATGCAGTGGTATCAAAAGTAGGTTGATAGAGAAGTTAGCAGTAAGAGCACCCATAAAATAAATTTGTTCAAATGCAAAGAGGGCTCTCTTGAGGTAGTTGATAGTTTTAGTTACCTAGTTGAAATAATTAGAAGAATTGGGTGTTCTAAAAACATAGAAGCCAAAGAGTGAAAAATGTTCAGAGAGCTATTACCTCCCCTGGCAACAAAGGGTTCTCTAGACAAATGAAGAAGAAATTGGGTAATGTTTTGTGTGCAAAGTATGATACTGCATGGTAGAAAAACATGAGCATTGAATGCAGAGCATATGCAAAAGGTGGAAAAAAATGAGGTGAGTTTGCTCCACTGGCTGTGTAATGTTAGTGTACATTAATGATGGTGCATAAATGAGCTGATAGAAAAACTGGGTATAAGAGAAAGCAGATGTGATGTGTGTAGAAAATGACAGTTGAGTGAAGAAATGCTAAGCAATACAAGTGAAGGAACCTGCAGAAGAGGAAGACTAACGAAGACATGAAAAGATGTGGTGACAACTGATTTTGTGAAGTTGAACTTCAAAAGAGAAATAAATATAGGTCGCAACAAATAGTGACATGACACATTGTGTTGGAAAAGATGCATCTATCAGGCAACCATGCAAAAATGGCAGTAAAATGATAATGATGATCCATAGATGTGTGTGTGTGTGCATATATAAGGTATCTATTTGCATTGTTCTCTAACATATCAGATCAGTTAATTACAAAAGACTACGACTAAACCAGAGCAGCCTCCAACAACAAGAGATGGCAGGTACACTGAATAACCAACTAGATATTACACAGACAAAACACAAAAATAATGGAACATTCAACTCTTAGAGAAGTGCTCCAGAATGGCCTTTGCCATGACAACTTAAATAAACTGAAGAACTAATGCATTATATATGAACATTTACATCATACTCCTGATATGCGTCATGATATATGAAACAGCTCCACGTACACAGGTCTTTTTAAGCTGATTAAAAATGATACTAAATGGTTAATACCATTCAAAATATATATATTTGAGAAAAATAGAGATAGAAATGGAGAGACAGAGAGAAAGCAGGGGAAGGAAGGAAGGAAGGAAGGAATAATTTCAACAGAGGTAGAATGGTTGTAGTTGTAGTTTACAGCAAAGCAACAAGTTGAAAAATTGCCAAAGTTGAGATAAACAATGTGAGTGCCAGAATAAATTTAATCAGAGAGAAAAGATATGTTTGGATGCTAAGATATGATAGCAAGAATATTATTTTTTCATATATTACAACATTAAGTTAGTCTTGTTGAAATATTAATAGTTTATAGTGTAAATATGAAGTAAAAAGTAGTGAGTTGATTACAAAAAGAAAATATGGCAATAATGTTTGCCAGACATTTAGACTTACATAATAGTTATTTAATCATCATTTAAAACAGATTAATTTTAAATGGGCCTGATCAGGATTTTAAAAAAAGACAAAATGCCACCGAAAAAGAAAATTAAGAATATTTCATTAATGGTCGATGTTATTTTCCTAGAATTCAATACAAAGATTTCAGCAATCCTTCCTTAGAGATTTCTTTTTTCGAACATTAGTCCTTCATCAGAAGGTGGGTAAGTAAAAAGAAAAAGGAAATGGAGAAAAAACAAAAATAAATGTATTACACTTTGTACCTTCACACACACACATATATATATATATTTTCATTACCATCATCGCTTTTACGTTGACTTTTCTATGTTGTCATGGATTGGACAGGACTTTGTGAGGCAATGTATTACAATCAGATGCCCTTCCTGACACTAACCTATTTAGTCATTTCTTACAACACACAGGTATGTGTGTGTGTGTCTGTGTGTGTGTATATATCATGTGGTAGTTTCTGGTTCAGTTGTTAAATGGTATTGGCAAAAGTGGCTTGGTGTAGCACAAGGACCCTCTGGTTCAATCAGGCGAGTAAAGATGTCATCTGAGCTCAGATTGTAAATAATAAGTCTTTGTTCTTGCAATCACTGAACAAGAAGGTACAGCAGAGACTGTAAAGACGTCGAAGGTATGAGAGGACTTTGGTGTTAAGCTGGAATTTGACTTTAGATCAGCAAATAAAGTATTCTGGCAGACCATCTGCCAACTTTGTAATAAGAAGTTCCTCTCCATGGCTGCTACCAGGAACTGTTCTAAGGGTTCTCTCTGAAAAGAGGAGCATCCCCATGAGGTGGAGAGAATACTTTGCTGATCTAAATCTGGTCACAATAACATCTCCTGATGTGAATTTAAGGGCAAAGACTAACATCTGAGAGGTTGAGGTCAGCAAAGCATTTGAAGCATTCAAATGTGGCAAGGCCTCTAAGGAGGATGAAATTTAGCCTGATATGTTAAAAGAGTCAAATAGAGAAGGTATGCTCTGTATGACTTGTACTATGGACTTGTACTATGGTTAGAAGGTATAAGGAAAGAATTGGACAGATTTTGCATGTTGTCTTTTGTTTGGAACTGAATCCATTGGTTCAATTGATAAAATACAAACACTGTGTTTGTAGAATGAGAAAGGGGGAGGAGGAGAAGACATTTTATAGATACATCACATGTGTGTACAATGACTGTATTTACATTTATACAGCTTAACAATCAGTGGTCTGTTTATGTCCTGTAAATTCTTCCATTGGTTCACTCTTATCAACCTTAAGTATGGAAGGATACACACAGATAGATAGACAAATAGAGAGAAAGAAGACAAAAAGAGTAATATATAATAGTGAAATACAGTGTTTTTTTGTGAAAAGGCAAAACAAAAAAACTTGCCTATATATAGAACACTTCGTTTTTGCGTGCATGCTTTTAACTAATATAGAAATAATACCATAAGGTCACCGATGTAACAGACGGGCAGAAAATGCAATACAAACATTATAGAATTTCAGTAAATATTTACTAAATTCTACTTGTTCAAGAAACTCAAATAAATAAATAAGATATACTTAGAATAATCTATTTATTGGGAGGAGTCTATATATTGTATTTTGGAGTGTTTTTCTCTCGCTCGCTCTCTCTCTCTCTCTCTCTCTCTCTCTCTCTATATATATATATATATATATATATATATATATATATATATATATATATATATAGAATAATCTATTTATTGGGAGGAGTCTATATATCGTATTTCGGAGTGTTTTTCTCTCGCTCGCTCTCTCTCTCTCTCTCTCTCTCTCTCTCTCTCTCTATATATATATATATATATATATATATATATATATAGAGAGAGAGAGAGAGAGAGAGAGAGAAACACTCCGAATATATATATATCATCACATCATCATTTAATATATGTTCTCCCTGCTGGAAAAGGTTGAACAGATTGATTGTCATAGAACAAGTCAGTGCGTAATCACAACTACTGACCTCTCAGATAGGCTTGGGGCCACAATTTATTATATAATATAGTTGTTTATCGACCCCATAAGGATGAAAGACAAAGTTAACCTCGGTGGGATTTGAACCCAGACCATAAACGGCCGTAACTCTTTGCTGCAAAGCATGGTGTCCGACCATCTACCGATACTGCCAATCCACCACCCTTAATTTATTATATAATATAATTGTTTCTACTTTTGGCACAAGGCCAGCAATTACCAAGTGTATTACTGGTACTTTATTTTATCGACCCCATAAGGATGAAAGGCAAAGTTAACCTCGGTGGGATTTGAACTCAGAATGGCAAAGGCTGTAACTCTGTGTCAAAGCATGGCGTCCGACCCTCTACCGATACTGCCAATCCACCGCCCTTTATTTATTATATAATATAATTGTTTCTACTTTAGGCACAAGGCCAGCAATTACCCAGCATATTACTGGTACTTTATTTTATCAACCCCGTAAGGATTTATTATATAATATAATTTTTTTCTACTTTTACGTTACTAGCTCAGATTAAGTACTGACTTGTTCTGTGATGACCTGTCCAACCAATACTAGCAGGGAGAGGGGGCAATAAATGATGATGATGATCATCATCATCATCATCGTTTAACGTCCATCTTCCACGCTTGCATGGGCTTGGATGGGAATTTTCCCACTTGAGGCAAGATTGGTTGTCTTGCTCGTATAGGACTGTCTGGCGGGTTTTCTACGGCTGGATGCCCTTCCTAACACCAATCACGTTTACAGAGTGGACTGGGAGGTTTTTACCGTGTTACCTACACGGCCACATTACAGCGTGGACTGTGTGTTTTTTTGTCGTGACACGTACACGACCTCATTTATTTCGGACTGGATGTTGTGGTACCAACATAACTTTACATTGAAAGGGGTGGTGTGGATGGGTGGGGGTAGTGGGACAGGGGTGTATTTTTGTTAAGAGGTGCCTACTGACTGTAGGTTTCGCTTTGTACTTAGGCAAGGCAGGTCTTCTGTATTACTGTGTAGCGCCAAAGATCTTGGTCCAGTGACATTGTCTTGGAGAGGTGTAAGTGTGTGAGGTCGAAATTTATCAAGTCGCCCCAGGTTTTTCTGGGTCTGCCTACTTCGTGGCTACCGTCTTTTTTTATCGCCCTGCACTTTTTTATACAGCTGTCGTCTTTCATGCGCATCACGTGACCATACCAACGTAGTCTTCTCTCGAGTAAACAACATCTGATCCCTCTTATTCCTAATTTCTCCCTTAGTTCATTTATGCTTTGCCATTCACGTATATTACTATTACACATCCAACGGAGCATGCAAGCTTCGTTCCTCTCCAGTCTGCATATATCCTCTGCACACAAGAGAAAAACCTTTAGCGGCCAATAGTGGTATAAGCTCTCTGAACTTTTTCCATCTCGTTCTGACTCTAGCTACTGTAATTTCAGAGCACACTCCAGCACTGCTAATTTTGTCAGGTAACGGAAGGTGTCCACTATTTCTATAGAACCATCTGTGCAATGGAATGAGCTAGTATTCTGTGGGCACTTGCTGATACTTATTGCACCTGAGCACCGGCCACATATAAAATCTATATTCTTAGTTAGCTTACCTGTGATCCCACTACATCTTTTATGCACCCATACTTTGCATTTGGGACATAACATGGAATTTCTGCCTACTCCTTTCCTACACACTGAGCATGGCCATTCCCAGATGCGACCGGTGCCCTAGTTTCCTTCCTACAAACTAGAACTTTAGTCTTAGACAGGTTAATTTTAAGGCCTTTTGATTCTAGGCCATGCTTCCATGTTTGGAATTTCTTCTCTAGTTCAGCCATTGATTCAGCTATGAGCATTAGATCATCCGTGTATAGGAGTTCCCATGGGCAGCCGGTCTTGAGCTCCTCTGTTATAAACTGGAGGGCAATAATAAATAGGAGGGGGCCAAGGACGGAGCCCTGATGAACACCAACTTTTACGCTAAACTCTTCACTATATTCGTTGTTAATTCTAACCTTGCTGACTGTTTCTTTATACATGGCTTGTATAGCTCTCACAAGCCATTCATCAACCCCTAGTTTTCTGAGAGCCCACCAGATAATGGGGCGTGGGACTCTGTCAAAGGCTTTCTCCAAGTCAACAAAAGCTATGTATAGGGGTTTACTTTTAGCTAGGTACTTCTCCTGTAGTTGTCATACAATGAAAAGAGCGTCTGTGGTACTTTTACCTGACACACACCCGAACTGCATTTCATCTAGATCAATTCGCTCTCTGATTAGTTGCGCTATTGCTTTTTCTGTGACCTTTATGACCTGGTCAATTAATTTAATGCCTCTATACTTTCCCCTATCTAGGGCATCTCCTTTACCCTTGTAGCAGTTAATGATAATGCTGCTACGCCAGTCCTTCGGAATGACCCCATTCTGTATGACTTGGTTTACTATCCGGGTGACCATAGTGTGTCTCACCGTTCCAGATGCTTTCAGCATTTCAGCAACTATTTCCGAAGGCCCAGCCGCCTTGCCTGTCTTCATATCTTTGATCGCCTTACTTATTATACTACCTTCAACTTGCACTGCTGGTCCCTCTATTGGATCGATGTGGGGGAGACTGTCTTTCTCCCATTTATTCTCCTCATTTAGTAGCCTTTCGTAGTGACACTTCCAAGCTACCTTCTTATCAGCGTCTGTGATGGCAAGTACACCATCATCATTAAGGACGCACTTCTCCCCGACAATATCACGGTTTTCCTTGACACATTGCCTAGCAATCCTGAACACCTCACGTTTTTGGTCCTCGCGTTGTAGAATATGCTTGAACTTTCTTTCCTCTGCTTCCCTTCTTGCGAAGTACACTTGTCTCCTAGCTTGCCTCCTGGCCACTTGATACTTTTCTCTACTTCCCCCATCCCGCCATACTTTCCAAGCCTGCTTTTTGGCCTTGATTGACTCCTCCACCTTACTGTTCCACCACCAAGTTACTCTCCTCCTGCCTATAGGTCTGCTCCAGCCACAGATTTCATCTGTCGCCTTCAGCAGGTTAGCTTTCAGAAATTCCCACTGTTCCTCTATATTGTACGACTCTAATTGCTCTTCCTTACTATCAAAAGCATCAAGTAATATGCTTTTAAATTTATTACTGGTTGTGGGGTCCTTTAGCTTCCATATTTTTCTCCTGAGGATAGCCCTCCTCTGTTGTTGAGTACATCTCGTCCTGACTATAAGGTCGCTAATTATGAGTCTATGTTGGGAGGTGCATTCTTTATGGGGGAGGGATTTAGTGTTTACAACAGACACTCTGTCACGTCTTCTGGTAAGGATATAATCTATCTGGATAGTGTGTTCCCCTGATCTATAGGTGATCAAGTGATTGTCTCGTTTTTTGAAGTTAGTGTTACAGATAGTTAGGTTATTTGCGTCACAGAATTCCAGGATTCTGGAGCCTTCCTCATTTCTAGTACCAAACCCATAGCCTCCATGGATTCCGTCATAGCCGTCACAACGTGACCATTTAGGTCACCAGCGATAATTATGTAGTCACTGTCGGTTATTTGGGAGGTAGTGAGCATTAACGACTCATAGAATCTGTCTTTTATAACACCAGGCAGTCCGGATTGGGGTTCATATGCAGATATTATTGTCACAGTAGTTCTATTTGGAGAGAGAGGAAGGGATTGAGAGAGAACCAGCAGGCGCGTATACAATATATAGGGGTGGGGGTGAAGAATAGTAGGGAGCAGAGAAGGTTATTTTATAAAATCCTAGAATTTCGGCCATAATTAAACGAACGAGAATGTTGACCCCAGGCTAAACAATGACTTGTGAGTGAACTTGATACATAGAAGTTTGAAGGAAGTCCACCGTATGTGTGTTGTTTGTGTGTACACCAGTCACTGTAAACATCATATCTTCACAATTTATCAAAAGCCAATCGTGACATTATGTCTTCCATAAACAATAAGTCCTGCAGAGTAGTAGTTGGGCATTAAGAAGAGTATCCAATCAAAGAAAACCTGCCAAAAAATGTCTTGTTCCAACCCATACATGAAAAAAGGATGATAGTGATGATGGTGATGATATATATGAGGGAATATTCCAAATTTCTTGATCTCACAGTAGAATAAGCAATAAGGCTGAAACACAACAAACCTTGTTCTTTGAAGTCATAACAATAATAAGGGAGAATTATGTCATCCAGCCTTTAGTGATCTCTTTTCAAAATGTTGAAAATTGAGCACAGGGCAGTCATCAAATTTATCACCAAGTAAGGTGTTTACATGAGCTATTCCACTTTCTTTAGCCCTGTACAAAAATTGCATGCGCTGTTTGAAGATGATGAACAATAATCTAATTATTGATACATCACCATGTTTCATCCTTCCAATGGAAAAGTGAGTCTAAGATGCCTTGATTTCATCATAATGTTTTCTAATGGCTGCTTTACTACAGCAATGAGTCACCACTTTTATTGGCAAGCTGATACTATATGCTGGTCATAACTCTAGTACAGAGCTAGATCAAATACTGCAAAGCAATTCGTCTGACTCTTTAACAATTCCAGCAATCCCAAATCCATAGACTGGTACTTTCCGTATCCACTTTGAACAGATGAAAAGCCAAGTTGAAGTTGGCAGGATCTGAACCCAGGGTGCAGTAAGTCAGAATAAATACCAAGGCAAGGGTTTATGTGGCGAAATCAACATTTCTCTGCATTTCGCATAGGAATAGGGTACACAAAAGGTGGGGAGCAAAACTTCTTTCATCAATTCAAAAATAGCTAAGAATGGAATGTTGCAAGGAGTTTGGGGATCTGTTAAGGCAAAGAATTGGATGCTCCTTATTCTATTATTAACTGGAAATGAAACTTTTGTCCTGTATTATGATTCTCTGTCCAAGAGAGACTCGAAGGAGTAGCAGACTTATTCCAGGATGTTGAACCTCATGAAGGAGACACACAACCACAAGACTTAAGTATGTAGACAGGACACATCATACATATAAATACACACATGAAACTGTGAATGCAGTCACACAAAAACAATCAAAACATACGATAAATACACATACATACATACTAACACAATACATAGATACAGACACACACACACCTAATAGCAAATGTACATGCCATAGACAATTAAATACATGTGGAGGAATAAGTTTAGCAATTATGAACAGATACATCAAGTTCTTTTTTATATTTAACTTTCGTTTATTTCTGAGAAATAATATGAGTTTTCTTTCATTTAAAAATATATTTTACTTTTTACTTTTGTTATTTCTACTTTTCCACTTGTTACTTTCACATTTTACCATCACATTTTTAGCAGAATAAAATAAAAGTTAACTATATCTATATATATAAAACTGTGTGTGTGTGAGTTTGAATCTCTAAAACTAGAGAAGCACCCAACCGACTGTTTTCAAACTTTACACATGTAATACTTATGTTTCAGGGAGTGTTCTGAGCAAAAAAAAATTCAAATTTTCAATGCCCTAGGGACCGCATTAGGCGATTTAGCGATCTCTCTCTATAATTCTTAGTCTTTCTCTTTTTAGATAGATACATACATATAACGTCGCGTCCTTATAAATATCTGTCTGTATGTCTGGCTGTCTGCATTACGTCACTTCCTACAATTCGCTCTGCGTCCAGAACGCGCCCTTATAATATCTGTCTGTATGTCTGTCTGCTGCCTCTGGTTATTCTGCCACCCTTGCTCAAGACAAATCTCACACTCATTCCCCAAACAGTTGGTAAGTGCACACAACTTCTTCCTCGCGTTTTAAGCCACAGTGTTGCTTACTCACGTACCACCAGACCCTTACTTCTTTGCCAGCCGTGGTTGTGGCAATACTAAGCTTAGCTAAGGCGGTTATATATTTTACAATACATTATCCCGTGCAACGCCGGGTACCACTACTAGTAGGTTATATATGTATGTCTACTATGCTATTGAAACAAAAGCAAAATTTAAAGAAGTAAAAAAATATCTTGTTATCTCAATAAAAAACAATGCAATTGAAATAATTGTTTCTACTTTAGGCACAAGGCCAGCAATTACCCAGTGCATTACTGGTACTTTATTTTATCGACCCCGTAAGGATGAAAGGCAAAGTCAACCTCGGCGGGATTTGAACTCAGATTGTAAAGGGACGTAACTATGCTGGAAAGCATGGTGTCTGACCCTCTACCGATACTGCCAATATTGAAATAATGAAGTCATACAGAATTTCCATAATTTTCATTCAACAAATTGACCACTAATTCAATATATTAAAATATATTTTGATTAGCAGAATCAGTAATACTGGTGGAATAGTATACTTTTATTCTTTTATTTGTTTCAGTCATTAGACTGCAGCTTTGCTATATATATATATATATATATATATATATATATATATATATATATATATATTAGAATTGGTGCTCTGAAATAGCGATATATATATATATGAATGTATATATAGTGTATTTTGCAATACACTGTATGCTTAATTAAAAGCATTTTGAAGACCTTACGCTATTGCTTTAAAGTAGCGACAATGTCACTTACTTCAATTTTGAGAGCAAACAGGGGAGATAAGCTGACAGAACTGTTTCGTTCTTGTTGGTACTTATCAAAGCTCACCACTCCTCCTGTTTGCCGAAAATTATGAATGTTGGATTTTTATAGAATTCCAGTAAATAATCAGGAACTGATTATACAGAGTGGTTGCCGGTCCAGCAAAAATTGAAAATAAGAATTGGTGCTCTGAAATAGCCATATATATATGAATGTATATATAGTGTATTTTGCAATACACTGTATGCTTAATTAAATCTTAATTCCATTTTCCATATTTAACTTATAATGCATTGGTTAAGCCAAGGCTGTAATAGAAGACATTAGCCTAAGTTGCCATACAGTAGGACAGAAACCATGAGGTTGTGAAGTGAACTCCTTAATCACACAGTCAAGCATGTGCTTTAAAATTTTGAAATATTTTAGCAAACAGTGAAATTTCAGATAAAACAATAAAGAAATGCATCCTATAAGCATTTATTTAATGTAAATCTGAAAATTACAAAGCAGCACTGAAATAGAAAAATATCTACTGGTAGAGTTTAGCTTTTATAAAATATGCCAATAACTTAATTCATTGAATAAATTTATTATGGAGTGATCAATAATAACCCTTTAGCATTCACACTACTCTTTATCTCACATAATATTGATCTATGAGATTTTGATATTTATTTTGAGAACAATACTTTAACATCAGTATGGGTGGCCAATTACAGCCAGTTTCAACAGAAAGAGGTGAGAGAATTATGGTTGGATACACCAAGATGATATCTTTGAATAGGGCGGAAAATACCTCAGGCAAAAACTATAAGAGAGAAGTAAGAAAATGTGAAGAATTGAGGTGTATTTTTTTGAAGAATGAAAAGGTGGTCAAAAAAATGTTCATTTCATGAGGAGTGAAATATCTCAAAAACACAAGGAAAAAAATGACAATGAAGTTTGTTTCAGTTGATGATGATACAATGATGATACAATTATGTGCTCTCACCTGTTTGTGGGTGGAAACCAAAAATGTTTTTGCATGTACCTTCATCATCATCACTGTTTAACGTTTATTTTTCATGCTTGCATGGGTTAGATGGGTTGCCATGTTATCAGACAAGTCAGGTCAGGTGACCACGTTTTGCTCATACGGAACTGTTTCTGGCTTTGTTTCTACAACTGGATGCCCTTCAATGCATGGACTGGGTGCTTTTTGCCTTGTCATCAGCAAGACCACCTACAGGATGGACTGGGTGCTTTTTGTTGTGTCACCTGCATAACCACCTTACAGAATGGACTGGGTGCTTTTTGTCATGTCATCAGCACAAACACCTTACATGATAAACTGGGTGCTTTTTGTCATGTCATCAGCCAGACCACCTTACATGATGGACTAGGTGCTTTTTATCATGTCACCAGCACAAATACCTTATAGGGTGGACTGAGTGCTTTTTGTCAAATCACTAGCACAACCACCTTATAGACAGGATTGGGTGCTTTTTGACATGGCAGCAGAACTGTGGGAGAGCAAGTGTGGAGCATATCCAGCTCTTTGCTTTATTTATTGTTTCCTTACTTTTAGACAAATTTTTATTTGTCTTTTTTGTATAACATCCCTGACTCCTCAGTTTTGTAAAATTTTATCTTGTCTCTCTCCATGCACATTTCGGTACCCCTTCAATTTTTAATGTTTTGTGTAATTGTATGTATCAATGATGATTCATATAATTGTCCTTTGTTGATATCATCATTATCATCTTTATTATTATTCACACAAAGTGCCTTACAGTATCTAGGTATAGCTATTTACCTTCTGGGTTCTAATGTCACCAAAGTCATAGTTAAAGCATTGGACAAAATACCTCACAAAATTTATTCCAGCTCTTTACTTTCTGAGTCCAAACCCTGCCATGGTCAACCTTGCCTTTGATCCTTCCAGAGTTGATAAAATACGTACCAGTCAAATACTGGAGTCAATATAATTGAGTTCCACTCTCCTGATTGATGGCTTTGTGCCAAAATTAGAAAGCATTATTGTTATTATTAATCTTATTTTTATTGTATGCCGTCGCTGTATTACCAAGCACAGTTCTATGCACCTTGAATATGTCCAGCGCTTCGGTGGATTGGCAGTTTTGGTAGAGGGTCGGACACCATGCTTTGACACATAGAGTTACAGTCCTTGCCATTCTGAGTTCAAATTCCGCTGAGGTTAACTTTGCATTTCATCCTTACAGGGTTGATAAAATAAAATACCAGTAATGTACTAGGTAATTGCTGGCCTTGTGCCAAAAGTAGAAACAATTATTATTATTATGTAGCGTTAGAGAAAAATAGAAAGGAAGGAAAGCTGGTAGCTAAGCTAGATGAGGCTATTTATAGTGGCATTGCAAATGACGTGCTAGCGGTGAGAATGGCATTAGACCATTTCTTCAATGTAAAACACAAAGGTTCCATTGTCAGAGCTAAGACGCGAGCTCTGAGAAACGGGGGAAGCACAGCTGTTCAATGAGCCCGCATGGCAGAGGTGCAGCGTGGTAATAAAACCACAATTCGGTATTTGAAGGACCGAGACGGACATGAGCTGAATGATTCCAGGTGGACATGTGAACCCTTTCACCAACACTTTGCTCAGTTGTTCGGGCGAGTAGTGGGTCAGAGATGGTAGTAGACTTCAGAACCATTTCAGATTTCCCAATCGGTCTGTCATGGGTGCCCCCTCTCCTCTCTTCTGTATGTATTGACTCTCGAGCCTCTACTGCGGAAGCTGGAGCTGTTGCAGGGCATCCCGCTTGAACTGGGACATGGAAGGGCTGTGTCGGCTTATGCAGACAACATCACCATGATGGTGTTGGACATCTCTTATTGGCGGAATATGAAAGGTTGACAGGAGCAAAACTTAACCCAGAAAAGTCTGTGGGCTTGCAGCTTGGCACCTGGAGAGGCATGTCCATACCACCCAACAGCATCGTTGGGACTGGATGGACAGACTGGTAAAGTTGCTCGGAGTTTGGTTCGGACTAGACCTCCAGGTGGACAAGAATTGGGACAAGGTGATGATCAGGGTAGCCAGTCTCACCCAGAAATGGGTTGTGAGGAAGCTGTCACTGAAAGGTCGGGCAGAGGCGGCGATGCATACATAGCATCCATCATCTACTACCGCCTGGCTGTTGTGCCTAGCCCCCGTCCGCGCCCTGCCAAGTTGGAACGGATCCTCTTCAACTTCTTGTGGAGAGGACAGGTTCTGTTGGTGAGGCGATCCATCTGCTGCCAGCACCTTCTATGTGGAGGGCTGGGTATGCCATAGCTAATGATGCACAAACATGCTTTGAGGCTGCAGCATCTCCAGATATTCTGCCTAAATAGTGAAAAGGTGTGGTTGCCATTTGTCAGACGGGCCTTTCCGCAGCTTGTCTCTTAGACTGAGCTGCAGTCCTAGGTCAAGAAGAGACCGAGAGTGGTATCTGGAATGTTGCCAAGCACTTGCTGCTCTCTACCAGGTGGGAAATGCAGTCAGTGGAACTTCCACTCTTGAGTTCTATAGAGGATTAGTAGTGGGCAAGTGCGACAACGCACTTGGAGAGTCTCTGGGCATCGACAAAGTCGAAGTGACCAGTCTGTTCCGGAAAACTTTCGAGCTGGGGACGATGGATAACTTCCAGAAATCCCTCGCTTGGCAGTGCTACTGGGAGGCACTGCTGGTTCAAGATAAACTCTACAGGCACGGAAGTGCTGGCAGACGGACCTGCTCGAGATGCGCACAGAGCAACGAAACTGTTCAGCATGCACTCATCCAGTCTCCATAAATTACTGATTTGTGGAGTTATGTCGAACAGCTGTTGTCAAGTGTAGAATGGATCCGGCTATCGACCAAGTCCATAGTGAAAATTGACCCGCCACCTTCTTTTGGCCAGGAAGGGCAGGCAATTTTCCTGTCTGGTGGCAGCTGTGAAAGAGTTTGTATGGTGGACCAGGTTGAAAGGACTGAAGACAGACACTTTTCTCTTCGGCCAATCCCCCATCAACTTCTTCAAGTTTCACTTGGAAAGGAAGGTGAGGGTGAAGAGAGAAGTTCTGCCCCCCAGTATATTTGCTAAAAGGTGGATGAATGTGGCAAGAATGGCCCATATGAGTGGGCCTACTCTAACCATGCGCTTGTAGGGTGGTTCAGGATTGGAGGGGTACCTGAGTCACCCCTGGGTGGTTCACACCACACCCCCCTATTGGAGAATTTATTTTGTTATTTTTATACATAGTATTTTTATGTTTTCATTGTTAAATTGGTTTTGTTATTGTGCATTTTTACTCGATCTTATTGTAAATCTCTACTGTCCGTGTCTTTGTATTGTCCCCTACATGTCGGCCCTTGTGGCCAATAAATGAAGAATTATTATTATTATTCGGTAGGGAGTCGGATAACATACTTTGCAGCATATAGTTACAGCCCTATAAGTTCTTATTCAAATTCTGCCGAGGTTAGTTTTGCCTTTCATCTTAACATGATAGATAAAATATAATTGTTTCTAATTTAGGCACAAGGCCAGCAATTACTGGTACTTTATTTTATCGACCCCCGTAAGGATGAAAGGCAAAGTTAACCTCGGCGAGATTTGAACTCAGACTGTAAAGGGACGTAACTATGCTAGAAAGCATGGCGTCCAACCAGATAAAATATAATTGTTTCTACTATTGGCACAAGGCCAGCAATTACCTAGTACATTACTGGTACTTTATTTTATCGACCCCGTAAGGATGAAAGGCAAAGTTAACCACGGCGGGATTTGAACTCAGAATGGCAAGGACCGTAACTCTATGCGTCAAAGCATGGCGTCCGACCCTCTACCGGTACTACCAGTTAATACACTGGAGTCAATTTAATCGACTTTTCCCTCCCAAAAAATTGCTGGCCTTGTGTCTAAACCAGAAACCATTATTAACACAAAAAGAGAAGACGGAGTAAATTCTGGAAAGCAACCGAGCTGATTGTCATTGTTGGTATTGATAAGGTAAAATAAATTTATGAAGAAGCTATGGCAGAAAGAAGCAGTTGTTGCTTCAATATACACAGTATCATGACATTTGAGAGATAAGGAAAGTAAGCAGCCAGCCAGCTGATGGGATTAGATTTTCCTCTATTGGAACAATGGTGGCAATTGGTATGCAGCTGTATGACAATGTTGGAGAATGGAAAATGCTTCGGGAACAGTGAAAGGACTCCACTAAAATCACTGAAAAGCTACTTAGTAAGAGAGAAAAAGAAAAATTATAGAATAATACGGAATAAGATTATATTCTGTATCCCGAGAGCAGCTTTTATCCTTTTGGAAAAGCAGAAATGAAAGAGTTTGTGTGAAATGAAATACACACACATATATATGTCACACACTCTCTGTATATATGTGTGTGTGTGTGTGTACATATATGCGTGTGTATATATATATATATATATATATATATACACACACACACATATATATATATATACATGCGTGTGTATATGTTGTTGCAAGGGAAAACTTAATATTATATTTATTGCTCGTTAGCAGTTTTGTTACAGCAAATATTAATTCTAGATTTGTTGAAAAATAGAACACACTTTACAAACAGTCACACAGAGAGAGAGAGAGAGAGAGAGAGACGAACAAGGAAGGAATTGGTGCTGCAATGTCGATCCGATTAGATAGCAGTCTCCATATTGAATACATAAACAGTAAGCGAAAAGTGTAGGTATAATTTATGAAAATTGAGTGCTACAGCTTCTTATGGGAAAAAAAAAACGTTCAAGCGAGTAAAGCAGGTTTTAACTTTCAAAACCTTCTACCCCTGTACTTTGCCTCCTTTCTTTCTTTTTCTCCTTCTTTCATACAGAGGTGCCATCATTCAGCAGCAGAGATATTTCCCCATTTAAGTGATCACAGCCCCAATTTCTTTGCAGAGCTGTTGAGTGGCAACAGTAAGTTTGTCTGTCATCAAAATGAAAAGACAGAGAGACAGACAGATGGTGGCAGGAGTCAACTAACTTACATTCAGCCTTCAATCATTTTACTATCATACTTACACCTTTACACGCAGCACATAATTTACGAGTCACTAGAGCTACATGTCCGTCTGTTTCTTGGTTCAAATACCATCCGGCATACATAAAACAAATAACAGGAATATAGTCAATGGAAGAATATATTTTCCTTCCTCTCAAAACTGGCCTCCAGCCAACCTATGTATGAGACTACTACTACTACTAATTAACTACTACTACTACTATTTCTTTTTCAGGAAAACCGCGATGACAGGATTCGAGCGCATACTAAATAAGACTAAAGTAGAAAATTGTTGAAGAATGTATACCTAACAATCTATGTGTATGTACGTGTGTATATCTATCCATCTATCTTATCACACACACACACTCTCTCTCTCTCTCTCTATATATATATATATATATATGCGTGTGTGTGTGTGTATGACAACAAGCACTTTAAGGGAATTTTCCCCACTAAAATAGGTTAGATTTACAAACCAACCCCATGACTGGCTTCTCCGTTTTGCCCTATTGTATACATCCCCACTCACAAACCCCTTGGTTTTCATGTCTTCTTCCATAATCTTTAGCCATGTCACTCTTGGTTTTCCCCTTTCTCTACCTCCTTCCACATTCATATCCATTACTTCTCTTACCTAGTCATTTTCATACTTCCTCAGCACATGACCTAACCATCTCATTCCATTTTACTTCACAAAATTCACCATTGGCTCTACTTCCATCATCCTTTGCAATGTATTGTTTGTCTTCTGTCTGTGATACTCCACTCATCCACTGAACAATTCTCATGTCTGTTGTGTCCAACCTTCTCTATTGCGCCATGTCCATCACCTATCTTGCTCCCATAAACCATGGCACTTCTCACACATGCAACACATACCTTTCCCTTCAGTTTCAGCGACATTCCCTTCCTCATTAGCATGCCACTCCGTTCTCAGAATTTCTTCCATGCACATCTCACTCAAGATTCTGTCACTGATCAACCTTCTTCATTCAACTTGTCTCCTAGGTAACAAAAATGTTCACACCATTTCCAAGAACTAGCTCATCACTTGTAGCTTCCCCCACTTTATACTTAAATTTAGCTGCCACATTATTTAATAACCCCTTCGAACCATTACAATTTCACTGTTCACATGCAGTGCATATTGTGCATTTAATGGAGTTCCTACACACTGTATATATCCAGTTCTCACCACCTACTTTCCCATTTACCATCCACCTTTGTCTTTCTAATACCTTTTGTCTTCATACATTCTTTCCATCTATTTATCTTATCTTTTCCCTCATTCCATTTATACTCTCTGCTACTAACACCAGGTCATTTACATACATTAACTCTCATGGTAAACCCTCCTTTACACTTTGGACCAGCACCTCCAGCACAACTATAAAATGTAGTGGACTTAATATTGACCCCTGATGCACTCCAATCTTTACTTTAAACTCATCACAGTTCCCTTCTTTTGTCTTTAAAACTATGCTCTCTCTCATATATTCTTAACACTACTCTAACCAACCGTTCCTCCATTCTTAACTCTCTCACTGTTCATGTCACTACTTCATGTGGAACCCTATCAAAAGCTTTCTCCAGATTTACCATCCAACTACAAAAAAAAAAACCCTTCCTTTTGTCCATGTACTTTTTCTGCAACTGCCTCAATAAAAACTGCATCAGTCATGCCTTTTCCTGGCACAAATCCAAACTGTTTCATCAGTTGTTACTTTTCCCAGCACTTATCTAAACTGCATTTCATCAATCTTTTCCTAATCCTCTTCTCTAACACATTTTCTAATACCTTCATTCCATGTTCCGATAACTTAATTGCTCTATAATAGCCAGTTTAGAGGAATGCTATTCCCCTTGTACAGGGGAGTGAGAGTTGAGTAATTCCCAATTCACTAGAATACGGTCTTCTTTCATTAACTTACATATCTGTCATCTTCACATTCCAACTTCCCACTACCTTTAACATTAATCCCACAACTCATGTTGGTCCTCCTGCTTTTCCAATCTTCAGTTTTCTTAATGTTTCTTCAGTTTCTTTCTCAGTTATCTTCTTTGCCAGTTTGAGAACTGGATTGCTCTCTATGTTGCCATCCCATTCAATCTCAACTGTCAACACAATCACTCCATATATCTTCCACATTTCCTTTATTCCATCCAAGTCTACAATTTCTCCAACTTCATCCTTCAAGTAGTTCACTTATTATATTACCTCTTTATCTATGCTAATTGCTTTGCAATCCTTAACACATAAATATTTATCACGGGCTTACACCTACCAAATTTCACTTAACCAGGCATCGATCAATCCAAGGTTATAACAAAACACTTGCTCAATGTACCATGCATTAAGACTGAACACAAAACATTGTGGTTGCAAAGTGCACTCTTTACCACATAACCTTGTCTATATTATGGATAAGTACATATATATGTGTGCACACACATTTATTTATATACATATGAATGAATGTATATATATATATATATTTATATCATCATCATTTAATCTATCTTTCCATGTTGGCATAGGTCAGATAGGGTTGTTACACACCAAGTCAGCACTTAATCAGAACTACTGTCCTTCCAGATGATTTAGGTCTCATCTCGCATGTTTCAGTTTAGATATAGTTGCTATAGCTGGATGCTCTTCCAACAACTTTACAGAATGTACTGGGTGCATTTTATCATGGCACCAGTACTTATAATGTTATCATGTCCTTGACATGACTGAAGAGTAAAATGTGGTCCCTCTGACCTGTCTAACAGAGCAGTATCTCTAAATAAAAGCTGACTGACTGTAATGCCCGGTCCAACCTATGCTGGAATGAAAAGTGGACATAATATTATATATATATAGAGAGAGAGAGAGAGAATGGAAAACGAAAAATCAATGACGCATCGGAACTCAATTCATTGTTACAATTGTTTCCCCGGCGAACAGCTCGGGGTGCGATCTGTGTATGGATCAACCTGACTCTAGACTCACAGGTTCCTCAGACACATCTATTGATTTCGGAGCGTATCCTCTTTCTTTTATATTCTATAATACTCTTCTCCGTAGGAGCAGAGTGCTCAACCGGCATACCGCCTATGGAAGCATCTTAGCTACCATTAGACATATATATATATATATATATATATAGGACTGAAAGAATCAGGAGGACTCTTTAGTTGTGTTAAAGACATGCCAACCTTTCTTGTACAAGTGCCATGATGAAATGCACTTGGTGGAATGCAAGAACATATATAATCGAGATGCAGGCCTGAAGAGCCTTGCTAGTTGGGAAAAACACATTAAATGATGCTGATGATGTATATGTATGTATATACATATATATATGTACACATATATATATATAAATATATATACATAAACGCATTCACACATAGAGTTAACAAAGTAACAGGAAAGCACAAACAGCAAGGTCGATAAATAGAGGAAGAAAAAATGCAGGAAAACAAGAAAAACAAAATGAAAACAATTATCATTTATGAAGTATATGTTATAGTGAATACATTATGCCAATACATTGGGTTTCTTGAATGCAGTATGTGTTTGCATTTGTTCAGATAGCTAGCATGAGACTATAAATATAAGAAAATCAAGATGTTTTCCAAGATTTCATCTACATCTCATGTGAGGCAGGATTTTAAATGTTGCTTGTTTTTTTGTGTATTTTTTTTTTCTCCTGAATATGCAAGAAACACTTGTTTAGGGTAATAAAACTTATTTCTCCACAATCAGTTAAATATTTATAAAATTATTTCAAGTTTATAATGAATAAAATAATTGTTTCTACTTTTGGCACAAGGCCAGCAATTACCCAGTGCATTACTGGTACTTTATTTTATCGACCCTGTAAGGATGAAAGGCAAAGTTAACCTCAGCGGGAAAGAATGGAAATATAGGTGATGAAACTATAAACAAAGTTTGTGTGAATCTGGTTTAGAATAGGCACACCATATATACAAGTACTGATTCGTAACTATCTGTAACAATCATTCCAACCAATGGTAGCATGGAAAAAATGGATGTAAAATGATGATATATATATATATGTGTGTATGTGTGTGTGAAAATAAAACAACATTTACAGCACACACCTATGCAGGTTGAACTGGCATCCTATGAGGTTGCATGTCATAGGAGGTTTCTTGAATGTTTTAACGATATGGGCTCCAGTTCTTGAAATGTAGCATCGCGCTCAAGAACCCAATGCATCACCCTATCCAAGAAAAGTATCCACGCTTTTGTGTATTGGTTAACACAGTTTTCCGACACATACACACACGTTATTGCTGATCATCCATCATTTCTGATGAGAAGTACTCCAGTTTATTCAATCAATGGAACTGCTTATCATGGAATAATGTGTAAGTGGCTGAGCATTCCACAGGCACATGCACCCATAACGAAGTTCTCAGGGAGATTCAGCATTACACAATATATAAGGTTTGTACAATGCATTTTTGCCAGCAGTGTCAACTGAAGAAATGTGAAATAAAGTGACTTGCTCAAGAAGATGATGTGCTGCTGTCCGGTCTGGGAATCGATTTCATGACCTTACAATCGTAAGGCCAGCATCCTGACCACTACACCTTTATATATATATATGTGTGTGTGTGTGTGTAAAATTAGATGTAAAAGCTGATGAGCGTGTTTTGACGAGGTTAATACTATAGAATTACATAACTGGTATTGATTAGTCAATATATCGATATCATCATGGTTCATTTCACTCTTTGAAACGATCGTAAAACTGGATTAATTAAGCACTGAACCTCAACTTTTTGTTTTCATTGTTCAACCTATGTGTGTGTGTGTACCGTATTTGACGGTTTGTGAGACGCATGAGCTTATAAGAGACCTCAATTTTGGCAGGCATTAAAAAAAAATGGGTTTAAACTACGAATGTCTCAAGTGGAAGGTATAAAGTTTGTGTATTTTTTTAGGTATAAAGTTTGTACATTGTATTTTTTAAATTATCATTTTACATCGTAATTCTAGTTGTAATATTTGAGTACATTTTTAAAACAAGGAATTGTGAAAATAAATTTACTTTATTCTCTACATCGTATTTTTTGTTGAAATATTTAGTACATTTTTTAAACAAAAGAAAGTGAAGATAAATTTATTTTATTCATCATAAAATTTATTAAAATTGTTTTTTTTTTTTTTTTTTTTTTTAGAAAAGAGTTGCTGTTGTTGACGTAGGAATCACCATCTTGTTTACATTTGCGGAGCTGTTTGCGATTTAATTTAAGGGCCACTGCAGCACTAGAACTCCACTAACCAAACTGACCCTTGACCTTATAAGACGCAGGGTGATTTTCTAGGGCATTTTTTTGAACAAATAAACAGCGTCTTATAAGTCGCCAAATACGTTATATAATATACATATAATTTAATTCACACTGACTTTGAGGTTTCCATGGGTCTGTGGATTATTCAAACTGTGAAATAGGAAGGCAGGCAGCAAGTCTTAAATGTCTATTTTATGGAGGAGTGGGAGAAATTAGTTCAAGTAGGAGGGGAGATTGTTCAATATTTACTCTGAGGTGGAAGTAAAAGTAAGTGTAAGAGCAAAGGGGGTTTGAGCATGAAGTTAATGCTAAAAGGAAATACAGTGACTTCAGAGATGAATGGAGATTTTAAGGATTTAAAAGGGTTAATGAAATATACGAAGAGTTACGAGGTTACTAAGGGTGTGGGGGCGGCTAAAAGTCTCAACATCATTCGAACATAACGTAAGACATATTTAAACTCAAAGATATACACATATCCATAAGTACACTTCCTTACACACACATATGCATACATCATGAAGTCTGTCAAAAAACTATCCAGCTGTATTTTTCCCACGAGAAGTAATGATATAAGGAAGTGGAGCTGAATACATTTATGCACATGCAGGTTTTTTTGGCTTCCTGGATGTGCCAGTCACTTTCAGCAAGCAGCATGCAAGGTGCTGTACTACTTACATGTCACATTTTCATTTAGCTGAATACTGCCAACAAGAAGCCTGAGTTCCTGAATACCATAACTGGTGAGGTGATAAGACACATGCATGTATGGTTATGATGCAGAAACCATCGGTCATTACAGTGGAAGCATCCAATGTCACCAAAGCCCCCAAAAGCATGTGAGGTGCAGAGAAAATATACACCAGAAGGACAGTTACAAAGATGTACTGTTAAGAAGTCCTCAGAGGTCTTTGTGATGCAGTTCAGCAGAAGAGACCAGATCTGTTCGTCTCATAAAACTGGCAGCTGCTTCATGACAATGTCCTAGCTTATTCGTCACAGCTGATTCAAGGTTTCTTGGTCAACAAAGATATTTTGCTCATTTCTGACTTCTGGCTGTTTTCAAAAAGTGAAGATGCCACTGAAAGGCTTTAAGAGCTGAGGGCACATTATGTGGACTTCAACAGTGGAACAATGAGTCATTCTGGAAGAAGCATTCCAGATGCATTTCAAACAGTGAAAGGATCACTAGGCTAAGCATATGGAAACATAAGGGGCCTACTTCAAAGGGGATTAGCAATAGAACCCCACCAAGTATGTAATTTTTTTCCCCTGTCAAAAGTTGGTTATTCTTTTTTTTTTGTTGTTGTTGACAGATTTCATCTCTCTCTCTCTCTCTATATATATATATAATAAAAAAAAACATGCATACACAAACACACACAAATAAAAGAATTTAAATAAAGTAAAATTTAAAAAACCTGCCATATAGATCATATAGAAGGATATTAAATACACAACACCAAAGGTTGTAGAAAGAAATAATGTATGCCAAGAAGTTGAATGTAAACTAGGGTGGAAATTAGACAAGTTCAATAAATCACTAAATGAGACAGCTCAACAGTTCAGAATATATAAGATGATTGTAACAATTATGTATAACAATACAATATACAAGCTGAAATGAAATAAGTTAATCCTTTTGTTCTATGATACAAAATTGTTAATATTCATATATATCTAAAAAAACTTTTTATGAGAACTTCTTTCTGCTCAGCTCCAAACAGCAGCTTAATAATGAGAGAGCCCTAGAGCAAATCCCAAGCAACGCCAGGCTATTCAGCTAGTATTACCTAAATCTATTGAAATTCTTGATTATTAATAATGACTTCTTATATAGGCACAAGGCCAGCAATTTTGGGGGAGAGGAAAGTCGATTAAATTGACCCCAGTGCATGACTGGTACTTTATTTTATCAACCCCGTAAGGATGAAAGGCAAAGTTAACCTTGGCGGGATTTGAACTCAGATCATAAAGGGGCGTAACTCTATGCTGCAAAGCATGGCGTCCAACCCTCTACCGATACTGCCAATCTACCGCCTTATTGATTATTAATAATAATTGTTTCTACTTTTGGCACAAGGCCAGCAATTATCCCAGTGCATTACTGGTACTTTATTTTATCGACCCTATAAGGATGAAAGACAAAGTTAACCTCGGCAGGATTTGATTATTAATAATAATAATAATAATTGAACATCATCTTACAAATATGGTAATGAAAGGTTTCAATAAATAAATAAAAGGAGTCAAATACTGTAAAATAAAATAAATAAATGGAATTATGAGAAATGTATTCACAAATATATGAATTACTAAATGATATATTTAACAAAAGACTACATTGTAGTAATACACTAATATGATATGCATCTGTAGATTGGGTGCACACTGGTGAATTATCCCTTCCACAACATGGACATGTGCCAATAAAATATTGACTTAAAAGATTCCACCCAACACATGGCAGCTTGGAAAAGTGAACATAAAAAGACAATGAAGATAATGACAATGAAGATAATAAAATATATGTGGTATGTATATATATATATATATATATATATATATATATATATATATACTAGCCGAATTATCTGCGCCTTGCTGCATTTCACACATTTTTTGGGGTAAAAAAATGATGATTGATTTTAAATCAGTGATATAATTTATGGAGAAAATCTCTGCATTTCAATATTACTCAATGTAAAATGCAATGCATAAAAAATTGGAAAACATTATTTTTTGTAATATATCAAATCAAAATTACATTATTAAATCTTATTCTTATTTTGTTTCTTGTAAATATTTTTTTTCAAAATATCAATTCAAACCTTTTGTGAATAGGCATCATATCTTGTCATTTACCTATGGTTTAAATTTCATATAAATTAAAGGGAAAAAATTTTCAGCGGGGGTTTTGTGCCCCGGGGAACCCTTTGATTAAAATTAAATATACTTATTCAAGTACCCTGGGCAATGTAGTTTCAGAATATATATGGCTATGGGGGTCTATCTCAAAAACCATAGAAGGAGTTTGTGAAATCTTGTTCCATTTATTAGCCAAAATTTTCACTATAGGGGGTTTAACCTCCATTAGGGTGTCTTAATATTATTGAAATTTGCTGATATTTTGTGAATATGCATCATATCTTGTCATTTACCTATGGTTTAAATTTCATATAAATTGAAGGGAAAACATTTTCAGCAGGGGTTTGTGGCCCCAGGGAACCCTTTGATTAAAATGAAATATACTGGAGGTACATGGCTTAGTGGTTAGAGCATTGGGCTTGCAATCGAAAGGTTGTGAGTTCAATTCTCAGACCGGGTGATGTGTTGTTTCCTTGAGCAAGACACTTTATTTCACATTGCTCCAGTTTACTCAGCTGTAGAAATGAGATGATAGGGACTGGGGTCCATATCATTTCACTACAAAGTGGTCGTGCAGGTGCCACGACAAAAAAGCACCCAGCATCACTGTAAATGAGGTTGGTGTTAGGAAGGGTATCCAGCTCTAGAAATCAAGCCACAATCAGTTCCCGTCCCACCCTTGCAAGCAGGGAAAAAGCGGACGTAAAAAAAAAATGAAAAATGAAAATGAAATACTTATCCAAGTACCCTGGGCAATGTAGTTTCAGAATATATATGGTTATGGGGGTCTATCTCCAAAACCATAGGAATAGTTTGTGAACAAACAAACAAACAGACAGGAATACAACTTTATATATATAGATATATATGCATATCATCATTGTTGCTTATATATATATATATACACACACACGCACGCAGGAGGAACATTTGAAAGTGTTTACACATCATCTCATTCTTTTCACAGCTAGGGCTTTCAATTAAAAAATGGTAGTCATATCTACCTTAAGTTTACCTGAATCTTCAAATATACAGTGTTTTAGCATAAATATTCATTATGAGAGTTATAAATATTCTCTTTATGTTGGATCTCTGTTGGTTCCAATGACAAGTGTTCCAGTAGATTGATCAACAGAGTAATCAGCTTGTGGTATTAACATGTAAGAGGCTGAGTATTCCACAGACACGAGTACCTTTAACTAGCCTGTGGCTTAGTGGTTAGGGTGTTCAACTCATGATCATAAGGTCATGAATTTGACTTTAGGAAGAAACTTTTTACATTACTCCCATCCATTTAGCTGGAAAATATGAGTTGTACCGTAATTCAAAAAGTCAGCTTTGAATCTCCGTGAGATCTACATTAAGGGTACAGATATCTGTGGAACACTCAGTCACCAGCGCATTAATTTCATGTGCAGGCTGTTCAGTTGATCAAATTAATTGGAACATTCATTGTCAGAACCAATAAAGGTCCAATCCACACACATGTATATATTAGATATAGGGTATAGATCTAACAGAAGGCCCTCTCTATTTTGACTCATTATCAAGCCTCATCAGAGGTAATTAACTCTGGTAGTGGCTTCAACATATCTTAGTCTTGGGATATGTAAATAAGTTGGTATAAATATACAAGTGTGATTTAAAAGAAAAAAAAGAGAAAAAGAAAAGAGAATCAGGGTAAACTATATATATATGTATGTGTATGCAGGCGCATGTATGCATGTGAAAGCATATGGCTTAGTGGTGTTTTCAAATCACAGTTGTAAGGATAACAGATATATGATGTTGATGAAGATAATATATATGCTCTCACAGATTGCCTCAGTCAAAATCACTCACAAGAAAACATCTGAGAAATTTGGACAGAATAAATATCATAGTGGTTTAGTTTATAGGTTTTCTTGTACATATATTCATCGGTGAATATGTATGAACACACACAAACATACATTTATAATAAGCACTGGTATGAGAAAGATTCTTTGTATGTGTGAAACAGAGGGAGAAATAGTGAGACATAGAGAAATACATAACGAGAATGAGTTGCAAACAGAAAAATTGGGAGAGAAAAGAAAAAGAGGGATTAAAGAGAGACTAAAGCAGAAAGAGAAAAAGAGACAGTTTAACATTAAAAACTGATAATGTATTTTCAGATGTGTCTTAACTTCCCACGAACACTATCTGTGTTTCCTTTTTCTCCCAATACCACTCAATTACAAATGTTTGTCTTTCTCCAACTTCTTTCTTAAAACCTGTTTTATTCCAGGGGTAGACTAGAACTGGGTTTTCATTTTTGCTCATGCAGTTTTACACATAAATGCAGAACCATATACTATATGCTCAAAGATATGTGGACATATACGTACACCCTATTAGTCATAGACTGTATGCTTACATACAAATGCATACATCCCTCTACATGCATAAATGTACAAGTACCCGAGTAAATACACATAAAGATTATACATTTTTTCTGTTGAGGGTATGAAAGACAACCTATTCGAAAAAAGCATGGGTTTAGAAGTATCTAAGTGTTTTGTAGAGTATTTATGAAGTATGTTTGATTTACAGAGAAGTATTTCAAGCTTTAGATGTACATAACTGACATATCTTTTTTTATTCCTAGAGTAGGGTTTTGCAAAGGAGAGTATTTTTCATTTGATATCATAGGTCTTGCTGGCGTTTTTTAGTGACCAGATGTAATTTTCAAAGGCTGTATCTGTTTTCCGTTTTGGTTGCAGAATGAATAGATATGATTGTAGCATTGGTTTTTAAATATATTAGCTGTAAGACATTTTTGTGGAATCTATGTATGATAGCTAAATATACAAGTTCTTTTGCTATTTACCTGCTTATGAGGCAAGTGTTAAGTTTGATATAATAAGATGTTTGTGAGTTACTGTTTTGAGTTAAGAGTTTTGATTGGTTAGCAGTAGATATTATCTGCTCAAAGTTAATGGGGTAATAATAAAATACTTTAACATTCTTCTGGTTTAGAGGTTTGTGATATTTGTGTGCAGATAGGCATTGTTGATGTAAAAGTTTAGGTACTAGGCTAGATACTTTCAGATTGAATTGTTATGCTGTAGGAAGTATTGCTTATGATGATGATGATGATATATATATATATATATTTAAAAAATAGACAAGCCAAACACAGAGATGCAAAATTACAAAGTCTTATTAGTTTCATGCTTAGGAAGAAATAAATGAGGGTTTCGACATGTCAGACATATACATACACTCATCACACACATATATAACCATATACAGGAAAACTTGGGATGATGTGGTAAAGGCAAACTTCATGAAGGATGTGAAACAGGTTTGAGTCAAATGGCAACATGATACACTACAGAAGACTCATCTACCCACACAAGCATAGTAAAATGCAAGCAGGGAGGTGTAACAACCTTTATAAGCACCCCATACTTCCTCCATCATTATCTCCCACTTAGTTTCCACATCCCATTCACACCACTGATTTCGCTTTTGCTCACCCAACCCCTGCCAGCATGGCAATATAGACTTGACTTCCACTTTCCTAATCTAACCCATGCTAGTGCGGAAAGAAGTGCCCTCACTGATATTGTTTCCCTCTCCCACCATCTAAGAAAAATATATATCCTACACCCCCCCACCCCCACCCCTGATTCACTTCAGTTCAACCCATGCTAGCATGGAAAGTAAGGCACACCTCACAATATACCATTAGAAGCAACTCTCTCTCTTCAAGGCCACTCTCATTAATGCCCCCCCCCCCCCCCCCCAGTGCTTGTGCCATGATGAAAAGCACCCTGTCTGCACTAAGGCAGCAATGTTGGTGCCATGACCAGAAACACCCAGTCCACTCTGTATCATGGTAGAGCCAGAGTCATGCTAAAATGTTACCAATGCATACTGTAAAGTGGTTGGCATTAGGAAAGACATTTAACTGAAGAAAGCAAGCCAAATGGAGCATACGGTTAAGACATAGTCACCTGACTAGTCCAGCCTCAGTATGTGACAACCCGTTTAAACCAGGCAAGCATAGAAATTAAATGACAATGATGATATACAAATACATATATATCTTTAATCTATCTAGCTAACTGTCTGTCTATCTACCTACCTATTTGGAAGAAGAATCAGGATGGAGAGAGAGGTGCTGTACCCCAGCAAGTTTTATGAAAGGAGGGTGAAAGTGGCGAGAATGGCCCGAGTGAATGGGCCTTCTCTCTATATCAGCCTGTAGGTTGAGGAAAAGGAGGCGGAGAGGAAAGGAGTACAAACTCTTCGTACTCCTGGAGATGAGGGTTGCACATTTTTTTTTCGGGGGTATGTGTTACCCATATAAACTGTCTCCCTCTATTGGGGAAAATCGACTAACTTTTTTAAATTCCATTTGTGATAACATTTTACACGTTTTTATTGTATGTAAACTTCCCCCTTTGTATTTGTCCCCTTCTTTTGTGCCCCTGTGGCTAATAAAGAAATATATCTATGTACCTATGTATCTACCTACACATCTGTATATCAATCTACCTACCTACCATCTGTCTATCTGACTGCTTGACTGTCAATCTATGGTCATCTTTCTATGTATATTTACCAACATATCTATCTTCAGACAAGAACAACAAATCTCAAATCCAAATAACACTTTGAGGATAGATAGATACATACATACATTAGCAGAACAAAGTCATCATAAATTAGTGGTTATATGTTTATTAATGATTAAAGAAAATTATTGTTCTTGGATTAAATGAATGTAAAATGAAATATGACACTGGCTGGAGTGACAAGAGGGAGACGGTAAAAAAAAATCGAGGATTTAATTATCTTCACATAGAATATTATAATCAAGAATCTAAAAATATATTTTTTTACTATAAACCCCATCAAGGTCTGTTGAAAAATTATGACTTCATTTTTTCATATAGCAAGTATTAATGTTAAGACAAAAAAGTGTGCAGAGTGGAGTTGCATACATTCTTGTGCATGCACGGATTTTGGCGAGCTTGCTGGATGTATCAGTCACTGTCAGGTAGCTAGCATGTGAAGTGCAGAGTATTTACTTGTGGCATTTTTATTTCACCTTTTATTGCCAACAAGTTACTGAATACTGTGATATTTTGAGATGCAATATGGGTGTATGAGTATGACATGGAAACCAAAGCTCATTCAACATCACCAAGGCTCAAAAATGCATGCCAGGGAGGAGCCAAATCATAGTTATGTATGCTGTTTTATTCAACTACAGTAGCATTGTGCATCACAAATATTGTCTTAAAACACCGTTCACATATATTCATACACATACACACACACATATATATATATATACACAAACTAGACAACCTGTCTAACCCATGCTAGCATATCATCATCACCATTTAACATCCATTTTTCCATGCTAGCATGGGTTAGACGAATTGTCCCGTTGTGAGACTTCAACAAAACCAAGTTTTGCTTTGCTTCGATGGAATATTTACATCATCACTACATAGTTATAAGTCCTACTGTAATTGAGTAGAAAATTAATGTGTGTGTGTTCACATACATACATACATACATACATACATATATACACACACATATATATATATATATATATATATATATATATATATATATATATATATATATATATATATATATATACTCATAGTGTTTCAGCACAGTGCTTTTACATGAATTGCATATTCAGTGTTAAAAATTGTGTACTAGTACTGACATCTGTTTCCAATTGGTGTAATATGCAGAGTGATTATATTAAGAAGATTCTAATATACATTGTGTCTGATGGCCAAAACAATATTGCAGTCAAGTTGATTGTAACCAATTAAGACTCGGAAATGGTTATTCAGGAAACGTGTCATGTTTGATTACAAATAAAATATGTTTAACTTCACTGTCTTTATTAATATATATATGTATGGTTGGACACTCTGTATAGTTGAAGTGGTTGGTGATAGGAAGGGTATCCAGCCATAGAAAACCTGCGAAAGAAGGGTTCAGGAGGACTCATCAGGTGTGTCAAAAGACATGAAAACTTTCCTAGTGAGTGACCATATAAAAGAGAGTTGCAGACCACCAGCCCAACTGAGCACTCTAGAGTGGAGAAACGAGACATGCACACTCTTAGCCCACTGTGAGCCCCAACCCGATCTGCTGACAACCCATCCAACCCTTGCTAGCTAAGACAGTGAACGTTAAACAATGATGATGATATATATATACTGGTATACATAAACTATACATAGATCATTTCTTTTATATCAATAATTACGTGAAAGCTACTTACTATAAAATTTTCACCCAGTGGCTGCTGCTCAGCCATTAAGTGAAACTGCCAATAACTGATAAGATATATGATATATATATATCTCCACACCACATTTCACCCACATCCCTACTACCAACACTTCACCAGATAAGTGCCCAGATCTATCCCTCCAATCCCCCACAACCCACCCCATACTGTAAAGTGGTTGTTTTGGTGCCACAACAAATATGCCCAGTTCACACTGTAAAGCAGTCATGTTAGTGACATGACAAAAAGCACCCAGTACACACTGTAAATGTGGTTGGCATAAGGAAGGCCATCCAGCATAGAAACCAAAACAAAATTAGTTCTGTATGAGCAAGACACGGTCATCTGATCAGACATTTCTCACAATTCGTCTAACTCATGCTTTCTTGGAAAAATGGACATTAAACAGTGATAAGTATATCATCATCATCGATTAAGATCTATCTTCTATGCTTGCATGATTAGACGGGTCCCGTTTAGAGGCAAGTTGGGTCGGGTGGCCATGTCTCCCTCATATAGGGATGTTTCTGGCTGGTTTTTTCTGGCTGGATGTCTTTACTAACGCCAACCACATTGACAGTGTGAGCTGGGTGCTTTTTGTTGTATATATATATATATATACACATATACATCCATACACATACACACATATATATATATATATATATATATATATATATATACACATATACATCCATACACATACACACATATATATATATATATATATATATATATAAATATTTTAATAGACAGTTTTAGTTGGGTTTTATGGGACTAGTAGTTTCATAGATTCTGCTGACAAAGATACACATCCTCCATATATGTGTGTGTATCATCATCATCATCACCGTTTTACGTCCGTTCTTCCAGGCTAGCATGAGTTAGACAGGTTGTCCTGTTGTGGGCAGTGTCCAGTCGGCTAACCTTGTCTTGCTCATACGGGAACTGATTCTGGCTTAATTTCTACAGCTGGATGCCCTTCCTAACACCAACCTCATTTACAGTGAGTCCTGGGTGCTTTTTTTTTGTGACACCTCCACGACCACTTTGCAGTGGAATAATAGGGACCCCAGTCCTATCATCTCATTTCTACAGCTGAGTAAACTGGAGCAATGTAAAATAAAGTCTCTTGCTCAAGGAAACAACACATCACCCGGTCCGAGAATTAAACTCACAACCTTTCGATTGCAAGCCCAATGCTCTAACCACTAAGCCATGTGCCCTCGCACATGCATATATATGTATATATATATATATATATGCATATGCGAGAGAAGGAGCAGGAAAAGATATGCATGTATGTATGTGTGTATATATATATATATATATATACACATACATACATGCATATCTTTTCCTGCTCCTTCTCGCTTTTGTTTTTGTTTCTTAATTATAAAGGATATTAGATACTTTTTCCAGATTGTCATCACTTACCAGTTGTACACAGCCATTTAAATTAATTAAATCAATAAATATAAAGGTGCAGGCAAGGGTGTGTGATTAAGAGTGTCAGTTTTTGCAACGACCTACCTGATTCTGGGTTCAGTCCTACTGTACAGCACTTTGTACAAGTGCTTACTATAGATAGGTTGACCAATACCTTGTGAGGGGAATTTAGTAGATGGAAACTACAGAAGCTCATTATAATATGTGTATGAATGTGTGTATACTTGCATATGTATGTGTCTATCTATGTCCACATTTGAGTTTGTGTCTGTGTTTATGACTTGTAACTTAGCTGTTTAACAAAAATGAAATTGCTAAAATAAGTACTGGGGCCGATATGATCAACTAAATAATTGTTTCTACTTTCGGCACAAGGCCATCAATTACCCAGTACATTACTGGTACTTTATTTTATCGACCCCGTAAGGATGAAAAGCAAAGTTAACCTCGGCGGGATTTGAACTCAGAATGGCAAAGGCCGTAACTCTATGCTGGAAAGCATGGCGTCCGATCCTCTACCGATACTGCCAATCCAACGCCCTTGATTAACTAAATAATAGCAGTACACAGGCATGGCCACAGTCAAATGACTAAAAATAATATATATATATATAAATATGTATATATTCACACACACACACATGTATATATATATATATATATATATATATATATATATATATATATATATTCACACACACACATGTATATATATATATATATATATATATATATATATATATATATATAGAGAGAGAGAGAGAGGGAGAAAGTAATGTTCTACTCATGTATATTTATGGTATATATATGTTCCTAAAACAGTATCTGAAGTAGAAATCACATATAATGTGTAGTCAAATGGTTATATTTTATATTAGATATGAAAATTACTTATGTCTTGGCTTAACAGAAGCTTGGCTGATTGTGACAGTCTACTGAGCTTGCATTAAAGTGAAACCTATAATTACCACATTTAATATGTGAAATATATAATATATAATATATAGAAAGCATATACTTATATGCTTTCTATTTATTTTGATATATGTAATAAATATATATATAATTTGCAAGTGTGAAAAATGGACATAAAATGACGATGATGATATGATATATATACATATGTATATATATGTGTGTGTGTGTGTGTGTGTGTGTGTGTGTGTGTATAAATGGTGACATTTACATCATCAAAATATGTTTTATTATATATATTTTGGAGGTACTGTGGTGTTTTTTCAGTACGTCCTCGTCAGATAAAATATATGAATTGATGTATGACATATCTTAACTGTGTTGATCAACCATCAACACAGTTGAGGTATGTCATATATAACCAAATATGTTTTATTATATATATACATACATAACCAAATATGTTTTATTATATATTATATATATTATTATATATATATTATTATATATATAATTATATATATATAATTATATATATATAATTATTTATATATAATTATATATATATATAATTATATATATATAATTATATATATATAATTATATATATATAATTATATATATATAATTATATATATATAATTATATATATATAATTATATATATATATATATTATTATATATATATTATTATATATATACATACATAACCAAATATGTTTTATTATATATATACATATATATATTATCTTGACTCTGTATTCCGTTTATCTTTCACCGAAAGTGATTTTTCATTGCATCTCTTCTTTCCATGATATCCGGATTACATTGAGTTCTTCATACGGATTGGACACTACCGTAAACTCTTGGTAGATTTATCTACATATATATATATATATATATATATATATATATATATATATAATAAAACATATATTTTGATTATGTATGTGTGTGAATATATATATGTATGTATATATATATATATATATATATAAGCAAAAGGGATATTTAATTTGTTGGTAATTCAACAAATATATATATATTTATAACTGATTCGAAGCACTCGACAGATTTTCTGGATCAATATATCAATATTTATCTGATGAGAGCATACCATAGTTTTGGTACCCTTGAAATATATATAATAGAATAAATATGATTTTATAAATATAGTTTCCATTTATTAATATCATTGATATATATATATATATATATATATATATATATATATATATATATATATATATATATATATATATATATATATATATATATAAAGAGAGAGAGAGAGGGGGGGGGATTGATCAATGAAAACAAAAAAGATGAGGTTCAGTGCTTAATTAATCCAATGTTTTACGATCGTTTCAAAGAGTGAAATGAACCATGATAATATTGATATATTAACGAATCAATAGATTATGTAACTTCATAGTATTAACTTCACTGTTTCTCAGAAAACAATTATATATATTAGCATCATCATCATCACCACTGAATAACATCTATGCGCTCGATGCGTTGTCATACTTCAAGGCTGGACAAGTTAG
>OZ024740.1:340925650-340948150 GCA_964016885.1 Eledone cirrhosa
CATAGAGCTTTAATGAGTAGTTAGATGACAGGAAATAATGGAGATGATAATAAAAATAATAATAAAAGTGATCTTACTTCATTTGTTTAACTATTGTGCTTTTCCCTGATTCTCCGGCTCCTGTATAGAGAAGACAGAGACCATGTTAATAATAATTATTATTATTGAAGGAAATGATGATAATAATAAACAGTTTGTAAAGGTTGTAGAGATGACGAAGGGATGAAGGCGGTGGAGTAAAATGTAGAGAAGCTGTGCTAAGAGATGGTGATGATGAGATGAAGATGGTAAGGAAGAAGTGTGCAGGTTGCAATGTCTGTGATGCTGAGAGAACTATTATAGTGATCAAATATGGCTGACTTTGGTGGAAGAATCACTGAACAAACAGCAGCACAGTCTTTCTGTTAGTGCTTCCTCCTTACTGGACTATACATTCTGGACCATACATATACACATATATACATAATTGAATCATACAATCAAGCAGAAACACTTACCCAAAAGCAGCAATTTTATATCCTTAGCGGCTTGTATACCATCTTCTTTCAAGTTTTTCTCGATAGCTTTACTCCTCTCCAGAGCAAGTCTCTCTTCGGCACTCATAGTACAACCCATTTTGGCTTGCCAGATCTGTTCGTAAATCCAAACGATTTGCAAGCTGCTTAAGAATACAATCCTGAACAATCAGAAACGAGGGAGAACAAACCGACAATAAATTGACACCTTCAATTCACGGTTTAGACACAATTTCCTTACTGTTTTTTTTTTCTTTTTGTTATGGTTTTACAGATTTTTTTCCTTTTTTTCTTTTTTTTTTTACCTATGTATATATTACATTTGCAGAACCTGTGTGGTATATTTCCGTATAATTTAGTCCTGCATATGAAAAAAACAACAGCTCCTATTTAAGAGAGTCGGGGAGACTAGAAAAAAAGGGGTCGATAGCGATGTCGGGCCAGGCTGTGCTGCTAGCTAATGGCTCAGCGAGATTTTCCAATACATCCAATCATCTAGGGTTCTCTTCACATCGAGGCCACCGATCTCCCCCTCTCTTTCTCTATCTCTCTCTTTCTCGCCACTCAAACAACACTCACTCACTCTTTCTCTCTCAGCAAAGGCACCCAGCTTACGGACAGCACCAAACACTTCTGTCTCAAACACAATCCGGAAGGTTACAGGAAAAAATCTGGGGTTGACAGAGGAAGCTGGGTCACCCTGTCGTTAGCGTAGAATTCACAACGCACACTGTTTTACTCTCTCTACCACTCCTTCTGTGACTATGTATATTTCTATACCTCTCTCTCTAACGGCTTTCCGAACTCTCACTCTACTTCTATTTCCTCTCACAATTTCTGTCTATCTCACTCAGTTTTCCGAACTATCTCCTACTCTTTCCCGATTGTACCTCTTACTTTCACTCATCCCCCCCGCTGTATGTTTCTCTTTCTTTCTCTCCCTCTCTCTATCTTTAATTGTCAAGCTACACTCAAATTTGGCCCTAACTCAACACCCCACTCCCTGTCTACTGCACCACTTGCATTTACTCCGACACTTTCTCTTTCGATTTACTTGTTTCTTTCACACATATTCTTTCACCACATCGTTCTCTTCCATTTTCTTACTATCCATGTCGTTTTATCTGTCTCTTATACGCTTCTATGTCTTATTCTGTCACATCATATATATATATATTATATATATATGTATATATATATATATATATATGTATGTATGTATCTCTATATCTTGTCTTTCTCCCTTCGTTAGTTTATTCTATATATCGTCTCACTCTCTTAGCCGAATGTGACGTGTGCTATAACACTACCTATGTCGCACGCGCACACATAAACGCTATTATTCTATCTTTCTTTTCATACACAAGCATACAAGCTGTTACACTTCACCTACCTCACACGAATATATATATAATCCACCTCCCCCACTCTACACATTTATATACGTTCTCTAATACAGACACATACATACATTACGTCTCTCACTCAACACAAACACGTATGTTTACACCTCACGTTCTCCCCCTCTCACGTATGCTGTTATTTTCTCTATTAAACATTCACACACTATCTCTTCTTTTCCTCTCCTCTTTATAATTACCAGTCTTTTTAGCATCTTTCTCTACATTTTTATTTCATTCACTTCTCTTTCTCTTTCTATATATCTATCTCGTTCCCTCTTGAATTCCTACTTATTTCCTTCTCTTTATTCTATCAGTATACTTCACTTTCTCCAACTTCTTCCTCTAATTTTGTCTCTCTTTTTCTTATTCTATATCTTTCTCTTTTAATGTTTCTCTCGTATACTTCCTTACCTCTTCCCACTTGATATTCATCACCATTTTTTTCTGTCTATCCCTCTCCATCAATCTTCTGTTTATCTATATCTTTGTCTCTCTCCCTCCCTTTTAAACCAAGGATGGGGAAATGTCGTTAGCCACGCTGAAAGGATAAACGATTGATAAAACGTTCTCAACTCTTGCTGATCTAACCGTTAGTAAGAAATGGCACAGATACACTCTCAGGTAGACAGACACGCGCTAACACGGAGGAGATATATATAGGTATATAGATAACTGTTTCTACTTTAGGCACAAGGCCAGCAATTACTCAGTACATTACTGGTACTTTATTTTATCGACCCCGTAAGGATCGATAAAATAAAGTACCAGTAATGCACTGGGTATATAGGTATATAGATAACGAGAGAGAGAGAGATATATACAGGAAAAGATAGATGGTGAACCGTAATAAGATAGAAAAGACGGAGATAAAAGCAAAGAAAATTAATCTATGTTTCACACACACAAATATACATATATAATAAATTTATATATAATAATAAACAAGAAAACGAAAGAAAGGGGTGGTGGTGTACAGAGAAAAAGAAACCTCTGCCACCGAATTCCAGTCGATTGCTGCTGTTGCTGCTGCCACATTTGATCGAACTGAATTGGTAGCGAAGTGAAAATCACAGTGTTGCGGGGCCGCTACGTGACGTCAATAGAGGCACGGGGTCTAGATATATTAGCATCCAGCAGGAGATACAATTAAAAAATTATGAAAATGATGTCTCCCACCATCACCCTTATCTTTCTATTTCTCTTTCTCGCTCTTTCTCTCACCCCCTCTCATGCACACATTAATACCCGCCCTTCCTTCTTTCTTCATCAACCATTCTTTCATTTTTCCCGATTATCTTCAATTTATCCACCTTGTAGTAGATTTATGCATGTGTTTCGGCAAACCTTGGAAATAAATAAATGAGTTTTTTTTTTTTTGTCTAGGAATTTACACACACACATTTACGTACACTTGTACACACACACACACACACACACATATATATATATATATATACGGTATTTATGCTCAATATTCCGATCACTCGTTCTCTATCTCTTAGCCTCTATGCCATGACTACTAGTGTAAAGTAACATCATTTCGTTGGTGATTTGTTTTCCTATGTCCATTTCCCACTCCCACCCCATTCCAATCTGCGCCATATTTCACTTCGGAATCGCACTTGGAATTTATTCCTCAACACATTCTAATTTTCCTAACGAAAACTCTAAACATCAGATCAGTTCGGTGTGAAAGTAGCGCATTACGGTATTTTGCTTCTACCTTGTTTCTGTGGGTTGGATAGGTAGATAGGTAGAATGATAGCTTGATTGATTGATTGGTTCATTGATTTATTGGTAGATAGGCATGTATGGGTGAATAGATAGATATGTTTCTTTATTAGCCATAGGGGCACACATATATATATATATAGAGAGAGAGAGGGGGGGGGGGTAGGTAGATAGATATGTATGGTGGACAGACATAGATTCTGGGGGAAGCAGGTAGTTTTAAGAGAGTAATGATATATGTAGTCTTCGATAGAGTAGAACTAGTCTCTGGTAGATAAGGCAGTAGACAATATAAGTAGTGCGGGTTGTAGTAGTCTCCTATAGAATACTAGAAGTGCACGTTGTAATGTAGTCTCCTATAGATTAACAGTAGTGTAGGTTAGAATCTCCTATAGTGTAATATTGGTGCAGCTTGCTGTTGTTTTTTTAACCCTGATTGAGTAGACATATGATCAAAAACATTCCAGCCATGACCATCTCTTACGACTATGTTGTCCAATGTTCTTATACTTTTTTTTAAATATGGTCAGGTATGATTCGAGGGAATTTGAATGCTATTCTTAGCAGGTTGAAAAAATACATGGGGTCTCCATCAATGGCTCAGAGTGTTGACTCTAGACCCTTATGTAATGATTTCTAATATAGGCACAAGGTTAGGGGTTTTAGTAGATAAATGTAATTGATTTATCAGTACATATTTTATCAACCCCAGAAAGATGAAAGTCAAAGTGAACCACAGCAGAATTGAAATTTAGAACGTAAAGGGATGTAACTAAATACCATAACGAATTTTATCATGTACTCTAGCGATTCTGCCAATTCTTCCTTTCTAGAATAATAATACTATATGTTGAAGTCTCCTATAGTGTCATAACTGTAGGTTGTACTCTCATATAGTAATGTAACCTGTAGTCTCCTATAGTATATTAGAAGTAACTACATATCTGTAATATTGTAAAAACTGCATCTCAAAACATACTTCAGCCCTAAACAGCTGCTGACTCTCTACAAGCTACAAGTGTGTTGTTCTAGATTGAAGTTTCTGAGCCAACAAGGAAGTGTTTATGTGGTCGATTGACCTGCTAGAAATAACAGTCAAATCAGCTTCAAATCCCACCATATATCATTTAACCATTTTGATATCATTTAGATTCTGATTTAGCAATACAGAGCCATTTATTTTAAAATTGTCCATATTTATCTTCCATCATAATTTTTTATCTGTTAGAACACGAAAAGTGTGAAACAACAGAATGTTCACTTTTCGTGTTCTAACATATATGCGTAGCTTCTTAAAAAATTTTTCGGGGATAGCCGTGGTGGTGGTGATCGTATGTCATTGGCTAATTTTCAACCAATCAGAGTACCTCTCTCTATATCTCTTCCACTGTTACTTACGCCTGTTTCTCTCTATCTGTTCCGTCTCTATATATATCTCTTACTCTTTCGCTTTGCACTCCTCCCCTTCAATACCATCCCTCCCCCTCTCTATATATTTGTTACTCTATCGCTGCACGCTCCTCTCCTTCAATATATCAATTACACACGCTTTACACTCCTTTATCCCCAGCGCCCCTATATATACACCCCCCCCCCCCTCTCCCGCATCTATATTTTAATGTACCGCTGCACCGTGAATATATGTGTCTATATACATATATATTGTATATACACATTCATGTATGTGTATACACACTCATGTATGTATATACACTGGTTTTATGTGTGTATTGTAAATTTGTACTGTTAAAACACGAAACTAACATTCGATTGACACTTTGATTACCTGTACAGGCAATAGTTATTAGAATGCTGTTGAAGTGTGTATATATTTTTGGGGGACATCCTGTATATACACACATTATATATAATACAATTATATATATAAATGGTTTCTACAGGACTAGAACTGTTTCATTCGAAAGAAATCATCATAATATTGAGAGGGGGGACTAGATAAAATATTTCAAATCAAATGTGTATAAGTTATAAGTTAAAATGTATAAATAGAGACGATAGTGGAGGTATATCTGTTTAGTGGAACAGTAGACGATAGAATTAAATACAGACGATAATCTCCCTTTAATGAAACAGCAGACGATAGAATTAAGGCAATTTAAATTTTAAGCATTTGCATTTTTGCCTTTCATCGTTACGGGGTCGATAAAATAAAGTACCAGTAATACACTGTCACTAGACGACTTTCAAATTGAATTGTTGGTTCCATTTCTTTAGTATTTTCAATTGTAGTTATCTACTTAAAAAGCGTTACACGGTTAGAGACATAATTCGTAAGTTATATCTTCCCTATTAAACCATTGCATTATTTCGCCTACAATAGAACAAAAATGAAATGTTCTTTAAAGAAACAGGAATATAACTTTATAAAAAAAAAAGTTGCATCCGCTTCTTTTATCATTGATAATTTTTTCGTTTTAATATTAATTGTTTTTTGTAGTTGTTTATATTAAAAATCTTACTGTAATATTTACTTAAACGAAGGCAAACATCTAAACTTATAGATTAATCTTGAGCGAAGGACTAGATAAATCTCTCTCCCCCTCTCTCTCTCTCTCTATATATATATATATATAAACGAAGAATGATAAAATTTCAAGCAAAGAGTTTAATTAGGTATATTTTGTAATATTATTAACTAATTATTATAATTAACGCGCATATTTTGCTATCCTCAAACACGTTTACACATGGCATGAAATATAACTAATCCGAGATGGCTAGGTTTCATCTTCTAACTGGATATACGAAATCCATTATGTCTTGACAACAACATGAGGTAACATTATGTTATTCACAGACACACTTTGTACACTGTTCCATATCAGAATGTATTTCCTTCGTCACATTCACAAACAGTATTGAAAATATGTTCTTCGGCAAATAAAAATGTTTTGTTCATAATATTTCAACTAGCGATTGCTCTACTCCACGCACGACCACCATAAATTAATGACCAGCTCAACACAAGTATTGGTAGAGCGTCAGACACCATGCTTTGCAGTATTGTTATGGTCCTTTGCATTCTAAGTTCAAATCCTGCCGAGGTTAACTTCGACTTTCATACTTACTAATTCGATAAAATAAAGTACCAGTAATGGACTGCCGTAATGGATTTGTGCCGAAAAATAGAAACACTATTAATGTGCAATAAGAGCAAAATATAACGACATTGCTCAATTATTTTATCTAATGTTGTAATAACACAAGGAAATGTTGTTTGTGTATTTTTTTTTATATTTGCTCATAGGCTTTTACAATTTCGCTCAGCCAACAACTATTAAAAAGTGAGTTGCTTAAGATAACAATTTAATCACAAATTGTTGCTATCTTTTAATACACTCCAACAAGTCATCAAATTATGTACAATAAAAACAAATCTTATTAATTTGCTCAGGGAATATAAAGAAAATGTATATACACTGATAATTGCAATTGTATGTAAATATTTTGTTTTTGTATTGTATATTTTATGTTTTCTATTATGTATAATATATTGATTTAATATTGATTGTTTTTTGTAGTTGTTTATATTAAAAGTCTGAAAATATTTTTATACATCTTACACTAATATTTATAAGATAATTTATAATAACAATTACATAATCTAATTACATTACAACGATAATTTATTATTAATATATATCCTGTTTAACTAGAGTTATTACAAGCGTTGCCTTAAAAAAATATTAAACTAGACATGAAAAATGCGCAAGCTCAAAAGTGCCACAGAATGTTATAATAAACCTTCAAAAGTGTGGGACTAGAGTTGTTGCTAAAAAATATTGTAATCATTATATATCGTACATTCTGTGGCATCCTTTATAAAAATAGCTTAAACCAACGAAGCCTTTATTTTTACGCTATTTCACTTAGTTAATTCTTAGAGTGTAACATATAAAAATAAATACATCTATGTTTAATGTAATAACAGCTATAAATAATTACGTAATATTATTATCATATACTCATAGTAACAAAATAATTGTGTTGAAACTTAATATGATGCTTATATGAACGATCAAATCTATAATGATAATTTCTTAAATATACTAATAGTAAAATAATTTAGTTATCTATTGTTACATTTTCATAGAACTATAATATTAACAATCGTATTGCATTATCAAATTTTTATCACTACAAACTTTCATATTGGAATTACCTTAAGCCACTTATTATTACTTCGCTTTCGTACTTTTACAGCTGTAGATATTGCGCTGTATCTTATATCTAATATCAATATCTCGTGGTAATTTGCATGAGGTTTATTAATAACTTTAATATGAAATGTATTATACAGGGCTGCGGAGTCGACCAAAAATTGACTGGCTCCAACTCAGGATCCGATACTCCATTATTTCCTAAATTTCAGCTCCGCAGCTCTGTTATTATATTAATTAATTTATTTTATAGTTGTAAATGATATTTTTATATGTTACACTCTAAGAATTAACTAAGTGAAATAGCGTAAAAATAAAGGCTTCGTTGGTTTAAGCTATTTTTATAAAGGATGCCACAGAATGTACGATATATAATGATTACAATATTTTTTAGCAACAACTCTAGTCCCACACTTTTGAAGGTTTATTATAACATTCTGTGGCACTTTTGAGCTTGCGCATTTTTCATGTCTAGTTAAGTTATGTTCCAAATTAAGTTATGTTCCAAACAACAGCTTAATAATGAGAAAATAAGTTATTACTATATCCTTCCAAATTCTTGATTATTTTCCAAATGATTCAAAAATGATTTACTGTGTCTTTTATTAGATGTATAGTAATGAAAGGGTTAAAAAATATAAATACAATGGATATAGATATGTGCCTGAAAAAAAACTGGATGGTTATAATTGGAATTCCCTTGATTTGTTCAATCGAAGCTATAATTAATACGCTTCTTTCTTCTTGTTATGCCTACTGTGTCTCACAGAAGAGGATGGACTCTTAAAACCAGCCTAGGCCTCTGGGTGACACTAATAAATTACTGAGAATCAGAGACATGTGTTTTCACTGCATAACCAAGGCACATTCAATTTTCATTTCCATCTTTGTGCAGCAGCTATGACTTCAGCTATTTGTTACTTACAGGGAGATTCACTGTGACATAGTGTGTTGAATTACAGGTACAATTCATTTTTCCCAGCTGAGTGGACTGGAGCAGTGTGAAATAGTTTCTTGCTCAAGGATACACAATGCTGTCAGGATTTGAATTCACGATCACGAACTGAACTCCCTAACCTCTAAGCTATGTGCCTTTAGAATGACGTGTACAAAACTTTGAATCAGCATTTGGCTTTTTTATGCTTAAAATAATTTGTGAAATGGTTTCTTATATCATGTATATATATGATGTATATATCTCTCTCTATATATACATATATATATTGAAATGCGCATAATAAAATACTTGGAAATCTTTTAACCATCTTTTGATCTTATATTATATATATATATATATATATATATATATATATATATATATATATATATACAAGATCGTTATGCTGTACTGCAGAAGACCCACTTTCCCAAGTGCACAGGATGAAACAAACATAGAGAACACTAGTCTGCACCAATTTTCTCCTTACCCCTCTCCAATTCACCTTCCCCAGTCATACTACCTCACCCTCACCAGCTAAATAACCTACTCACCTCATCCATGTTCAGCTTGTATATTCCTTCTCTTCACCTTCCACACTCCTGATACACCTCTCCTGTTCTATCCAACCCATGCATGCAAGCATTGAAAGCTGGATAGGCTCCACATCTGCTTTCCCACAATGCTGCTGACATGACAAAAAGCACCTAGTCTCCCCTGTATGGTGATCTGGTGTGACAACAACAAAAGCACCAGTCCACCCTGTATAGAGGTCAGCTCCTTGCTGCTCTGATGTCTTTATACAAATGTTCAAGTATTTGTGTTTGGATAAATAGTGCTAAATCAAACCCGTTGAATATGGAAGTTGAATTCTACCAAGGGTGCATACTGTCACCTTTCCTGTTCATTATTTTCATGAACAGGATTGACATGCGCAGCCAGGCTGCAAGTGGTATCTCGATTGCCAGGTGTAAAATCAGTCGGCTGGAATTTGCAAATGACATGGTGTTACTTAACTCAACATAAATTGACCTCTGATTTGTACTTGATAGGGTCGATCCTGAGTGCAGTATGGCTGGAAAAAAATCAGTGCTGCGAAAACTGAGACACTCGTCCTCTCAAAGAAGCCTGCGCAATGCACTCTACATATGAATGGAATTCCACTGAAGCAGGTGGAGAAGTTCAAGTATCTCTGGGCCATGTTCACAAGTGATGGAAAGTAGGAGGCTAAATTAAGTGCAAGAATTGCAGGAGCTGGTGTAGTAATGTGCTAACTTCAGCATTCAGTAATCAGAAGAAGAGTGGTAGGTGTAAAAGCCAAATCCGATATCTTTAATTCAGTATTCATGCCAACCCTTACCTGTGGTCATGAATCTTGGGTAATGACCAAAAGAATATGATCACAAATTCAAGCGGTGAAATGGGATTCCTCCAAAGGGTTTTCAGAGTAACATTACTCAATAGAGTGCGTAGCTCAAAGATCAGAGAGTCACTCCAGGTAAAGCTACTACTTCTCCGAATTGAGAGATCACAGCTCCGATACTATGAGCATGTGGTTAGAATGTCTCAGGAAAGAATCGCTTGACAGATTTTACAAGCAAAACCAACTGGCAGGATACCCAGGGGGTAAACGCCGAGCAAGATGGTTGGTCATTACCCAAGATTCATGACCATAGGTAAAGGTTGGCATGAATACTGAATTGAACATCCATGAGCTTGGCTGGTCTTGCTTGGGGATCCAGCTGGATCAGTTGGAGACTGTTGCTTTGACAGGACCTGCTGGAAGGAGTGTTTGAGGATTCTGCTTCCACAATCCTCTAAGGAATAAGTGGTTGAAGGAGAAGAAGAAGATATTTACAATAATGAAACACAGAAAGAAAGAATAAATGGGACCACAAAAAGTCAGTAGTTTCAACAAAAAATTTACTAAGCAGGGCTGGATTAACTCTTTTGAGGCTCTAAACACTTGAAAGATTACAGTGTATCACCATATAAAGTCAACAAAAAGGGTTTTTTTTAATGACAAATACAGTTAAAATGGTGCCCTTCTTCTCTTGATGTATGTGCTTACTTGGCTCTATGGTTAATCTAGCCCTTAACATAAGGCTCTATATTTTGCAAAGAAAATAAGGAAAGTATGATGCATCCAATAATGGAAATAGTAATGTTTTGCTTTTTGAAAATTTGCAATGCTGTTGTTTAACACTTTTGATGCCAAATCACCTGAAACTGTCCTAGGTTCTATGATACTACGCTGTTTATTTTGAAGCATTTATATTAAACTAAAAACCTTTCACTTCCTGCTTTCCTTTTCCTTATTCTTCCATACTGCCTTTTTCTCCCAGTTTTCTTTCTTTTTCTGTCATCTGGTCATGATCATTGTCTATGGTGAAGAAGGAGATAAAAGAACAAAGTATGACAGCCAGCTTCTTCATTAGTAATGAGGAGAAGGAAAGTGACAAATATGTATCAAACAAAACAACCCAAATATAAATAAGGCTCATTTGAATCTTCCTTGATGATCCAATTCATTAACAGGTTAGAGAATGCTTTATATATTGTACACATATATAGGTGTGTGTGCATGTATGTGTATGCTGTGGGTAATCTATTGACGGGTGTATATATGTTTATGTGTATGTGTGTATCTGTTGACATGTATGTTGGTCTGTATTTGTCTTGAGTGTGAAATATAATCGCTTAGCTTATATTTTTTCCTACATCTGCATTGATATATAATGTGAGTGTGTGTACGTGTTTATGTATGCATATGTATATATATATATATAATGTGAGTATGTGCATGTTTATGTATGCATATATATATATATATATAATAATAATATACACACCATGACTTGCTACTCTGTAATTTAAGTTTCCAACATTCTGAACCAACCACATTCACCTCAACTCACCCATTTACATACAGCAAACTGGGGAGTAACTAAACATGACCTATCACTTGTTGACTGGTCTTTTACACAAACTTCTAATATCAAAGTGACAGTAGAAGTTTGAGGATATAGTTACAAATACATGTTAAAACTACACCCTAACAAAATTCTAAACAAAAATACAAATAAGCTCCCAAGAGTTGTGGGGAAAAATGTTATCAGGAGAATCAAATGATTAAATAAATAAAAATTAATCAACTGAAATATTACCAATATCATCAGCAGTAGTAGTAGCACTAACTATCAGCAGTAATAACAATATTCAAATAAAAATAAATATCATTTTTAGAACAGCATAGAAGTTAACATAAAATCTTTTGATACCAAATCACCTGTAACCACCCCTGGTTCTATGATACAAGGCTGTTAGTTTTAAAGAGTTTATATTTTATCTAGAAACCTTCCAATTTCAGATAAGGATTTTTTTAAAGTTATGCCTCAAACACCAGCTTAAAAATGAGATTCTATAGTCTTGATTATTTTCAAAATAATTTTAAAATCATAGGTAGTGTCTTTCATTAAAAATATGGTAACGAAAGGTTAACAATCAAAGAACTGCATCATCATCATCATGATCATCGTCGTCATCGTCATCATCATCATCATCATCATTTTCTTAATTGTTTATGTCTGCTTTTGTTGGACTACCTTATAGGGCATTGTTTTATATCCTGATATCTTTCCTTATACCAATTCGTTTAGCCACTTCTTATGACATACAGGGATATGGTGCACCTATTGTAAAAGCTAGAATATATGTACTTATATAGATATGAATATACACACATACTTACAAAGATTGATACAGACAGAGTAGCTATTCAGGAAACGTAGATAGTTACACAATATTTGGTCAATAAAAGAGGTAAGGAAGCTTCCAAATCTCTACATAATGGCAGCAGCACATCGAAAGTGACTAGTATTCTGGAAGGTCATCAACAAGCCATAATGTAGTTATTATCAAGAAAGTGCAAATCTTTGAGAATGGAGAAAGATTATTTGACAGTGTCGGAAATCTGTGATGAGGTTAGAATAGGGAAAGATTCAGCATATGCAATTACCATGGCATTCAAGAACTCGGGATCTTTGTCAGCAGTACCCAGCCAGTCCTATGTAACCCAAGACAAAGCTTGGACACAAAATGAAAAGGTCCTACCTTCCCATGAGACATTGTTCATTTTCCTGACATTTGTACATTACACTGTTCACTTTCCTGATATTTGTACATTATTCTATGTACTATACATGCATCTTTGATGAGTTGTATGCAGCTGAGAATTGTACACAATAATTTTCATTTTTACAAACTATATTCAAAGTTATCTGCTGGAAGGATTACCTTGATGGATATCGAAAAGGTACAACAAAAAACAAAATATTTCCACATCTTTAAAAATAAAGAATGATGGTAGAATATTCCAATAAAAACAGTAATCTGGTGCAAACACAAAATATGCAATATCGTTGTATGGGACAGGGAACAAATCATGACTTGTAGATGTAAACTGTGCAGTGGAGGTGAATATCTTGTCTAAAGTTGTGGAAAAAAGAGAACATCTGTAATGAATTATTACAGTACTCTTGTATCTTGGCTAGATATTTTCATTTGAACACAATACTATAAGTACACAGGGCTACATAACAGATTTGTGTAAAAGCTTCGAAAATGGTGGGGGTTTTCAAGAAAGAACAAAGCAAACTGACACATCCTACAAATCAAATTGATTAATAATCCAGTCCAGCAAAGATTGCAAATATTCTACATTTAAGTTTCCTGGAAAGAACATATGCATACAATCACATGTGTGTAGATGTTATACACACACAAACACATACAAGATATTGTAATCACACATACTTGTATAGTAAAGAGAGATGTAAATCCATTGCATGAGTGCAAGTGTATCCACACATAGGCCTACATATATGCACACATTAACTCACATAGACAGGGCTCAATTGTGGATTACACACACACATATATATATTGCCTTTTATTTTGTTTTGTTTCCATTTGTTGTCTTGTCCTTTGTTAATTTTCTTACGTATATATATATATTTCGCTTTTTCTACCCACCAAAATGCGATTCTCGCTGAATTTATATTTGTATTAATCTCTCGAGTCTTACAATTAACCTGTTAATAATTCTATTGACAGATTAATTGCATAAGTTTATTTTAAAAACTACCCGGTCGAGAGCTTATTTGATTTGTGCTATTTATGCAATTTTTTGCATGGATTTACACATACTGAATTCATTTGCCAAAATCTGGGGTTTTTCCCTTGTGAGTTACACATGTGCTTTTACAAAACACTGTGTCATCCACAACACCGGCGCAGACCAAAATACCTGTTGATAACGTGATATTCCTCGTTCGATCATTATACCAAAAGCTTATTGTTTTAAGCATACAGTATTATTGATTTAGGTGTCGCAGAAACGCTGTACTGGATTTTACCATCAATTCCAAGGGTCCAGGTTTGTTATATATATATATATATGTATATATATATATATATGAATATGTCATTTATTTTGTCTGACCTGTTTAGCTTGACTTGTTTTTTGGCTTAGGTGGTTAATGGCTTCTTGACCACCTTCTCAGTTTGTATGGCCTTTATAAGCTATGTTTATTGCTCTGGTCTTTTTAGCCCATGGAGCGCTTGCCAGCATGACTCGGAATTTGCGTTACGTTTCGCTTTTTTTTCTACCCACTGAAATGCGATTCTCGCTGGATTTATATTTGTATATATATATATATGTAATCCATGTGCAACCATGCAGTATTCTTCTCCCCTTGTTTTTCATATATATATATATATATACTTAAGAAAATTAACAAAGAAAGGACAAGACAACAAATGGAAACAAAACAAAATAAAAGCAAATTTTTTAAGGGGAAACCTTAAAAAATTATTTAAAAAAAAAAATATATGCAAACGATAGACACAGAACTCCATGGTCATCAACTGTTGAGATAGACATACGCAGTTTCGACCCCTACCAACAGTACTGCTGGTCCACTCTGGGTCACACCGTCTGGCATAAGCCAAACACTGATATATATATATATATATATTGCAATGTGTTGTTTTGTGTACTTAATGAACCAAGAGTAGGTTACTCTAGTGTGGGATCCCCTGAGGCATGTGGTCAAATTGAGAACAGTTGATCCAGTTGGCTTATGTCTTGTCCTGCACACTGGTATTCCCAAATCCCTAGAATAATATTGACCCAAACAAGAAAAAAAGTCTTGTCACTTTGTCAGGGACTGACCTGAATATTGTGAAGTATGAATTAAATCTTAAAGGAAAAGATACACAGTAATCTACACACAATCATATACATATAGATACTGACATATACACATACATAAATATATAGGTACTGACATACACACACACATAAACATTATAGATATTGATACACACGCACACATAAACAGAGATATTGACATATACACATACATAAACATATAGATGGTGACATATACACATACATAAACATATAGATATTGACATACACATACATAGACATCTAGATATTGACATACACATACATAAACATAGAGATACTGACATACACACACACATAAACATATAGATACTGACATACACATACATAAACATAGATATTGACATACACATACATAGAGATGTTGACATACACATACATAAACATAGAGATGTTGACATACACATACATAAACATGTAGATGGTGACATGTACATACACATATATACATACATACATATATACATGTATACATACATACATAATGCACACTCACAAACACCACACAAATATCTATCTATCTATCTATCTATCTATCTATCTATATTTATATATATACATGCAGAGTAACATGTTAAGAAACACACACATATATCCAGATATAGATGGAATAATGCTGAAGTGAGACTCCATTGTTGCCACTGATGGAATCATGATGCTGTTTCTCTCTTCACTATCAGAAGCTACAACAAAAATACAAGCAACTGCCTTTTGCTTCTTTCCTGGCTGTAATCTAAGAAATCAGTTTGGTATCTTGGTGCCATGACTCAAATATTACCATAACAACTAGAGGCAATGAAAAGAATCTTATACTTAAAATTCCTCTCAGAAAACTGGCTTGCTGTTAGTGTTATTTACTGCAGCTAAAGATTATCAACACTGCAGTTACCAGACAAAAACCATAGAGGGATAATATCTTAGTCTTTTCCTGGCCTAAGGTGGCGAATTGGCAGAGTCATTAGGGTGTTGGATTAAAAATGCCTCTCTATTTGTTTTGACTCACTGCACTCTAAGTTCAAATCCTGTCAAGGTCAATTTTTTGTATTTCATCCTTTCCAGGTCGATAAATGATTTACCAGTGCAGTATAAGGCTATAAGGGTCAATTTTTCTTCTTCTTCTTCTTCTTCTTCTTCTTCTTCTTCTTCTTCTTCTTCTCCTTCTTCCTCTCTCTATCTACCTCTCAGCTTCTTCTTCTTCTTCTTCTTCTTCTTCTTCTTCTTTTATAAGAAATTGGTTAAAATGTCATATGTCAGGACAACATCTCTAATGACTCAATCAGGAGTTAAGGGCCCTTCAGAAATTTATAAATAATTTGTTTGTTTGTTAATGAATGAATCAATTGCTCATTTCTGGTTGTAATAGAGAAACTGTATATTTTAAAAGTTTGTACTTAGTTGAATAGGCAGTGAAGTGGCAAAGTCGTTAGAACACCAGATAGAATGCTTTGCTATACTTATTTCGGCTCTGAGTTTAAATCCTGCTGAAGTTAATTTACCTTTCAGCCTTTTGAGGTGGATAAATAAAATACTAGTCCAATACTAGGGCTGATTCTCTCTCTCTATCTATCTATCTCTCTCTCTCTTTATCTCTCTCTCTCTCTAACTATCTCCTTCTAAAGAAGAAATCAGCTGTCTTCAGACCTTGAGGGGTATGAGTTCGACCCCTATCTAGGGATTAGTGGCAGAGTGACAGTGACTGTGTTGATTAATATGTCACATGCACGTGTGTGGAAAGAAAATGGGGGGGGGTCCCCCCCCCATACCATTAACTGGATTCATTAAGGATTAGAACCAGTGACCAGCTGGTCCGTAGTGTTCTCTCTTGCTAGGAATAGACCCATTCACTCAGACCATACTTGCAACCTACTTTCGACCATATCATCATCATCATCATTTTACAGAGAACCATGTTCTGCTCATATGTTCCATATTTGGCACGGTTTCTATAGTTGGATTCCCTTCCTAATGCCAACCATTTTACAATGTGTAATGGGTGCATTTTACAGTGGCACCAACACTACCACTATAAAGAGTATACTGATGGCATTTTGTCATGGCACCAGCACTAGAAAGGTTGTCATATGCTCAGCAAAACAGGAGAGTTCTCACTACACTATATTGTCTTAGAAAAATGACTCTCCCTCCATGTGAAATATGAAGAAGTTGACAAAGGTTTTGCTCAAGAAAAAAATGTCTGACCGAAGTTCTTTCAGGCTTGTCTACCATACACCCTCTTTTGCTATTGCCGCCAAACGTATTTTTGATCTTCATGATCACCCAAGTTCCCAACCCAGACCATAAAGTGGTGCCCTTGGAGCCACGACAAAAGTGCCCATCCCACACTATAAAGTGGTCATGTATGTGTCACAACAAAAACCACCCAGTCTACACTCTAAAGAAGAACATAACTTAAATTTATCTCATTAGCCTATATATAAATTTTAATTTACAAATGGAGGGGAAATACACTCTATTAATATATTCAGTTCTCTTTCTTATAAAGGTATACATTATTGGCATTGTACATGCATGACACACACACACATATACTCACTGGTGCAACCCTTCATATATATATATATATCATCATCATCATCGTTTAATGTCTATTTTCCATGCTAACATGGGTTAGACGAGCTGTCCCGTTGTGAGACAAGCCAGGTTGGATGACCATGTTTTGCTCACACAGAACTCAGAACTGATTTTGGCTTAGTTTCTACGGCTCGATGCCTTTCCTAATGCTAGCTGTGTTTACTGGTGCTTTTTGTCGTGACACCTACATGACCACTTTACAGCATGGACTGGGCACTTTTATATATATATATATATATATATATATCATCATCATCATCGTTTAACGTCCATGTTCCACGCTTGCATATATATACATATATATATATATATGACCAGGGTTGTATTTTGAATCATTTATGAAACATTCATATATATATATAGATCGGGGGAACACACAAGCCAGGTAGATTATATCCTTACCAGAAGATGTGACAGAGTGTCTGTTGTAAACACTAAATCCCTCCCCCATGAAGAATGCACCTCCCAACATAGACTGATAATTAGCGACCTAATAGTCAGGACGAGACGTACTAGACAACAGAAGAGGACTATCCTCAGGAGAAAAATATGGAAGCTAAAGGACCATACAGCCAGAAATAAATTCAAAAGTATACTACTTGATGCTTTCGACAGTAAGGAAGAGCAATTAGAGTCGTACAATATAGAGGAGCAGTGGGAATTCCTGAAAGCAAACTTGCTGATGGCGGCAGACGAAGTCTGTGGCTGGAGCAGGCCTGTAGGCAGGAGGAGAGTAACATGGTGGTGGAACAGTAAGGTGGAGGGGTCAATTAAGGCCAAAAAGCAGGCTTGGAAAGTATGGCGGGATGGGGGAAGCAGAGAAGACTATCAAGTGGCCAGGAGGGAAGCTAGGAGACAAGTGTACTTCGCAAGAAGGGAAGCAGAGGAAAGAAAGTTCAAGCATGTTCTACAACGCGAGGACCAAAAACATGAGGTGTTCAGGATTGCCAGGCAATGTGTCAAGGAAAACCGTGATATTGTCGGGGAGAAGTGTGTACTTAATGACGATGGCGTACTTGCCATCACTGACGCTGATAAGAAGGTAGCTTGGAAGTGTCACTACGAAAGTCTACTAAATGAGGAGAATAAATGGGAGAAAGACAGTCTCCCCCACATCGACCCAATAGAGGGACCAGCAGTGTTAGTCGAAGGTAGTATAATAAGTAAGGCAATCAAAGATATGAAGACGGGTAAGGCGGCTGGGCCTTCGGAAATAGTTGCTGAGATGCTGAAAGCCTCTGGTACGGTGGGACACACCATGGTCACCCGGATAGTAAACCAAGTCATACAGAATGGGGTTGTTCCGAAGGACTGGTGTAGCAGCATCATCGTTAACTGTTACAAAGGTAAAGGAGACGCCCTAGATAGGAGTAACTATAGAGGCATTAAATTAATCGACCAGGTCATGAAGGTCACGGAAAAAGTAATAGCGCAACTAATCATAGAGAGAATTGATCTAGATGAAATGCAGTTCCGGTTTGTGTCAGGCAAAAGTACCACAGATGCTCTTTTCATTGTATGACAACTACAGGAGAAGTACCTAGCTAAAAGTAAACCCCTTTACTTAGCTTTTGTCGACTTGGAGAAAGCCTTCAACAGAGTCCCCCGTTCCATTATCTGGTGGGCTCTTAGAAAACTAGGTGTTGACGAATGGCTTGTGAGAGCTATACAAGCCATGTATAAAGAAACAGTCAGCAAGGTTAGAATTAACAACGAATATAGTGAAGAGTTTAGCGTAAAAGTTGGCGTCCATCAGGGCTCTGTTCTCAGCCCCCTACTATTTATTATTGCCCTTCAGGCTGTAACAGAGGAGTTCAAGACCGGTTGCCCATGGGAACTCCTATACGCAGATGATCTAACAGTCATAGCTGAATCAATGGCCGAGCTAGAGAAGAAATTCCAAACATGGAAGCACGGCCTAGAATCAAAAGGCCTTAAAATTAACCTGGCTAAGACTAAAGTTCTAGTTTGTAAGAAAGAAAATAAGGCGGCGGTCCCTTCCGGGAAGTGGCCATGCTCAGTGTGTAGGAAAGGTGTAGGTAGAAACTCCATTTTGTGTCCCGAATGCAAAGTATGGGTGCATAAAAGATGTAGTGGGATCACAGGTAAGCTAACTAAGAACATAGATTTTACATGTGGCCGGTGCTATGGTGCAATAAGTAGCAGCAAGTGCCCACAAAATACTAGCTCTTTCAACTGCGCAGAGGGTTCTATAGAAATAGTGGACAGCTTCCGTTACCTGGGTGACAAAATCAGCAGTGGGGGAGGGTGCTCTGAAAGTACAGTAGCTAGAGTCAGAACTGGATGGAAAAAGTTCAGAGAGCTTATACCACTATTAGCCGCTAAAGGGTTCTTCCTAAAAATGAAAGGCAGGTTGTACGATGCCTGCATACGAACAGCAATGTTGCATGGCAGTGAGACCTGGGCATTGTGTGCAGAGGATATACGCAGACTAGAGAGGAACGAAGCTTGCATGCTCCGCTGGATGTGTAATAGTAATATACGTGAACGGCAAAGCATAAACGAACTAAGGGAAAAATTAGAAATAAGAGGGATCAGATGTTGTTTACTCGAGAGAAGGTTACGTTGGTATGGTCACGTGATGCGCATGAAGGACGATAGCTGTATAACAAAGTGCAAGGCAATAAAGATAGATGGTAGCCACGGAATAGGCAAACCCAGAAAAACCTGGGACGAGCTGATAAATTCCGACCTCACACACTTACACCTCACCAAGACAATGTCACTGGACCGAGACCTTTGGCGGTACTCAGTAATAGAGAAGACCCGCCTTACCTAAATACAAAGTAAAACCTACTACAGTCAGTAGGCATCTCTAACAAAATACACCCCCGTCCCACCACCCCCACCCCATCCACACCGTCCCTTTCAATGTAAAGTTATGTTGGTGCCACAACATCCAGGCCGAAACAAATGAGATCGTGTAGGTGTCACAACAAAAAAATACACAGTCCACGCTGTAATGTGGCCATGTAGGCAACACAGTAAAAACCTCCCAGTCCCACACTGTAAATGTGGTTGGTGTTAGGAAGGGCATCCAGCTGTAGAAAACCCACCAGACAGTCCTATGCGAGCAATGACAACCACTCTTGCCTCAAGTGGGAAAACTCCCGTCCAAACCCATGCAAGCGTGGAACATGGACGTTAAACGATGATGATGATGATGATGATATATATATATATATATATATTGTTAGGAAAGGCATCCAGCCGTAGAAAACCTGCCAGACAGTCGCTCCGAGCAAGACAACCAATCTTGCCTCACGTGGGACAATTCCCGTCTAAACCCATGCTAACGTGGAAGATAGACATTAAACGATGATGATGATGATGATGATATACATGGTCCCAGTATATGCTGTAAAGTGGTTGGTATTAGGAAACAAAATGTACATGGAGGACCTAGTCACCTGCCATATTTTTTTCTCCTAGGGACATCATTTAGTTCCATGTTATATCAACTATAGTAGAGTTATAAAACAACACCAACAACCTGTCAACCAACCAACCAACAAACAAACAATAATACCTACAACCATTTACAAAACAATTAATCGCAGCAGATTAAATAATGTTACAAATAAGTGTTTTAAATGTTATTTTGATTGTTCTTCATATCTCTTTAATCCATGATTATCCTATAATCTTTGAGAGAATCCAAACACTTGTATAATCCAATAGGTTTTTATTGTTTATACATAGTTAATGTTGTTATTTTGTCAGAAGTTTGTAGGTGTGTTACAGTTGATTAATGTAAAAGATTAAAATGACAACATCTAGAGTTAAATAGCATTACAAAAGGAGCAATATATTTTTTTGTATCAGATTTTGCAGTGAATGTGGAGGGCCACTGCATCTGTAGCAAAACAGAATAAAATTCTAAAATATCAGAAATTCAGAAATTATAGGCAAACTATTTTTTCAGCCTGTGGTGTTTCAGTCGTTTTGGAGGAGATGGGCCACTGACAATGAGGTTCTTGTCATTGTTGGTAGTCTGCCTTACTGATGTATTAGGTGATGCCTGTGAGGGTGCTTGGTTATTTAAGTATCTCAGCCTTGCTATCATTTGCGGCAATGCTACAAGTGTGTTGTGGCATGTAATTGTGTGTGCATATCGTCTACCAGTTTTTCTTTTTTTATATATTGTGTGTGTGTGTATATATATATATATATACTGTAGTAAAGGTTTGGTAGAAATATCCAAGGGTAAGAGCACTCAGTCCATAGGACGAGTTTAGTATAAATAATAATAAGGCTGAATGAGTTGGGGTCCAGAACCCAATGAAACTTAAGTACCTGTTTATGTCGCTGTTGTAATTATATATATATATATATATATATATATATATATGTGTGTATATAAAACGGAAGATGTCTGTCTGTGTATGTGTATGATTTTTATGCATTTCCACATTTCTCTACTTTTTTTTTCAATGTGCTCAAAATTTATCAACAATGGTCAACGCGTAATAAACTTTGCCAAACATTTCCTGCTTCTATGAAAAATATCGATAAAACTAAATACATGCTGTAACCCTCTCTCTTACATGCTTATTCACTCTTTCTACTACCCAACAGCGACAAAACTTTGTTTAGGAACGCGACATAAACTTTGAAAACTAAGCAACACATCATTTTATACAACAACAAACATAGTCATAATACTCTCTCCATCGCTCTTCCCTCTCTTTATAATAGATCATTCCTCCTCTCTATAATTTAACTGCTTTACTCTCTTCATGCTTTGAGGTTTAACACACCTCCCTATAGTTTCTTAACTTTACTCTCTCTGTCGCTCTTCCCTCTCTCTATAATAGATTATTCCCCTCTCTATAATTTAACTGCTTTACTCTCTCTGTCGTTCTTC
>OZ024740.1:340953150-340988150 GCA_964016885.1 Eledone cirrhosa
ATCAGAGCCCTTGGCTGAGAATTTGATTAGGGACATTGACTGAAAATTTCATCAGGGCTCTTGGCTGAAAATTTAGCATTCACATTACTTTCATCATCATCATCATCATTATCGTTTAACGTCCATGTTCCACGCTTGCATGGGTTTGGATGGGGGTTCTCCCACTTGAGGCAAGAGTGGTTGTCTTGCTCGCATAGGACTATCTGGCGGGTTTTCTACAGCTAGATGCCCTTCCTAACACCAACCACATTTACAGTGTGGGACTGGGGGGCTTTTTACCATGTTGCCTACACGACCACATTACAGCGTGGACTGTATTTTTTGTTGTGACACCTACACGATCTCATTTGTTTCGGCCTGGATGTTGTGGCACCAACATAACTTTGCATTGAAAGGGGCAGTGTGGATGGGGTGGGGGTGGTGGGACGGGGGTGTATTTTGTTAGAGATGCCTACTGACTGTAGTAGGTTTTACTTTGTATTTAGGTAAGGCGGGTCTTCTCTGTTACTGAGTACCGCCAAAGGTCTCGGTCCAGTGACATTGTCTTGGAGAGGTGTAAGTGTGTGAGGTCGGAATTTATCAGCTCGTCCCAGGTTTTTCTGGGTCTGCCTACTCCGTGGCTACCATCTATCTTTATTGCCCTGCACTTTGTTATACAGCTGTCGTCTTTCATGCGCATCACGTGACCATACCAACGTAACCTTCTCTCGAGTAAACAACATCTGATCCCTCTTATTTCTAATTTTTTCCTTAGTTCGTTTATGCTTTGCCGTTCACGTATATTACTATTACACATCCAGCGGAGCATGCAAGCTTCGTTCCTCTCTAGTCTGTGTATATCCTCTGCACACAATGCCCAGGTCTCACTGCCATGCAACATTGCTGTTCGTATGCAGGCATCATACAACCTGCCTTTCATTTTTAGGGAGAACCCTTTAGCGGCTAATAGTGGTATAAGCTCTCTGAACTTTTTACATCCAGTTCTGACTCTAGCTACTGTACTTTCAGAGCACCCTCCCCCACTGCTGATTTTGTCACCCAGGTAACGGAAGCTGTCCACTATTTCTATAGAACCCTCTGCGCAATTGAAAGAGCTAGTATTTTGTGGCCACTTGCTGCTACTTATTGCACCAGAGCACTGGCCACATGTAAAATCTGTGTTCTTAGTTAGCTTACCTGTGATCCCACTACATCTTTTATGCACCCATACTTTGCATTTGGGACATAAAATGGAGTTTCTACCTACACCTTTCCTACACACTGAGCATGGCCATTTCCCGGAAGGGACCGGCGCCTTATTTTCTTTCCTACAAACTAGAACTTTAGTCTTAGCCAGGTTAATTTTAAGGCCTTTTGATTCTAGGCCGTGCTTCCATGTTTGGAATTTCTTCTCTAGCTCGGCCATTGATTCAGCTATGAGCGTTAGATCATCTGCATATAGGAGTTCCCATGGGCAGCCGGTCTTGAACTCCTCTGTTATAGCCTGAAGGGCAATAATAAATAGTAGGGGGCTAAGAACAGAGCCCTGATGGACGCCAACTTTTACGCTAAACTCTTCACTATATTCGTTGTTAATTCTAACCTTGCTGACTGTTTCTTTATACATGGCTTGTATAGCTCTCACAAGCCATTCGTCAACACCTAGTTTTCTAAGAGCCCACCAGATAATGGAACGGGGGACTCTGTCGAAGGCTTTCTCCAAGTCGACAAAAGCTAAGTATAGGGGTTTACTTTTAGCTAGGTGCTTCTCCTGTAGTTGTCGTACAATGAAAAGAGCGTCTGTGGTACTTTTGCCTGACACAAACCCGAACTGCATTTCATCTAGATCAATTCTCTCTCTGATTAGTTGCGCTATTACTTTTTCCGTGACCTCCATGACCTGGTCGATTAATTTAATGCCTCTATAGTTACTCCTATCTAGGGCGTCTCCTTTACCCTTGTAACAGTTAACGATGATGCTGCTACGCCAGTCCTTCGGAACAACCCCATTCTGTATGACTTGGTTTACTATCCGGGTGACCATGGTGTGTCCCACCGTACCAGAGGCTTTCAGCATCTCAGCAACTATTTCCGAAGGCCCAGCCGCCTTACCCGTCTTCATATCTTTGATTGCCTTACTTATTATACTACCTTCGACTCACACTGCTGGTCCCTCTATTGGGTCGATGTGGGGGAGACTGTCTTTCTCCCATTTATTCTCCTCATTTAGTAGCCTTTCGTAGTGACACTTCCAAGCTACCTTCTTATCAGCGTCAGTGATGGCAAGTACGCCATCATCGTTAAGTACACACTTCTCCCCGACAATATCACGGTTTTCCTTGACACATTGCCTAGCAATCCTGAACACCTCATGTTTTTGGTCCTCGCGTTGTAGAACATGCTTGAACTTTCTTTCCTCTGCTTCCCTTCTTGCGAAGTACACTTGTCTCCTAGCTTCCCTCCTGGCCACTTGATAGTCTTCTCTACTTCCCCCATCCCGCCATGCTTTCCAAGCCTGCTTTTTGGCCTTGATTGACCCCTCCACCTTACTGTTCCACCACCATGTTACTCTCCTCCTGCCTACAGGCCTGCTCCATCCACAGACTTCGTCTGCCGCCATCAGCAGGTTTGCTTTCAGGAATTCCCACTGTTCCTCTACCTTGTACGACTCTAATTGCTCTTCCTTACTGTCGAAAGCATCAAGTAATATGCTTTGAAATTTATTTCTGGCTGTGGGATCCTTTAGCTTCCATATTTTTCTCCTGAGGATAGTCCTCTTCTGTTGTCTAGTACGTCTCGTCCTGACTATCATCATTTCATCATCATTTCATTTTACGTCCGCTTTTTCCCTGCTTGCAAGGGTGGGACGGGAACTGATGCTGGCTTGATTTCTACAGCTGGATGCCCTTCCTAACACCAACCTCATTTACAGCGAGTGCTGGGTGCTTTTTTGCCGTGGCACCTCCACGACCATCTTGCAGTGGAATGATATGGACCCCAGTCCCTATCATCTCATTTCTACAGCTGAGTAAACTGGAGCAATGTGAAATAAAGTGTCTTGCTCAAGGAAACAACACATCACCCGGTCTGAGAATTGAACTCACAACCTTTCGATTGCAAGGCCAATGCTCTAACCACTAAGCCATGTGCCTCCATGAGGTCGCTAATTATCAGTCTATGTTGGGAGGTGCATTCTTCATGGGGAAGGGATTTAGTGTTTACAACAGACACTCTGTCACGTCTTCTGGTAAGGATATAATCTACCTAGCTGGTATGTTCCCCCGATCTGTAGGTGATCAAGTGATTGTCTCGTTTTTTTAAGTTAGTGTTACAGATAGTAGGTTGTTTGTATCACAGAATTCCAGGATTCTGGAGCCTTCCTTGTTTCTAGTACCAAACCCATAGCCTCCGTGGATTCCATCATAGCCGTCATAATGTTATCCAACATGGCCATTTAGGTCGCCAGCAATAATTATATAGTCACTGTCGGTTATTTGGGAGGTAGTGAGCATCAGTGTCTCATAGAATCTGTCTTTTATAGCGCCAGGCAGTCCGGATTGGGGCGCGTATGCAGATATTACTGTCACAGTAGTTCTGTTTAGAACAAGTCTTATTTTAATTATTCTGTCATTCACTCTATTTACATCTATTATCTTATCCACCCATTTTTATACTAACATGATTCCTACCCCACCTATCCCATTGTCATTTCCCACCCAGAAAAGCTTATAGCAACGTTTTTTACCCACAATGAATCTAGCAGACCCGCCCCTCCACCTGGTCTCTTGGATACAGCAAACATCAACCTCCTTACGTTCAAGCAATTCTACAACCTCGTTAGAGCGGCCTTTTAAGGTGCCTACTACTTTATATATACTATTATATTTTCATGGTAACGGCTTTACTTTGCATAATTATCTCACATAATATCGAATCTATGAGATTTTGAAAGTATTTATTTTGAGAACGATACCTTAACATCAGTTTGAGCAACCAGTTACAGCCAGTTTCAACAGAACAAGGTAGAGAATTCTGGCCGGTTTGAACATTAAAGGGTTAAACTGCCCAAGACATATCATATATCACTATGGTGCCCCTACAACTCCATCGGGAGCGACAGGTCCATGGCATAGCAGACTAACAAGAACACTGAAGACTTGTTGCTTTCATTATGTAAACATTTGTTATATAATATTTAGAACATAGACAAGAATGCTGTTGTTACTGTTGCTGTTACTGTTATTGTTGCTGCTGGTGCTGGTGCTGTTACTGCTATTGTTGCTGCTGGTGCTGCTGGTACTGTTGGTGCTGCTGTTGCTGTTACTGCTATTGCTGGTACTGCTATTGTTGCTGCTGGTGCTGGTGCTGCTGCTGATGATGATGAAAATGATGATTATGGTGAGGATAGTGATGATGATGATGCAACAACATCCACAATAAGAACAACAGCAACTGCATCAAAAACAACATCTATAGACAGTCACACAGATACACACACACATACTCACACTCACACACATACACACACTCACACACATACACACACTCACACACATTATATACACATGCATGCAAGGAATTGATGCTGTTGTGCCATCAATCTAATTAGATAATATAGTCTGACCAGAGCCGGCTTTATCATTATGCTTAGGTGTGCTTAAGCACATGGGCCCTTTGGCCAGGGTGGGGCCCATCTTCCTGTCAAAAGCATTTTCCATGATGAAATTTTCAAGTGTTTTTCAAGCAAGGGGCCTCATAACCTAACTAGTACAGGGCCTCATTTGTCCTAAATCTGACACTGAGTTTGCCTACTGATAGAACATGTGTCAGTTTTAACCACACTGAAGCTGACGAAATCCATCCAGGCTGAAACAACAATTCTTTAGTTCAGAAGAGAGAAGATGTTTTAGTACCAGGAAGGAATTGCATGTCTATGACAACCTGTGAAAGTGTACACCATGGTAACTTTTCGAAAGTAAATGTACCTCCACCCTGTTTTGTTCAGTAATTTGAGTTTACATGTAGGCATCACAACAATAAACACCCAGTACTTACGGTAAATGAGGTTGGCACTATGAAGGGCATCCAGCTGTAGAAACCAAGCCAAAAATCAGTTTTATATGAGCAAGACATGGTCACCTGACCTGACATTGCTCACAATAGGATAACTTGTTTAACCCATGCCAGCATGGAAAAATGGACGTTAAACGGTGATGATGATGATGATGTTGCTCTGTAATTTCCAATTACTATAATCCTCAATGGCCTTACTAGTTTGATTAGCACATTCTCAATTTCATTCCTAAAAACTTTTTGTTTTCTTCTTTGTAAATAGTATATCATATGTTTTTCCTTTAGGCATATTTTTTATATTTCAAATTTATGAACGACTAGTGAAATAAATGATAAAAAACACAAACATGGTGAGGGATATTGAAGATAATTTTATCTAATTTTATCCATGAAGTGCTTTACTTCAGCTCTCAACTCATGAAAATGTTTGAACATACATTGTTTGCTTAGCTAGAGAAAGCTTCACAATGGTACAATAACCTTTGGAAGTCCTACAAATTTCTTTAACCCTTTCATGATTGTATTTCTAATGAAATACACTTGATTTCGATTAATTAATGAAGAATTTTGAGGGATTATCTAAAAACACATGGTTCTTATATACAATTATGTTGGAAGATCTAAGTAGAAAACCTTTTAAATTGGTGATTTTGTTTCATAGAACCAGAGTTGGGTTTAACTGGATTGATACAAAAAGGGTTAAACCCTCTAGTGTTCAAGTCCTTATTATAAAATGATTGTATTTAGTTACCATTTTCCTCACATTGTTAATTCTTGTGCATGCCATCATTGGTGGGATGGTATATTCATTGGAGAAATGAATTTTACATTGGATGGATGCCTTTCTTAGCACTAACTACTGAACCAGAAAGGCTGGTGGAATTTGTTGAAATTCAGGTTGTCAATCTGGAGTAAGGAAGAAGTAAAGACTAATATCAAGTCAAGAGAGGTAAAGAGAACATGTGAGATATATATATATATATATATATATAGAGAGAGAGAGAGAGAGAGAGATAGAGAGAGAGAGAGAGAGAGAGAGAGAGAGAGAGAGAGAGAGAGAGAGAGAGAGGGGGGGAGGGGAGCAGATTGAGAGAGATGGGAAGAGTAGAGAAAGAGGGGGCGGGGGCAGATTGAGAGAGAGAGAAAGAAAGAGAGAAGCTGTGAGGAAGCAATGGCACTTCAGACGAAAGAGAAAGACAGGAAAAGAAAAGAAGCAATAGACACTGCCACCATTACAGAAACAGAAGAAAAATTAAAGGACATTTATTGCCACTGAGAGATGGATTCACTCAATAAATGACACTGTATCATGTGACAAAATGTTAAGTGTAGACATGACTAAGAGAAGAAAACAAAATATTATTCTGTTTGTTTGTCTCTTACTTATGTATTTATGGTATGTCATATTTAGAACGTCATTTTTGTTGTTATATAATTACAGCAATTTAAGAAACATTTTTATTCTTTTACTTGTTTCAGTCACTGGGCTGTGGCCATGCTTAGTATTGATAGTTGCAAGAATTAGTCTTGTTTGACGAACTTGTGAGTACACAGGAGAAACACTTGAGTAACAAAACTCAAGCTTGGCCTTAATAATAATGAACCAATTGAGAAATTTTATTTCCCTCATAGTTCCAGATTCAGTCCCACTGCATAGCACTTTGAACAAAAAATGATTAATTATGTGTATATATATATATTTTGAGGATGCTAGCAGGGGACTTCAATGGTCATGTTGGACAACTCCAGCATGGTTACACTGAGGTACATGGTGGGCACGGTTACGGCTCAAGAAATGAAGAAGGAGTGAGACTTCTTGAATTTTGTGATGCAAGTACACTGACTATTTGCAACACTAACTTCCAGAAACCTGCCAACCACCTCATAACCTACAAATCTGGCGAGCATATAAGCCAGATTGACTTCTTACTAGTTAGGCAGCGGGACAGGCAGATAGTGTCTAATACCAAGGCATACCCTGGGGAAGAATGTACCCCACAGCATAGGTTAGTCGTTAGTGATATCTCGGTAAGCAAGAGATGGAATGAGACATACAGGAAGGTGTGGAGAAGAAAGGTCTTGAAGCTAAAAGACCTTTCATTAAAATACAAATTTAGGAAAGCCCTTCAAGATGTGTATGACGAAAAAGAAGACGATTTAGAGACGTATGACATAGATAATAACTGGAATTTCTTACGTGACAACTTACTGCAGGCTACTGATGAAACTTGTGGCTGAGGCAAAGCTCCAACCAGACAGAGAGTGACCTGATGGTGGAACAGCACAGTAGATAAGGCCATTAGAGACAAAAGACTAGCATGGAAGGCTTGGAAAAAGGGTGGGAGTAGAGAAGGATATACAGCCGCTAAGAGAGAAGCTAGATGTCAGGTGTACTTAGCACGCAGGGAGGCTGAGAGTAGGAGGTTTGCCAATGTTCTGTGATGGGAAGATCAGAGGTGTGCGGTGTTCCACATTGCAAGGCAGTGTGTCAATGCAAATCAGGATGTTGTTGGAGATAAATGTGTCCGGAATGATGCCGGTGTACTTAGTGTCACGAATGATCAGAAAAAGGAGGCCTGGAAATGTCATTATGCGAGACTGATGAATGTGGAGAACGAATGGGAGAGACAGAAATTACCTCAGTAGATCTGACAGAGGGACCAGCTATTGAGATTGACGAATATAGGGTCCAAGAGGCGATTAAGGAAATGAAAAATGGTAAGGATGCTGGACCATCGGGGATAGTTGTTGAAATGCTGAAGGAATCAGGGGACGTAGGCACTAAACTGGTTGCACGCATCATCAATCAGGCTATTTATGGTGGTGTTATACCCAAAGACTGGTGCAGCAGTATTCTCATAAATTGCTACAAATGTAAAGGTGATGCTCTGGAGAGGAGCAATTATAGGGGTATAAAACTGATGGATCAGGTTATGAAAGTGGCAGAAAGGATATTTATCATTTCATTTTACGTCCGCTTTTTCCCTGCTTGCAATGGTGGGACGGGAACTGATGCTGGCTTGATTTCTACAGCTGGATGCCCTTCCTAACACCAACCTCATTTACAGTGAGTACTGGGTGCTTTTTTGCTGTGGCACCTGCACGACCACTTTACAGTGGAATGATAAGGACTTCAGTCCCTATCATCTCATTTCTACGGCTGAGTAAACTGGAGCAATGTGAAATAAAGTGTCTTGCTCAAGGAAACAACACATCACCCGGTCTGAGAATTGAACTCACAACCTTTGGATTGCAAGGCCAATGCTCTAACCACTAAGCCATGTGCCTCCAAAAATATTGTAATAAAGGCTCCAGCGAGTTTCGAACTCGTGACCTTCCGCGTGTGAAGCAGACGTGATAACCACTACACTATGGAACCAATTTCGCACAACTAATTAGAGAAAGGGTCAAACTAGATGAGATGCAGTTTAGTTTTGTGCCTGGGAAGAGTACAACAGATGCCCTCTTCTTGGTGAGACAATTACAAGAGAGGTTCTTAGAGAAAAATAAGCCACTATACTTAGCCTTTGTTGACCTAGAGAAGGCCTTTGATAGGGTACCCCGATCTGTCATCTGGTGGTCCCTAAGGAAACTAGATGTTGAGGAATGGCTTGTGAGGACAGTGCAAGCTTTGTACAGAGGTACTGTCGTAGGAGTACATCAAGGTTCGGTCCTCAGCCCGCTCTTGTTCATTATAGTCCTCCAAGCCATAACAGAGGAGTTTAAGACTGGCTGTCCATGGGAACTTCTCTATGCTGACGATCTGGTTCTTATAGCAGAATCAGTAGAGGAGCTAGAGAATAAATTCTGCCTAAGGAAACAGCAGTTGGAAGCAAGAGCACTGAGAGTGAACCTAGCTAAGACAAAAGTGTTGATGAGAAGAAAATAGGACAAAACTCTGATTCCGTCAGGGAAATGGCCATGTTCGATATGCAGAAAAGGAACTGGCATAAATTCTATAAAATGCACACAATGCAGATCCTGGGTACACAAGAGATGTAGTGGGATAGCAGGCAAACTAACAGGTAGGGAGAAATACGTATGCAGTAGATGTACAGGGAAATTAGACAGTAGAAGTCGCATTTTTCAAATGCAGGCGGGTGCTATAGAAGTGGTGGATAGCTTCCGGTACCTAGGAGATCAGATTAGCATGGGAGGGGGGTGTTCCGAGGCCATAGTATCTAGAATAAGGACGGGTTGGAAGAAGTTTAGGGAGCTGCTTCCTCTGCTGACGAAGAAGGGTTTCTCCCTGCGTACAAAAGGCCGGTTATATGATGCCTGTGTGAGGAGCGCGATACTGCATGGTAGTGAGACATGGGCAGCAACTGCAGAGGATATGCGACGGCTGGAGAGAAATGAGGCAAGCATGCTCCGTTGGATGTACAATGTCAATGTGCGTGAACGACCCAGCATAAATGTGTTGAGAGAGAAACTGTGTCTGAGAGGGACAGAATGTAGTGTGCGAGAGAGGAGACTTAGGTGGTATGGACATGTGATGCGCATGGGGGATGACCGATGGGTGAAGAAGTGTCAGGAAATACCAGTTGAAGGTAGACGTGGTAGAGGTAGACCATGAAAAACATGGGCGGAAGTGGTGAGAACAGACCTCAGATCACTGAAGCTCACGGTGGAGATGACGAAGGACCGTGACAAGTGGAGAGATGCTGTGCTAAATAAGACCTGTCCCACCCTTGCAAGCAGGGAAAAGCGGACGTAAAATATATATATATGTCTTCTCTTCTGTCTTCTTCACCCACTTATTCCTGAGAGGGTCGCGAGGGCATAGTCCTCAAATACTCCTTCCAGTGGGTCCTGTCAGAAGCAACTGTCTCCAACTGATCCAGCTGGATCCCCAAGTGTGACCAGCCAAGTTCATGGATGCTATCCAACCATCTTGCTCAGATTCTACCACAGGGTCTCTTACCGGTTGGTTTTGCCAATATATATATAATTAACAGATCAATCTCGAACCATGTATCACACCTGAATAAACTTAATGATGAAACTCTGACACCTCGTTCCTACTTATTATTAATATTACACTCTGCTTATAGAGGAAACCAACTATAGTATAATACCAAATATATAACACCAAGTACTATACATAAATGGACACACCTTTGCAACAAGTGCTCAAGTTAGTGACCCTATATATATATATATATATATTAAAATAACAGATTAAAGTTTAAGCAAAGATCCCGTTAAGGGTGAAAACAGCGATTCTTTGCTTAAACTTTAATCTGTTATTTTAATAAATATTTGCTCTAGGGTTCTTATATATTTGATATATATTTATCCTTATCGAGCCCTCTTTGGATTTTAGTCTTCACATTTATTATTATTACTATTATTACTATATATATATATATATATATATATATATATATATATATAAGTATAATGAGAGAAAGAGAGGTAAAATTTCGACCGCGATGCCAAGTGGTTTCGACTTGTGTGTTCAGCAAGCTTTTTTGCTGAATATACAAGTCAAAACTGCTTGGCATCACGGTTGAGATTTTACCTATCTTTATACCTACTCTGTATCTCCTCATGCACTGAGTACTTCCATGATTTGTTGTCTCCTTGGTCACAGCACTGTAGACTCAATACATATATATATATATATATAACCCATGCTAGTGTTGAAGATAGACGTCAAATGATGATGATGATGATGATGATATATATATATATAATGAAGGAATTGTGGTAAGGAACCAGATGGACCATAACGCACCAGAGTACTCAATATTTATGGTAGTAGAGTGGGTAATAGGAAAAAGTATGACCCCGACGGCAGAGCTCAAGCCGTTTTGACGGCTATTTCAGTCCAGAAATAGCCGTCGAAACGGCTTGAGCTCTGCCATTGGGGTCATACTTTTTCATATATATATATATATATATATATATATTATAAGGGTTTAACGTCCTACATTTAAGCCTTTATTGTTTCTATGGCAGAAAATATTTATACTCTGCTTTTTCCTAAGTATAGAGTGCTTAGTTGAGTGGAAGTCTTATAGGTCTAAACCATTAACATTTCACCTATATATATGTATAAATTGTTCGTATCTCCAAAGAAATACGGTTTTAGGAAGCCGTAGCTATGCAAACACCGGGAGGGGGGGCTAGCGCCCTCTGGTGATGTCCAGCAGAAGCAAGGGGGACAACCGTCCATGCATTTCAGGCTTTACTGGCCTTCGTCAGGACGGTCCCTCCCACAGCTTGCGACTGCTGGACTAGTAGACAGCCGAGAATATATACTTTTCTCATCTGTGTAAATGTCCCCCTTGCTTCTGCTGGACATCACCAGAGGGCGTTAGCCCCCCCCCCCCCCCCCCCGGTGTTTGCATAGCTACAGCGTCCTAAAACCGTATTTCTTTGGAGATACGAAATATTTATACATATTGTATAAAGCTATGCTTGAAGCGAAATCCTATTTCTTTTATATATATATATATATATATATATATATATATATATATATATATATTATATGCATGTAGATGACTAGTTATGGTATTGTAACTGGTAGATCTCAAAGTATCCTGAGGTAAGCACTCAACATTCTGAAGCATCACAGAACAACACTGAAAATGCTGAAGTTCACTAAAGATACGTCGTTATGGTGTTTTAAACAACATTTTTACATGCATCACCTTCAGGAAACCTGATATGAGATGTTTGCCAGATAGATTGTGACATGTGATTTAACTCTTCCTTGAGCATTTTGGGTCTGGAGAGAGTGGTTGAATGTACATGTGTATGGATTATGTTTGCTTTGTGGATGGCTTTGGTTTGTTTTGGATGTATTTGCTTTCAGGTTAAAGCAATTGACAGTCTTAGTTACACACAGACACACATATATATATGTGTCAGCTTATACTGATAGAATAACTATGTAGCTTGTGTCTCTTCCTATCTACGGTTAGCTTTCCTCTTTGTTGTTACTTGTCTCACTCGCTTTACGCGTTTTAATTGTCCTAATAACTTAATTTAGTTATTATTGCACCAACGTGAGGTATATGATTTTTAATGCAATGAAATGTCTATGATCGTTGGCAAATCACTGATGAGGGACTCATTTTATAACATGTTATCCATGTGCAACCTGCAGTATTCTTCTCCCCATTTTTTCACATATATATATATATAGGAAAATCTTTAACCCCGACGGCAGAGCTCAAGCCATTTCAACGGCTATTTCTGGACTAAATTAGAATTTTTAGCTAAATAGACAAACTTTTCAAAGGGTAATTCCTTATATGGGAAGATTGTAGTTGTCAAAAGGATTGGTCAACATTTCTTGTAAACACAATTAAGTCTTTCATGGGGGTAGGTGGGAGGTGGGGGTGGCAGAACTTGCCTGTAGAACAATGAGGGAGTGGGTGGAGCCGGTCAAGCGTTGAAAGTGAATTCTATACAGCAAATTCTAAGGAGTGTGTATGAAATTAGGTAGAAAGCAGGCGAAAAAGAATTCTGGGGAATTTGAGAGTGGGACATTATAAAATTAAATGGTTAATAAATTGAGATTAAAAGATAATAAAAAAAAAATTAAATAGTAAAAATAATAAAAAATCTCTAGAGTCTAAAGCAGCTGCTATATTTTTAGCTGGTATTGCGTTTTCGGCCAATGCTATATAGAATTTACTGGGGTGGGGGTACTGAAGTTACAAGATGAACTTGTAACTGCATGTAAACACCGATTGCGTAGGACTTACCTCGCCCTCAAACCCCCTCATGACCCGGGTGGGTAGAAAATGGCTGCAACATCCTTCTTTTCCTACTTGCCGAACAAGATAGGTGAAACCTCAGCATACATAGGTAGATGCACTTCTTTTCTTTTTCCCTTTATCTCTTCTTTTCACTTCCTTCCACTCCCTCTCCTCTTTCTTCTCCTTTTTCCTCTTTCGCCTACCCTGAGGCAGCCCATCGGGCTTTTATAGCCTCAGTACTCCCATCCCAGTAAATTCTATATAGCATTGGCCGAAAACGCAATACCAGCTAAAAATATAGCAGCTGCTTTTAGACTCTAGAGATTTTTAATTATTTTTTACTATTTAATTTTTTTATTTATTATCTTTTAATCTCAATTTATTAACCATTTAATTTTATAATGTCCCACTCTCAAATTCCCCAGAATTCTTTTTCGCCTGCTTTCTACCTAGCCTAATTTCATACACACTCCTTAGAATTTGCTGTATAGAATTCACTTTCAACGCTTGACCGGCTCCACCCACTCCCTCATTGTTCTACAGGCAAGTTCTGCCACTCCACCTACCCCCATGAAAGACTTAATTGTGTTTACAAGAAATTTTGACTAATCCTTTTGACAACTACAATCTTCCCATATAAGGAATTACACCTTGAAAAGTTTGGTTATTTATTACCACACTAAAAATTCTAATTTAATCCAGAAATAGCCATCGAAACGGCCTGAGCTCTGCCGTCAGGGTTAAACATTTTCCTATTACCCAAAGTATTGAGTACTCTGGTGCGTTATAGTCCATCTGGTTCCTTACCACGCCTCCTTCGTTATATATATATACTAGCACCTGAGCCCGGTTGCACTCGGAGCCAGTTTTTATTAAGTTAATAAGTTGAGGGGCGACGTGAAGAGAGTGGTTTGGCAGAGAGACGTTGGGTAGAGTAGGGTTCAAAGATGTTATTGCAGGGCTTCTTTGTAGACAATGTTCCTGGTGTTGCCCGGGTTACCACAAATGAAGAGATTGTGTGGACTGCCGACGCGAGCATCCGACGTATAGTTGACCATGGGAAATACCTGCTGTGTTAGATTTAGGCCATCTACTTGCAGCGATTGTCCTTGTGCTTTGTTAATGCTCATTGCAAAGCAGAGTTTTATGGGAAACTGCCGTCACGTAAATTCATAGGGGACGTCAGAGGGATTAAGGCTCATAGGGGTAATTAACCTGGTCACGCGAGCAGCGGATCCGCTCAAAGTGGTTGTGTCCAGAATTTGGATCCTTATATTTTTAATGATTAAACGCGTTCCGTTGCATAGTTCTGGTGCATCCAGGTTTCTCAGCAGCATAACTGGCACAACAACCTTCAGTTTCAGATCATGAGGAGGAAGTCCTGGATGTAGTTGACTGTTGAGGAATTCAATTGGTTAGATGACGGCGTCGTCCGCATCTTTATTGGTGTCAATCGATTGAAGGAGACTTCATTTCCGGGAATCTGATCGAGTAGTTTTTGGTTCATCACGTCAACAGTGGAATTGTGTGGTGCCAAAATAGCTCTCCCTTTCAGCCAGGTGTGATCATGGAATCGTGATTCAAGGTCTGGAAATACAGATGACATTAATTCGTCAATGTTTGACACAAAGTTCCCAAAAGGCAACGGATATGCTCTTCATCCACTCCTGGTGTAGTTCCATTACCAACTTCCAGTAGATGTTTTGAGAAATCGATGGAGTCTGCATCACCATGCACAGCACTCTCATGTTGGTAGTCAGATGTAGTTTGTGGACATACTGCCATACGTAGGACGACTTGATGCATGCGTTCACTTCGTCAGCTCTAGTGCCTCTAGTGATAACAGGAAGAGTCTGTCGAAAATCGCCAGCCAGCAGTACTGTCGTTCCACCTATGACGCCTGAGTTCCGACGCAAGTCCTTGAAAGTTCGATCCAGAGCCTCAAAGGCTGCATTGTGACTCATGGTAGCCTCGTCCCATATGATGAGGCAGCACTCAGAAAGAAGATGTGCTTTAGGGTCGCTACGATCTATTTTACATGTAGGATTCTCCTTCTTTGCAATGTCTAAAGGCAATTTGAATGTGGAGTGTGCCGTACGACCGCCATGTAACAGTGTCGCCGCAGTACTACTGGAGGCATACTATAGAAGCAGTGTAAAAGTATTTAAGGTTAAATACTGAACCACTGAGAGCATGTAGTCGTTTCAATAAAAATTGCATTAAAAAAGGGAGGCATTGAATGTAAAATGCTAAGCTAAAAGCGAAAAATTAATGTCATTGTTTACGTATAATGAATTGAAAATGCTTCACTAAGAGATGGATATAAAAGTATTTTAGGTTAAATAGCATAGGGAGGTGTGTAGGATACACACATACATACACACACACACGACGCTCAGCTTTATATAAGTTTCATGTGTATCTGTGTGTGTGTGTGCTATGCGAGCGACGACAGATCAAAGATATATAACACGTTACTGAAAGTTAACTAAAGTTTGATGGTCCCTCTCTGTCTCTCTGTCTCTCTCTCTGAATATCTAACAATTTAATTGTATCTCTCTCTGTCTAACGGCCTATCTCTCTCTGCAGTGTTGTCATATAGGCAGTGAAGAGCGACAGAGAGAGTAAAGCAGTTAAATTATAGAGAGGGGGAATGATCTATTATAGAGAGGGGGAAGAGCGACGGAGAGAGTAAAGCTAAGAAACTATAGAGAGGTAAAATCGATAGAAAAAGACCGTTCTTTTTGCACTAGAGACCACATTTTTCAATTTAGAGAACCCCAAGTAGACCTGTCGCTTCCTTGGCACCTTTTACATTAATGTGTAAATGTTCATGACAATCAGAGCATTGGTACTTTTGCCTGTATCAGACAATTTTCGCCCATTTCACATTTATGTAATACTAGCAGAGGTACCCGGCGTTGCTCGGATATTAAATAGCAGTTGTGTATACCATTTATGTCAATACTTCAGTGCTGCTTCGAAAACTATACTTTTACAAAATCATCCGCTTTTTCCAAAAGGGGGTTCCTGCCCCCAACCCAATATGTGCCAATTCTGAGAGTTCACATTCATCTGTAGGACAAACGTAGCCCATGTGTCAAGTTTTGTGAAAATCGGTTGCGAACTCCAGAAGTTATGACGTTTTGTTGCATTGCACGGCAGTGCTTCAGTCGACTCCAAGGAAGTGGTTAAAGTGGTTATCTGCCGGGGGGCCCTATAATCAATATCTGGAAAAATGACAGTGCCCATGACCATCCGGAGTACATAAGTAACCTGTGTCTTAAGTTTGGTGAAAATACTGTAGAAATGCATAAGGTTTATACATACGCGCGTGCGTTCGTGTGTGTGTGTGTGTGTGCGTGTGCGTGCGCGCGCATGTATGTGTATGTCCGTCGGGGCATACGTATGTACTGGCCTAAATCTTCACTATTTACTTTTACTATTTTAATAACCTCCGTCATTTTCGTTTTCAATTTTATTTACATCATTCTTAAACTCCGGGGCTGGAAATCATTCTGTTATTTTAAATCGAATATTAGTCTAACGACTCCATTTATACCATAAACTTGGTCTTGTCTTTGCATGAAATTGTTCTTCACGGTCCACATAACGATGTGTTCATTGCCAGGGAACGTCTTCACGAACCAAAATATCGTCTTCCTGTTTTCGTTCGGTTGCAACGTTTCTCGAATTGATTTCATAAAACGGTACTGTATGATAGTTTACACTTTGATTGCCTTGGTCAGCAAGAGGGGCCTCTATATATTAGATATTTATTAGAAGAGGGGGAAATAACTAACCCCAGTATTAGAACAGGGGGTTCGCAATGTAAGGGTTTTATTTCTTTTGTTAGAAAACAGTTACCTTTTTCGTTTTGGCATTTCGTAAAATTCTACTGCAGAATCGATTTCATAAAGCAGTACATTATAGAATTATTTAAATTTAATATAGAGCAATTATATTTTAAAAATGAAAATGAAACGTACTGTAGTAGCCAAAAGTTTATTAACAGCGAAATAACGTTGTCTTTGATATGTTTTTTTTAGACAAAAGTATTAGAACAGGGGGAAATAACTCACCGAACGCGATAGTTTTGGGCCCCAGGGACCACATTTTTCAAGTTAGAGATTTGAAACCTCGTCTATTTGCTTCCTTGGCACTTTTTACATAGGTGTGTAAATTTTCATGTCCGTCCGACCACGTCTACTACCATTTAACCGTGCACATCTGAATTTCAACCACCGCCCATTTCACAAATATATATTAGATATATATATATATATATATATATAGGGTGTCCCCAAAAAATGTATACAAACTTCAACAGCATTCTCATAAATATTGCCTGTACAGGTAATCAAAGTGTGTATACATTTTTTGGGGGACACCCTGTGTATCATCATCATCGTTTAACGTCCATCTTCCACGTTTGCATGGGTTTGGACGGGAATTTTCCCACTTGAGGCAAGATTGGTTGTCTTGCTCGTATAGGACTGTCTGGCGTGTTTTCTACGGCTGGATGCCCTTCCTAACACCAACCACGTTTACAGTGTGGACTGGGAGGTTTTTACCGTGTTACCAACACGGCCACATTACAGCATGGACTGTTTTTTTTTCGTGACAACTACACGACCTCATTTATTTCGGACTGGATGTTGTGGTACCAACATAACTTTACATCGAAAGGGGTGGTGTGGATGGGGTGGGGGTAGTGGGACAGGGGTGTATTTTTGTTAGCGGTGCCTACTGACTGTAGGTTTCGCTTTGTACTTAGGCAAGGCGGGTCTTCTGTATTACTGTGTAGTGCCAAAGATCTTGGTCCAGTGACATTGTCTTGGAGAGGTGTAAGTGTGTGAGGTCGGAATTTATCAAGTCGTCCCAGGTTTTTCTGGGTCTGCCTACTCCGTGGCTACTGTCTATTTTTATCGCCCTGCACTTTGTTATACAGCTGTCGTCTTTCATGCGCATCACGTGACCATACCAATGTAGTCTTCTCTCGAGTAAACAACATCTGATTCCTCTTATTCCTAATTTCTCCCTTAGTTCATTTATGCGTTCATTTATGTATATATATACATATGCATCAGGTGTAAATGGATGAAAGAGTATAAATTATTTGTTTCTATATGGTTAGCCAGAAAACATGTCATTATTTTTGGTTTCATGTTACCACTGAAAAATCAAGTTACACTTTTCAGTCCATAAATTTTTACTCTAGAATATTGACTTTTTTTTTCTAATTAGCTATCAACATCCTCCCCCCCCCCCTCACCATCATCATCACAATCACCACCACCATCATCATCACAATCACCACCACCACTTCCACCACTACCGTCATCATCATCAGGTATTTTCTGCTCAGCATGTGGTATCTGCTCAAATGTGGTATCATGGCTCATTCAAATGTTATCCATGGTTAACTACAAGTGAGTACATAGTGGGGTTCCAATCCATTCCATGGTGACTGATAGGTCATGGTGGGATTTTAATTTAGAAACAAAGAGCTAGAACAAATATCACAAGGCATCTCATCTGCCAATCTACCAGTCTTAGACAGATACTTTATTTATCAGCCTTGAGATTAGAAATATAATTGAGGTAAGCTACAGTCTTTCAGTTCATACCTGTATGGAAAGATGGACATACAACTTATGGAAATAATGATAATGATGATTCCTCCCCAAAATTTGAGGCCTTGGGTCTCTGCTAGAAATCATTATCAATGAGTTCCAATGACACCTGTATCAAACTGTATTGGCTTTTGGCATTCTATTGGATAACATCAGAGGTGGCCAGTCCACCAGGGCTGCAGGGCGGCTAGTGCATGAGGGGAGCAGGAGAGATGCAGTGATAGTGGGAGTTTGGTTCTTTTGTATTCGGACCAGGTGTATATGTATATATTTCACTGAATAACTTACAATTTTTGTTGTTTTCTGTTTATATACAATGTTATTATCGTATTGTACTAATAAATGGGTATTAGGTATATATTATGAGCTGACATTAGTGGTGTGAAGAGAGAAGACTGGCTTGCATGGGTGAATACTGGTCTTCTATTAAAACATTTTGCTCAGGCTTGTGCTTTGGAGAGGAATGTTCCAGGTGAAAAATCCATGGTCAGTCATGATCAAAGAGAGCCTTAAATATGAACCCATATACAATATGTTTACATATAATAAATATACATCTCATTTTTATTTCTTGGTTTGGTTTAGAAAGAACTCTACTTCCATTGCTTTGTCAACTGTTAGTTAAATAGTTAAGGAATTGTGGGTGAAAATGTGTCAGGATTTAGAGATGGAATGTACCATGGATATAGTTAGAGTCAGAAAGACTTTATAACAGATTGAGATGCATGTCAACATGGTAAATAAATATTTAAACAATGAAGATAGTGGAGATGTTGTTGTTGGTTGTGGTTGTGGTGGTGGGAATGATGATAATGAAGATGATGATGGTGATGATGACGATGTTGATAACGACAATAACGATGGTATTGATGATGAGGGTTATGATATTGATGACGAGAGTGGTGGTATTGATGATGATAGTGATGATGATGACAATGACGATGAAGTCAATAATTGTTTCTACTTTTGGCACAAGGCCAGCAATTACCCAGTGTATTACTGGTACTTTATTTTATCGACCCCGTAAGGATGAAAGGCAAAGTTAACCTCGTCGGGATTTGAACTCAGAATGGCAAGGGCCGTAACTCAATGCGTCAAAGCATGGCGTCCGACCCTCTACTGATACTGCCAATCCATCGCCCTTGCCAAACCAATAATAATAATAACAATAATAATTAAAGTGATCTTAAATGAATTAGTAATCTTAAATTGATGAGGAAGAGGAGGATTGTGTTTTGAGGATTATGATGATCAGGATTAAGATGATTACGATGTTGATGATGATGATGATAGTGACTCTGATATGGATGCTGGTGGAGTGGAGATGATGATGATGGTTACACATATACGTGTATGTATGCATATATACATATATATTTGCAAAAATTGCTGCAGATAAACATCCATAAAGATAGACACATAGTCTGAAGTCTGCCAAAATCTAAAGATATTGAAAGAGTGTTGCTATATTGAAATAATTGCTGTTTAGTCAACATTCAATTCTACCATTTTGTTAATTAAGAGTCTTCGTAACTATTTAAGTTGATCATGTTGCAAAAACGAAAAAGGAAAAAAAAAACCTAATAAAATCATCTTTTCATTCTACTAAACTGAAGTATTTCTAAGTTCAGGCTAAGTTAATAACCATTAAACTTCTTCATTTCCTTTGCTCATTGAAGGGATGTGACCTAGCAGTTACGGTGTTGGACTTTCGATCATAAGATCATGAGTTTGATACCTGACCTGGCAGGCTGGGCATCATTTTGTGTCCTTAAGCAAGACACTTCATTTTGCATTGCACCATTCTACTCAGATTAAAAAATGAATACTGGCAGCAACTAGGGTTGGGGTAGGAATAACCTTGTGACAGATTGGCATCCCATCAAGGGTGAGGGACGTTTTATATCTTGAGTTACTTAACACCTCATAAAACTGCGATAAGCTTTTGCTTGATAAGATTCTAAGGCCAGTCATGAGCAAACTGCGGCCTGTAAGCCACATGCACCCCATTAGGCTTTCTGAATGGCAGGCCTAATTTTATTAGGCTTTCTGAATGGCAGGCCTTGAATTTTTTAATAGTGTGGTCCACCTTATGATGAACCACATCCTATGTGGCTCACTGCTGGAAAGAAATTGCCCATGCCTGCTCTAGACTCAAGAAATACTTCAACATTCTTTGCTCAGTTTCTATATTCTTGTAAAAGACAAAATTTGGCAAAATTTCCCTTTAAGGTTTGCTGTGTCTATCTGCACTATACTTTTAAACATAAACAGGGACATACACTAATCTTTTGGTGTCTCTTCAACATTATAGAATGCTGAGTTTATCTTTATATTTGTAATATTTACTCTTTTTGTGTATAACTATAGCATTCATTCCCTTTGAAGATATCTGCAACATTAATGTTTGCTGGCAGTATCAGTAGAGGGTCGGACACTATGCTTAGCAGCATAGAGTTACAGCCCTATACAGTCTGAGTTCAAATCCCGCTTAGGTTAGCTTTGTCTTTCATCCTTGCGGGGTCAATAAAATAAAGCACCAGTAATGCACTTGGATAATTGCTGGCCTTGTGCCAAAAGTAGAAATAATTATTTTATTAATGATAGGGCAGTGGATTGATAGTATTGGTAGAGCATCAGACATCATGCTTAGCAGCATAGAGTTACGACCCTTTACGGTCTGAGCTCAAATCCCACCGAGGTTAACTTTGCCTTTCATCCTTACGGGGTCAATAAAATAAAGCACCAGTAATACACTGGTGTAATTGCTGGCCTTGTGCCAAAAGAAGAAACAATTTTCTTAATGTTGAAATTGAAGCCTCATATAATATTGTGATCGATCATAGCTTATCACAGCTACATTGATTTGTCAACCAGTTCAGAATGTAAATAAAACCATTTTAACTTATCAAGCATTATAAATTCACACCTACTGGTTGAAATATTGCACAAATGGTGGCTGTAGCTTGTCACAGCTACATTGATTTTTTTTTCAGCCAATAAAGAATGTGAATATAAGTCAGAAATGAACTGAAAGGAGTGAATGTCGCTAAGATAAAGAAAAGCACTGCATTGTAAGTTTGCTGATAAGTTATATACACACACACACACACACACTTATCATCATAATGTTATATGGTGTTTGTCATGTTTTTAGTAGACTTTTTTTGACTGGATGCCCTTCCTATCACCAACAACTCTACAGTAGTACCAGAGAGATTGTCTGACCGGACTTAAGAGTCTTCTCTACCCTCTATCAGTTATTATTCAGAGTGACTGCTCTCCTAGATTGGTTGCCTTCACTGTATATATATGTGTGCGTGTGTATATCTAATGGTATACAGTATGTTTATGAATAAACATTTGAAAACTTTTAACTATGAATTTTGAAAGCTGATGACCCGAATTCCAGCAGAAGCAAGGGAGGGTAACTGTCGACGATTGTTTCTGACTCTAGTCATTATCAAGACAGTGCTCCTCTTGCCCTTATATATATATATATATATATATATATATATATATATATATATATGGAAGCATGATCTAAAATCAAAAGGTCTTAAAGTTAACTTGTCAAAGACTAAAGTCCTACTATATAGAAAGGAAAACAGGGCCCAGATTCCCTCAGGGAAATGGCCTTGCTCAGTGTGCAGAAAAAGAGTAGGTAGAAATTCCATCCTATGTCCCAAATGCAAACTATGGGTATAAAAGGGATGTAGTGGGATCTTAAGCAGGCTTGCAAAGAACGTAGGTTTTACATGTGACCAAATCACAGGATACATGCTCCTTCAAATGCCCGGAGAGCTCTGTAGAAGTAGTAGATAATTTGTGTAACCTGGGTGACCAAATTAGCAGTGGAGGAATGTGTTCTGAAAGCACAGTAGCCAAAGTGAGAACAGGCTGGAAAAAGTTTAGGGAGTTACAAACAACCTAGATTGGCAAAATAAATCTCTAGTGTTGGTGATTTACATGATACATGGATATAGTACACACTGTAAAATGGTTGGTAATAGGAAAGACATCCAGTCATAGAAAACTGGCCAGAGCTGGATATGACAACTTCCCTAGTATTGGTGATTTACAGGATAATCACACCCAGTATATTCTGTAAAGTAGTTGGTGATAGAAAGGGCATCCAACCATAGAAACTTGTCAAAGAACTCCTCTTCAGCTGTGCCATTGGCATGACAATCTCCCTAGTGCTGGTTATTGACACAATAAATGCACCAAGTACAATCTATAAAGAGCTTGAGAATAGGAAGGGCATCCAACTGTAGAAAACCTGCCAAATAATAGGCCGGGAAGACTCTTCAGCTGTGACAAAGACATGACAACTTCCCTAGTAGAGTGTGGGATTATGTCAGGCCAATAGCCCAGCTAGAGGTCTGAAGTTCCACTTGAGTATTGATTAGTCTGTGACATGTCCAACCATTGCTAGCAGGAAGAAAGGACGTTAAAAGATGATGATGATGATGATGATGATAGTGGTGGTTGTGGTGGTGGTGGTAGGAGTAGTAGTAATAGTGATGATGATTATAATGATGGTGATAGTAGTAGTAGTAGTAGTGGTGATGGTGATGATGGCGATGAAGATGATGATCATGGTGGTGGGGATGATGATGATGATAAACATTTTAAAATAAACAATGTTGTATCTTAGAAGCAGAACCAGTTCCAGGTGGTTTGGTATCAAAAGGGTTGATATGCTCCTGTGTGTTAAATAAAATGTTTAAAAAGTACAGCAACACATCTTTAGTGTGAAGACTGCAGAGATAAATATGAAGTCAATCCTATTTGTTAGTTGGTAAACTATCTAACATTGTACAACAGAAATAAAAGTTAATTAAGATAACATAGAATGAGGAAGAGATATAGAGAAGAGGAAGATATTTAGTCAGTGATATGTGTGTATATGTATATATATGTGTGTGTGTGCGTGTGTATGTTAATTAAGTTAATTAAGATAACATAGAATGAGGAAGAGATATAGAGAAGAGGAAGGTATTTAGTCAGTGATATGTGTGTATATGTATATATATGTGTGTGTGTGCGTGTGTATGTGCATGTATATAACTGTAAAGTTATGCTGGTACCACAAAACATCCAGCCCACACAGTAAAGTGGTCATGTAGGTGTCACCACAAAAAGCACCCAGTCCACACTGTAAAGTGGCCACGTAGAAGGCATGCCAAAAAGCACCCAACACACTCTGTAAATGTGGTTGGCATTAGGAAGGGCATCCATCCATAGAAAACCAGCCAGAAACAGTCCTATACAAACGAGACACGGTCACCGAACCATACTTGCCTCAAATGGGACAAATCCATCTAACCCATGCTTGCATGGAAGATAGATGTTAAATGATAATGATAATGATATATATCTAGGGCGGGTAGAATTCCCGAGATCCATGGACGAGTTCTCTCCAGCGGTCTCTATCCCTCATTATCGCTGCCATGTCCTGCGTCTCCAACAGACTAGTGTCTATCCTTAGGGCATCAACATACGTTAACCTTCCAGTGTATCTATGTAGGGGCTCCCACAGGAGCACTGAGTGCAATGTCAACTCTGGATGTCGGTGAGCATGTCCAGCTAACCTCAGTCTCCTCTGTGTCACTTTTGAGCTGCTCCCATACAGCTCTGAGTTTTTCATCCTCAGTGTATACTGATTAATGTTCAGAGCCATCCTCAGCATCAGCATTCTCGTGTAGCACCCATCCACCATCTGAGTGAGTTTCTTGGTCAGTGTTCAAGTCTCGTACAGCAGTACAGACTGGCTGGAGTGCTCCAGGGAGATACATTGGCTCCCTACCTTTTTATCATCGTAGTGGACTATTGTATGCGTCTTGCACTGGAGAAACACCAGGACTCTGGCTTTACTGTAGCACTGGCTCAGAGCAGGAGAGTTAAGGCAAAAAAGGTATCAGATGCTGAATTTGCCGACGACATAGTTTTGGTGACAAATACAGTGAAGGAGGCAGAGGATTTGATGTGGGAGGTTGAGACTGTGTCGATGAGTATGGGGCTGAGAATGAATGAGACTAAAACAAAATATCTGGTAGAGACTGTTGAGAAGCCAGAGGGGATCACTAATGTAGGCGGGAAGCCGCTAGAATTGGTTGAGGGCTTCCTGTATTTGGGAGCAAAGATTGGGAATACGGAAGATGATGTGGTTGAGAGGAAGAGCAAAGCCTGGGTGGCGTGCCACAGCTTGAAATTGGTGTGGAAGTCGGACCGTCGTAAAGACATGAAAATCCGCCTCTTCATTGCTGTAATGATATATATATATATTTATATATATATATATATATATATATATATATATATATATATATTTATATATATATATGATATATATATATATTTATATATATATGATATATATATATGATACACACACACACACACACACATATATATATATATATGTATATATAGAGAGAGAACTATGTTAAAGTTTACAGCATTGGAGATATCAAATATAAGCAGAATGTTAAGACTGACACAATGGACACTATGTCTATTATTAAATGGGAAAATATCAATAAGGTCTGCTGTCTGGGATATAATTTGGAGTCATTAAAACTAAATTCAGTAATTATTAGAAAATAATATTAGAGAAAGAAAAATAAACTTAGATGAAATAAGAAACAAAATGTGTAGTTTCTGAATCTTTATTGGTAATTCATTAGAACCACCCACAACATATATATGTATGTGCAGCTACGTGTGTGTATATATGTGTATATGTATGCATGTGTGTGTGTATATATATACATAAATATATATGTATGTATGTATGTATATATATATATATATATATATATGAAAAAATGGGGAGAAGAATACTGCAGGTTGCACATGGATAACATGTAATAAAATGAGTCCCTCATCAGTGATTTGCCGACGATCATAGATATTTCATTGCATTAAAAATCATATACCTCACGTCGGTGCAATAATAACTAAATTAAGTTATTAGGACAATTAAAACGCGTAAAGCGAGTGAGACAAGATAACAACAAAGTATATATATATATATATATATATGTATATATATATATATGTATTTATATATGATTGTATATATATATATGTATGTATATATATATGTATGTATATATATATATATGTCAGGTCACCAGTGGTGCTACTGGTAACATGTATCCCAGTACAACCTGTCTCATGGTCGGGTCGTTGGCGACTAAACTGGCAACACAACCAAGGTTTCTTGGTGAGGAGGGTGACTTAGGACATCCTGCAGGACTAAAAACAAAACCTGTCAAAGACAAAGGAGCTCTTAAGAGTCAATGGCCATCCAAAATCACAGAGAGAGATGACCCCTTAGCCTTTGTCAAGGCAGAATTCTAGGAGAAGGAAAACTCTGATATAACACCTGCAACCCTGATGGTATCCAATGATGTTGACTTGTTCTTCTTTTTGGTAAATATCATCTTGGTTAAGAGAGTGAAACTGGCTTTGTGCAGTGCCTTTGCTCACTATAAAAGCTTCATGGCACAGGCATTGCTTTATATCTGGAGATCTCTCTGCACTTGTCATCACATGGTACCATGGGCCCAGCACTATGTGTCAGTAATTGTGACAAGTGTAGTGTTTGTACCAGAGCTTTCAAGTCGCTGGCTGGACTAAAAGTCACACTCGTTCAGCGCATCAGTAGGGGTTCTCCTACATGGATATAAAGTAGTGGCCGTACTCGAAAACGAGTTGGCAGCCACCATATATATATATTTATATAAATGCGTGAATGTGTGTAATATATAGATATGTGTGTGTGCAATGTATATATATGTATATATGTATACATATTTCTGTGTACACATACACACACATATATGTATATATATATATATACATTTGTATGTATCATCATCATCATAATGTCTTTAACATCCGTTTTCTCTGCTAAATGATGATGATAGTGATACAAATAATTTGTATATATATAATATATGTACATACATTTGTGTATGTGTGTTTGCATACATACACCTTCACACATATAGATATTTATAGTGGTAATTCATAAGTACCACCCACTAAATACACACACGCATGCACACCCAGACACACACACACACATATATATATGCACATGTACATACACATATATAATATAATCGCATATATTCAAGACTTGACTTGACTTTCAAAATCAACACTATCTGAAGAATTTACAGATGTTCTTGTGATCTATTTTAAAATCAAGTACTAAAGATGTTGGTTGGTGGGTGTTGATAGTTTGGTCACTATCAATGTAAATAATCGTCGAGAAGATAGATGTTCTTGATGTTATTGTGGTTGAGTAGATATTGGAATAGAGGCAGCAAATTGGTAAAAATTGTTAGATTATCAGATAGAATGTTTTGTAGTATTCGTTCCAGCTTCCTGCACATTGAGCTCAAATCCAGCCGAGGTCAACTTTGCCTTTCATCATTTCGACGTCAATAAATAAATAAAATACGAGTTCACCTTGACAGGATCATGGGATTATATTATCATCATCATTTTTACATCCAATATACATGTGTATATATATATATATATGTGTGTGTGTGTGTGTGAAGGTGCATGGTTTAGTGATTTGAGTGTTGGGCTTGCAATCGAGAGGTTGTGAGGTCAATTCTAGGACTTGGTGATGTGTTGTGTTCTTGAGCAAGTTACTTTATTTCATGTTGCTCCAGAAATAGGTTGCGACGTCACTGGTGCCAAGCTGTATTGGCTTTTGCTATTCCCTTGGACAACGTCGGTGACATAGACAGGTGGGACTGCTATGCATGGATGACTGCTGGTATTCTACAAACAACCTTGCCTGGACTTGTGCCTTGGAGGGGAACTTTCTGGGTACAAATCCCATGCTCATTTGTGACCAACGGGGGTCTTTACTCTTTATATATATAAATATAAATATATATATATATATGTAGATCCCGAGTGAAATTGGGGATAACCACAGTAAATAAGGTACTCAATACATAAGTAGAGTAATCCACTACTCAATACCTACTCCTAACTAACCCACTAAGCTGGGTCATCCATGTAATGAGGCAGGTCTGGCCAGTTGACCGCATCATGCTTTCTCAAACAGAACTGTATTTTGGGTGGGTTTTGTACAGCTGGATGCCTTTCCTAACACCAACCACGTTTACATATAAATATATATATAGATATATATTGGTGGTAGCACTAAGACAGCATTTAAGCATAATAGAGGTGTAGATGAAAACAGATATAATATGTTTATATACAATAAACATATGGGTAGCCACACTACCAAAGAAAAATATTTTTTTGTAACAAAATGAAACGAAAAAATCAGTAACACTCACTCAACACATTCTGGCATGAAATGGACTAGAGTCTATATAGAGTTTTGCATGATGATCACTTGCTGGAGATGCTCATTGTTCTGGTCTTGTAAAAAAAAGCATCCAGTACACACTGTAAATGTGGTTGGTGTTAGGAAGGGCATCCGAGCATAGAAACCAAGCCAGAATCAGTTCTGTATGAGCAAGACACGGTCATCTGACATGATTTGTCTCATAACAGAACAACTTGTCTAACCCATGTTAGTGTGGAAAAATGGATGTTAAATGGTGATGGTGGTGGTGATGATGCTGATGATATCAGATAGAAATGATTTCTACAACAGCGTAACTGTTTCATTCATTTGAAATCATCTGGAATGTCAGATAATTTTTGTCAGATTCAGTGTCTATATATTTCTTTGGAGAAGAGGAAAATAAGAAAGAGGAAGAAGAGGAGGAGGAGGGGAAGGAGGGGAAAAAGAAGAAGAAACAGCCTCTATTGGGGGTCCAGATGATAGCTGATGGAGGTGTGAGGATGTTAGTTGTGTGGGAGGTTTTGGTGCTTTGCTAGTAGAATAGTTTATATGCAACACACACAATCACACACACATATACGTATGTGTGTGTGTGTGTGTGTGTATATATATATATATATATACACACACATATATATATACACACATACATATGTACACACGTATATATATACACCCAGCTGTAGAAATCAAGCCAGAATCAGTTCCCGTCCCACCCTTGCAAACAGGGAAAAGCGGACGTAAAATGATGAATGAATGAATACATACATATACCCATACACATACTCTGGCTATAACACTTTTGGTACACCCACCTCCACTGTTAATGAGATCACCTAGATAGCAGAAGATTTCCACCACTTCCAGTGAACCTTCTGAACATATGAGAGAGTTTCTTGAGTGCTATTACTTTTGACTACTCCGGTACATCTGCCACATAAGAAGTGTACCCTCCCTATCAATTTATCTGTAATTCCACTACATATCTTGTGTGTCCACTGTCTAAACAGGGTACAATAAAATGGAACTCCTGCCTTCTTCTCTCCTATTGAGCACAGCCATCTTCCTGATAGTAGTAAAGTCATATCCTCTTTCCTGCTTACTAAAACTTTAGTCTTTGCTAAATTCCTTTGATTCCAGATTTTACTTCCATGTCTGGAACTTTTTTCTAGTTCTTTTATCATTTCAGCTATGAGGGCAAGATCATCAGCATATAAGAGCTCCCATGAACAATCAGTCTTTAATTCTTCTGTTATGGCCTGCAGATCTATAATGAGTACAAGACTGATGACTGGGCCTTGGTGGACTCTAAACTTATCACTATATTAATTGCCTTCACCTTGCTGGTTACACCTCTCTCCATATCACACAACCCTCATAAGCCATTCCGTTATCTCTAGTGTTTAAACCGACCACCAAATTACACAGGATGAGATTTTGTCAAAGGTCTTTTCCAAGTCAACAAATACTAAGTATAGTGGCTTATCTTAACTACGTACTTCTCCTGCAGCTGCCTGACTAAAAAAAAGGTAACATGGAAGTATCAAATAATACAACTGGCTATCCGCAAAATACATATAGTTGGCACCCCAAACGTAAAATTGGGATTATACTAAAGTATATCCTAATGTTTGTTGAGTGAGATAGAAGCCAGTCAGAGTATAGCTTAAAGCTTTCTCTGTTAATGTATTAAATATATATATATATATATATATTTCGTTTCTGAATTTGTTTAGCAAGATTCTTTATCTGAAAATGTGCGTTGAAACCGATATTGTTATGCTTTGGGAGGGCCATGTTGCCAATAACAAACACACGCACCAGTTGCTTTCACTTCAATTTATTATAAATTAAATTTATAAATTTAGGAATTTATAAATTTCCGGTTGGTTGGTTGGTTCGACAACCAGACGATTGTTCATATATTGTCAAAGTTCTTTCGTCACACAAACACAAGGATATATATATATATATATATCCTTGTGTTTGTTCATAGGAATAAAGCTTACACATACACAATCAAATACTCAGTATTTAAAAAGAATAGAATGTTTAGTCCATAAATTAGTCACACACACACATACATTATTTCAATTTATTTCAGTTGGAAATCATGTCCATAGGACTAGCACTGTTTCAATTGGTTGAAATGATCAGGAAAGTCAGATAATTTTATAATTAACTGTGGCCTTTTTCTGTTCTTCTATGGAAGACCATTCCATTTATATATATATATATATATATATATATATATATATATATAAATGAACAGTACTCTAGATAGGGTCATAAGAGCTAAGAGACAGATTTGGAAAGCCTGGTGTTGCAGGGAATTATACCAAGTAGCTAGAATAGAAGCTAGACGGCAGGTATATGTAGTAAGAGGAGAGGTTGCAAGAACAAGGTTCACCAATGTTTTGTAGCATGGTATTTCAGTCTACAAGACATTGTACCAAGGTGAACCAAGATATTATGGAAGAGATGTGTGTCTGAAATAACAGCATTTCACTAACCTTTACTGATGCAAAAAAAAAAAAGATTCATAGAAGTTTTATGATGAAAGGTTGTTGAATGAGGAGAATACCTGGGAGAGTGAACCCAAATGAGGGACCAAGTGAACCCAAATGAGGGACCAGCCATCAAAGTTAACAGCAATGTGGCAAGTAAAGTGATTAAGAATATGAAGGTAAGAAAAGCAGTTGGTCCATCAGAAATTGTTGTTGAAGTGATTAAACTATATGGTGGAGTAAACCACAAGATAGTCACTTGTATAGTTAATCGGATCGTACAGAGAGGTGTCATACCAAATGACTGGTATAGCAGCAACAGTGTCATCTGTTACAAGGGCAAAAGAGATGTACTAGAGAGGGGAAATTATTGATACATTAAACTGTTGGAACAGGTTATAAAGGTCACAAGTAATTGCACAGCTAATTAGGGACAGAATAAATTTTGATGAGATGCAGTTCAGCTTTGTTCCTAAGAGAACTATATATATATATGCCTTCTGGACCTGCACTTCCTCCAAGCATGAACCTAATATAGCTGCGTAAATTTGCCTCCTGTGTTTTGTTTCATTTATTAACTATAAATACATATATAATATAATATATATGATATAGTCATTAGGATGTGTGTTTGTGTACATATATATATAGGAAAAAGTATGACCCCGACGGCAGAGCTCAAGCAGTTTCGACGGCTATTTCCAGAAATAGCCGTCGAAACGGCTTGAGCTCTGCCGTCGGGGTCATACTTTTTCCTATTTCCCACTCTACTACCCTAAGTATTGAGTACTCTGGTGCGTTATGGTCCATCTGGTTACTTACCACAATTCCTTTGTTATATATAAAGTAATTCCGTCGGAAAAGTCCAGGAAAAAAGAGTGCTCTATGTAGGTAACAGAGCTTAATAATTGCCTTATGTTGTTTATTACATAACTATATATATATACATACATACATACAGTATGTGTGTGTGAGAGAGTTATCTTGATCATTATTATGAACATCTAGGTCATACTTAAACAGATACATATACTGTTAACAAGTCATATATATATACTTTCAATAGCTAAACATACATAAATATAAATAGCATACACATATACACATTTACTTGCATAATTGTATGTAAAATTACTGCTATATTGCAGTATATGCCATTTTGTTATAAAAAGGTGAAGTAAATCTTCCTCAATAGGTCAGTAAATGGCCAGTTGCAACCAGTTGTTTGGAGCACCAGGGAGTACAAGCTATACCATCATGTCAGACAAACAACCAATTCAATGTGCCTCATCTCTTACATAATCTACCAACTCCAGCTAGATCATCCAACTTTGACTCTATCTACTAACACAGGCTGATATAATGTGAATCACCACACCATAACTGTTCTCTTCATAAATGAAGACTCTTTCTAAAATAACTGATTTGTAATGTTGTTTATCCCAAAATTCTAATTCTAATATTAACATATGCTACCCATGTAAAAAAAAAAACCTTCCATCATGTATACTCCAACATCTGATTGATAATAAAATGATCAAATATTTTAAAACCAATATTTAAAAAAAGAAAGAAAAAGCAACTGAAGATGTGTTCTAGTTTTGGTTTATGGTTTATTGGGTAATGAAGAAAATGTAGTCATGACTAGCTTCATACCACTATTACAAATATAAACTGAAAACGATCATCAGTTAATAAGTTATCTTTGAATTATTAAATGATATATATATATATTTATATAATGTCAGTTTAAATGGTGATATTTGCAATTATTTCATTCCCAGTATATACAAAAAAATACAGATTTGAGATTTTAATTAGGAGTCTTCCTTTACTCTACTGAAGGAGTTTAATCTACAAATTTAGGCTTCTTAAAAATATATGCCCCCCCCCCCCCCCCCCCCAAAAAAAAATATGTTATGAGGGAGCAAAAGAGAATTTGTGTTCTCATTGCTAATTGTTCAGTTGGTTAGCACACAGCTAACTTGGTTTGTATTTCTCAGTAAATTATTGATTTCAATTATAGTCTTTTGCATTCCTTGTCTGTTATTGTGCAGAATGAAGAATATCTTACATATTTCATATGTATTTTTATTTTGTTTACTGAAATAACTGTTGAGGAGTATCTGCAAAAACTTTAATTTGCCAAAGATTATTTCATAGTGAGGAAAAAAAAATTTAACATCTGCTGTGACATATCTGTGGATCTATTTTTTTAATTTCTTTTTGCCTGGTTCTGGATTCTGAAATAATTATGTCACAAAATGTTGTCAGCTTAGAATTAATGAGTGGGACACTTGCTAACTAACAGACACATGACTAATTATAGTCTTTACTTCATTTTGTTAATATATTGTGTTGAAGTGTGCAGGTAATTATAGCCATGTTGTCAAGCAAGCAACATTCTTCCTATCTATGCTCAACTATGCTTCGTTGATCACGTCAGCTTGCTTTGTGCTGCTGAAAAATTAGATCCATACTCTTAAGCTGTGTCAACAGACTTCCATTGTTTGTCTTTTGCTGAGGCGATTACCTGCAATTGTTGCAAAGAAGCAGTAATGGTAGTGTGAATAACATTAAATAAAAGGAGTGGGAATATCTCAGAAATAACAGCCAACTGTTTCACAAGAATTGTTAAATCTTAAAAACATACGAATGTCTGGAAATTTCTTTACTTGCTTCTATCTTCAGTCTTTTCTAACTGGACATCTTGTCTATATTTTAACTGCTGTCTATTGAAAATTTCAATATATTTAAATACATATTTATTTCTTCTTGTTACACAAAGTGTCTCACAGACCTAAAGATATATCCATCATAATGAATGCTTTCTAAACATTTATATAGTAGTAGCAGTAGTAGTGGTGGTTGTAGTAGTGGTGGTGGCGATGGCAGTATTAGTAGTAGTAGTAGTGGTGGTAGTAGTAGTAGTGGTGGTGGTTGTAGTAGTGGTGATGGTGGTGGTTGTAGTAGTCGTGGTGGTTGTAGAGTCGTGATGGTGGTGGTTGTAGTAGTCGTGATGGTGGTTGTACTAGTGGTGGTGGTGGTGGAGGTGGCAATGGCAGTAGTAGTAGTAGTAATTATTCCTTTCCGCTACTTTATTTGTGAGGTTCTGTTTGTACTTAATAATGATGATACACTATTATTATTTCCATAGATCTCTCTCTCTCTCTCTCTCTCTCTCTCTATATATATATATATATATATATATATATATATATCTACCTACCTACCTACCTACCTAACAATCTATCTTTCTTTGTTCCCCCTTTCTCTCTCTCTCTCAATATATATATATACGATATTAAACAAATGGAAACTATATATACGATATATATATATATATATATATATATATATGCTGCTGCTATCATTTATATTTGCATGTTGTCTTCTGTTTGGAACTGGTTACATTGACTCAGTTGATAAAATACAGTGTGTGTGGGGAGAGAGAGAGAGAGAGAGAGAGAGAGAGAGAGAAGAAAACAAGCTGAGAGGCAGAATTACTGTTGCTACTATTGTATCAGAAAAGCAGTGACATTATTCAATTGAATTTGACTGAATTTTTTATTTTATTTTAATGTTCAGCCTTTTAAATAGACTGTTGTTTTTGTCGTTGTTGTTGTCGCTGCTGCTTACTGTTGTTGCCATCATTGTCGCTGTTGCTGTTGTTGCTGCTGTTGTTGTTGATTAATCAATACACTAGTCTGTAGTGGCACTCACTATGTCTCTGTGTGTGTGCGTGCGTGTATGTGTGTCTGTGTGTGACTGTATGTGTGTGTGTGTCTATCTCTTTCTGTGTGCGCGCGTGTGTAGAATACTTGAAGTATATCTTCGTTTTTACATCAGATCTTTTATACAGTGCTTATATTTTCACTTTCGTTCCATTTTCATTCCTTCCTGTTTTCTCTCTTCTTTCTTTCCTTCTATCTCCCATTTACTCTTTCTTTCTTTCTTTCTCTCCACTATTTAGTCTTTCTCCCTCTCTCTTATCTCTTCGTCTTCTAATACCAATCTCCCTTCATATTATCTTCCATCGCGTTCCAATCAGAAATCGTCTGTTTTATAGCAAGAAGAACTCAATGCAACTAATTTCTAAATATGACATTTGGCAAAATAAACACAGCAAAAGGTAGTGTTCTGTGTTGTGTTGTGTCGTATTCTGTGGTGTTCACTTGTGTTATATGGTGTGTAATATTCTGTAGAGTTCAATAATATTTTATGGTGTTCTGTGGTGTTATGTAGTTTTACGTGATGTTCTATAGTATTTTATAGTGTTCTGTCATGTTCTATGGCGTTCTATGGTATTCTCTGGTGTTCTATAGCAGTCTGCAAGTATTTCCCCTTCAGTTCAATTTTTATTCCTTTTTATCAATCAGGTCTGTTTTAATAAAGTCAATTAGAAATGACAAACTTGTATGTATTTATCAAGAGCTATCATGGATTGAAATGGGGTTTTCACATTTGGCACAAATCAAAAGCTGTGAACATTTGTGTCAAGAGAGAAGACAGTTACTGCTACTATCGATTTTTTTTTTCTCAGCAAATCCTTTCTCTTGCTTCACTGTTAATACTAAGAACGAAGATTTCAATAGCTCGCCATTCCTCATCTCAACAACAGGCACGACTACATCAATTGGCAGTGACATTATGGAAGACAATCAAGAGAATAGGGAATTTTCTCATTACACACACACACACACTCATTACTAACACACACACACAC